>JANKKI010000149.1:3237500-3837500 GCA_025175665.1 Cinchona pubescens
AAATCTATATCCAAAATAGTAATTTTTAAAAATTAAATATGTTTAGCAAAGTATTAGATTACCGTATATGAAGTATTTTGTTAAAATATTTAGTACGAGCGTCAAGGTGACCGCAAAGTCCGCCAAAAAAACCCAAGTTTGACTTGTTGAGTAGCAACGGCTTCGTTTGTACAAATATTATGTATGATATTTTTAAAAATAATTATTATAATAAGTTTTTATATGTAATGTAGGTGAAATAAAAATATTATTTAAAAATATTATTTAAAAAATATAGGATTAATAGTATCCATCTAAACAGAAATCCTTTATATATAATTTTGGATGACTGCCCCTCAGGTTGTCGTTGTAGCATGTGCTGTAAGTGTGATATGCGTTTGATAAGGATTTGATAACAAAAAATTTAATATTTGCCCCCCCATTTTTTTTGTTTTTGTTTTTTGTCATTGCTCCTATGTGTGTTTTTTTTATTTTTTTTAACTTAGTTGTTCATACCTCATTATTATTTTAGTCCATTATTTATGTATTAAGTTCAATAACTTTTGTTGGTCTATTATCATATTTTTCCCAAACTTTAAATTTTAATGATTAAAGGAATTTTTCTCCAACGTTTTTGTCTTTTTATTTTTTCAAAATACTCGTAACAACTTATAAATATTGCTCATAAAAGCCCGTTTACGTATTTAACATTCTTTTAACGGATGAAACAAGCTTCTAAACTTTTTTCCTTTTTGCACTAAAAAGTTTAATTTCTTTTAATAAATACTACATTTTTTGGAAGCTAGTCTTTGAATCACTTGCTCTTCATGTGAAATATTTTATATACAATTGAAATTCAAATAAGTTAATGTACTATTATTTTCTATCTTATTTCATTCTAAAACTTAAAAATTTTATTATTTATAATTTGCCTCATTATTAGATAAAATTATTGGAAATATTTTTAAAAAAAATCAAATTTGAGTTTGAGGTCGAGTATACTTAGACTCAGTCTTGAACTTATTTGAATCGAACGTGAACTCACTAAGTATTGCCTAGCCGAGTTCAAGCTCCAATTGAAATACTCGATTAAACTCAAGTTGTACATCTATCAGAAATTTCTTAGGTGGAGCAAGTCTGTAATAGGTATCTTAGATTTCTTGGTCTAAATTTTCTCACATGCATATCATTTATCTAACAATTTTCTTGACTACCATATTTGAATTTAAACATACTATTATACAATTTCGACTCAATCTATTTACATTTTAGACATTCTTATATCCCAAAATTCAACTCCTACGTCTGTCCTTTATGAACTCCAGAAAAATAATAAATAACGAGGAAGGAGAGGTAATTAAGAGAATAAAATTTATTAACTTTTGTGTTAAATATAAAACTAAAAAAAATCATTCAATAATTGTTTTCCTAAAACGGTAGATAAACAAATCAAACGATTGTTTGCATCCTGACGATGGCCAAACATGCATTACTGTCGAGATTGATCATACTACTATAGTAGTAATGCGCGTAATAGTAGTATTTATCAACCAAATTGATTTTATGCCTAATCATATCAAATACACTAGAAAAAAGTACGTGGTTTACACGTGTAATACTCCTAACTAAGTTATTGAAAATTTTAATTTATTTTTGCCTCTAAATTAATACATATTATTGTACAAGATAATATCATTAAAGGTAAGAATTTATTAATTAAATACATACATACATATATATATATATATTATTAAAGACATATTTTTAAAATTCAACGTTTTATATTAGGGAAAAAAAAATACCATTTTGATATCTTATCTTTGGGGTTAAATGCCTCAATAATAGAAATTAATAAAATAAATTTCATGAATTTAACCTCTAAATATTTGTATTTAAAAGTCACATAATATTCACAATTAGAGTATGAGTGGCATTATTACCAGAGCAAATTTGTTATTTTGGACAAAAAGTGGCTCAATAGTAAAAAATTTCCAATTAAACTATTACGGTTTATTATTTTTTCCCCGCTATGGCCTACCAATTAATACCATTCCATTCTCATCTACCCGCCACTCTTTGCAATCTCAATTACTGCAACTTCACAATCATGTAGGCTCACTCTCCTTCATATCTTCTATATTTTCGTCCCTTTTTGTATCATTTTGCCCCATGAAAATAGAACAGTAATTGAGATTGCAGAGAAATCAAAACCTTTGGAGATGAAAGACGAAAACATGGATGAGATTGAATGAATGACATGGTGAGAAATACTTAGATTGACAATTGGTAACTAAATTAATTCATCAATCAGGAGAATGATATCTGTGAAAGTTATCGAGTCATTATCGTGGTAGACATCCAGAGCTAAATTATTCTAATTTTCCTTCAAATTAGTGATTTAATTCCAATATATGAGTGAGGGAAAGCCAAGAGCATTTGTTCTGTTGCTAATCATTTCCAATTATCAAAAAAATCCTCCTTCAATCAATTTTTATACTTAACTATATATGTTGGAGGATCTTTTGACAATTAATAAAAGATAAATTAATGGAGGAGGTAGAGCAGAAGGGGTCCACTCCCTCTACTCCATTGTCAATAAAAAAGAAATTGTGTAAAAGATATATGAACATAGCCTTTGTATCGTTCTCATATTACTACAACTATATATATGTGTATGTGTGTACGTGCATGCGTGTGTAGTGTGTAAGATGGATAATGAAAGAATGTTTTTGTTAGTGATACAAAAGGATACAATTTGAATATATAATAGTTGTAAAATAATATTTTTATTTTAGTTTTCTTGAGTATAAATGATTTTCTACTCTTGAAAATTTTTACCTTCTTATTTTCACATTTATACCAAATTTTCTTTATAACTAATGGAATAAAAAATTTGAATAGGCAATAATAGTTATAAATACTATTTTATTTTATTTTTTGCTCAAATATAAATCATTTATACAAATAAAAACTTCTACTATCTTATTATACATTTATGCTAAAATTTCATATAAATCTAAAGAATTTTGTTATAATAATTTAAATATATATATAAATAGTATTATAAAAAGTAGGTAATTTTATTAGATTAAATGGGAATCCATTTTAAATAAGTAAACTCTAATTCATTAGGATCTGTTTCATTATCAAATTATTTAATAGTATTTATCTTATACACATGACAAGTTTTAAAAGAAAAATAGTAAATTATCTCGGGTAGAATTGTATGACAAAAAAATTGGTATATATCCTTAAAAATAGACAATTAGAATAGATTATGAGTAATTTGATTATGTTTTCCTATTGCAAATGAGATTTCACTAATGGCGGCCATTTTAGGCATCACAAAAAAGGTGAGAAATAAAAAAAAAATTATTATGAAGTATCAATTAAACATCATTTTATAGATATAGTATTTTGAAATTCTTTTAATAGGGAAAATATTTATACGAAATCAAACGATGTATGGATAATAATTATAAAAGTGATTATTTAAAATTTCAAAAAATAGTAAGAAAAAATTAATACAATTAAAATATAAAGAACAGATAAATTTAACAAAAAACTATTTATTATATCTATAAAAATCAAAATAGATTAAACTAATATATTCTCCCTATTATAGATAGGTATCCAACAACATATTAAGATAATTATCGAAAGATGAAAAATTAGAAACTATTCTTTTATCTTGCTCTGAAATGTACAAAATGTAAACAAAAGAATCCTTTATCTTATTTTAAAATGTAAGCTACTATCATACAAAATATGTAGTTCTATAAAGACATCCAAAATAACATGCAATTTTTATGTAATTTCTTTTAGAATTAATGTTTTAGCATATTATGTAAAATATAGGTATGCATGTAAAGAATATATTGGTTTTTTTATTCCGTTGCCGATAATATATTGGAATTTTTTTCATATTTCTTAAACTTATAATAACATTCACTTCCAAACTCCATTGATGTTCTAAACTCCTTTCATTTTTTGGATGTTCTAAACTCTTTTATTTATCCTAAATAACTATGGTTAGCTCCAAAATTGTATTTTAATATAATATTTTCAATGAAATTAAAATTTTTATTTATTAAATACATAAATAAAATGTAAAGCTAATAAAGATGTATGGATTTTATATTTTTATTTTCTGCATAATTTTTGTGATCAATTCCTTGAATTGATTACCTAGATATTTAATATATATATGTGTGCTGTTTTATTAAATAGTATAACAATTGTATTGTAATTTCCTAAATTGACATGGAAACTCAATATGTATTTGTACTTATTTAGAATATTTAATAATATAATTTTATTTGCATAAATTATGTTCTTTGTTTGCATTGCTTGCCTACTTATTTGTTCTATTATTGTTCTACGATATTGTGAACATGCATCGTACCATGAATTGATCTTTTTTCCCATATTTGATTCTACAATTTTTTATTAAGAATAAAAAAGAAACAATCTAAAAATATAAAATTGTGATAAATAATATATTTTTATTATTTGCTAAAGTATAAATGATTTTTTACTCTTAAGCTCTTCTATTTTTTTATTATGTATTTACGCCAAAATTTTGTAAAAACTCAAGGAAGGAACATAATAGTTATAAAGACTACTTTATTTTATTTTTGCTCAAATATAATTTTTTTTACAAATAAATTTTTTTCCATCTTATTATACATTTATTTCAAACATTTACATAAATCTAAATAGGTGATAGTATTCTTAGAAATAAGTAACTAAATAGAAAAAAAAATCATTAAGGACTTATTAGGCGTGAAATTATTTAATTAATGGTATATTAGGTGTGACAAAAAAAAGTGGTAGTATTATTAAAAATAGATAATTAAGTAGATGAGGAAAGTAATTTTATTATATTTTCCCATCACAATTTGTATTTCATTAAGGGTGGGTATTTTAGGTATCACAAAAAAGGGAGAAATAAAAATAGGTTATGTTTTCCCATTAGGATTGAGAATTATATTTCATTAAAGGTGGATATTTTAGTCATCACAAAAAGGAGAGAAACACTTTAAAGGAAAAAATATTTTGAGGGGAGAAATAATTCGCATATATATAATAGTATAGATAAATAAAAAGATATAAATTTAGAATTTTTGAATTTGGAGACATATCGTTCATACGAGCTACTACTCATGAAATGGCGATTTTGAGAGATAATGACAAAATCACTTAGCAAAAAGTGAAAATATCTTAGTTATCAAAGATTTATTTCAAGAGAATTCATTTTAAGGTGTCATTAATTGATGATAGTAAGATAGTTAGCAAAAAAGTGACAGGAAAAAAATATATAAAAAGAAAAAGTCGTAAGGCAAATAATCCCCTATTCAATTAGCCGTGCCACTATACATGTAGTTGAGCATGTAAATTGTTGTTGGTTTTCATTTTTGTTTGCTTAATTGATTTGCGAACTCTTTGACTTTTGGGTCAATCTTGGTGATTTAGTTGTTTTGATTCGTCATTCCCCATATTTTTTCTGTTTCGTCGATAGGCGATTTGTATTGACTTAGGAGCTGTTGGTTCAATACTATCGATCCGAGTATGTATAATTTTTCTCAACGTGTTTGATTTATGGATACTGGGAACAAAGAATATGAATTGAAGGTAATGATATGCAAAAGATTGTGTTTGATTGAGAATTATTGAAATTATTATATGATAATGAAAGTATTAAAAAATGTTCACTATCATTCACTCATTTATTCTTTACTTATGACTTGAGTTTCGAATTGATTAATTTAGTAACATAGTGAAACTCATTCTGATCCAAACCAAACAAATAAGAGAGAATGACATAAATCATACCGATAGGAGTGAACATTTCCTATTACTTTCATTCACTACAAAAAAATTATCCGCAGCAAATTTCATGCGGATTTTTGCTGCGACTTTTTTTCATAGGTAATATCTACGGAATTTACTGCGGATTATAGTTTTCTAGTTTCTTATAATAATCTAGATGTGTATAAGAAATTCGCATCAAAATCCCCTGGTAAAATTGGAGGATAATGTGGGAATGTATTACCTACCAAAAAATACGCATCTAAATTTGTAGGTAGACTTTTAAATGGAAAAAAGCTGTTTCAAATTTGTTGCGGATGTAGTTGCGGATATAGCTGTAGATTTTTGGGAAGAATTTTTTGGCCTTTTATGTAGTTACATGCGGAATTAGATGCGGATATTTTGCATGTGAAAATATTCACAGCTAATTCCTCAGGAAATTTCCGCAGCAAAATATGAAGCAAAAAGCCGCAGGAAAATTCGCATGTAACTACGTAAAAGGTCAAAAAATTCTTCCCAAAAATCTACAGCTATATCCGCAGCTACATCCGCAACAAACTTACGCAGTAAAATGTATGCAGAAAATTTTGGGAAAATGATCGCAACAAAATCCGCAGCAAATATCCGTAGCAAATATATTCGGAAAAATTCGATTTATAAAATCCGCAGCAAATTTCAAATTAAAATCACAAAACCCACCCATCTCCTCCCAGATTAAATCGGGAAAAAAATCCCTCTTTCCCCTTTCCACCCATCTCCGCCACCTTCTACCACCATTCACCCGCCCTCCTTCTTCCTATTTCCCTTTCTTCTTCCCGCCATCTTCTTCCTATTTCCAACTCTCCTTCCCATCCCTTCTTCCTCTCCTCAAGTTGGTTGCTCCTCTTCAAGGCTGGTTATTTCTCCTCCTCAAGCCGCCGCCGCCGCCTACTCAAGTTGCAACCTCGTCAAGCCGCCACCTCGTCAAGCTGCAACCTCCTCAAGCCGCCACCTACTCAAGCCGCCACCTCCTCAAACAGTTGCAAGGTAATGTATTTCTATGTTTCCAGTTTTTAATTTTTTTTATCCGTGTCTTTTATTTTTTTTTGCAAATTTTTGTTATCATAATTTCTCCTAAGATTTTTATTTTGTTATTTTTTAGACAATTTTTCTAGCGATTTCTACTTTTTTAATTTGTTTTTTGGAGAATCTTGGCATTTGCAGATAGGAAAGTGAGACACAGATAAAGATAGTGTTGTTTGTGTGTTTTCTGGGACATTGTATTATTTTTTTCAAATTTATGTCATAATATCAGTGTTAACAATAATACTATGTGCTGTTTGTGTGTTTTCTACAATTGATGGCAGTTAGACAATTTTGGAGGGAATCATAGTTTGCAGTTTAAATAGGATAAAAGTAAGATGTTTCTAGTAGTTTTTGTTTTGGCTTTATATGCATTGTGGATGATTTTTTTTTTCCCCAAGTTGAATCTTCATTCGTGAAGCATCTAGAGTTATTTACTATTTGCCATGTAGATGACTCGAATGCACGAAAGATTAGAGAGTCTTGAAATTTAATGTTTAACTTCAAGAATTGCATCATTGTTTTTATTGACCAAACACTGGGAAAATTAAAGGTCTAAACCTCATTGCCAATTTGTGTGGAGGAAAATAAAGGTCTAGAGAGCTCAAGAAGGTTACACAGTTTATTTGTCTTTCCTTTATTCAGTAATTTTTCAGTTATACTATTTTTATCTGATTGTTCAGTCATAATATTTTTATTTTTCGTTTTAGTTTTAAAAAATGATGTAATTTTTTAACTTAAATTTTGTCTTGGAATAACTAATATTGATTATTTTTTCTTCTTATGGATTATATATAGAATACTTATTAGTTAACTTGTTAATCATAAAAATTACGTAAAGTTTGGTACTTAAGATGAAGTTAATTAGTTTAGTCTTGATTTTTTAAAATTAATAATGGTTTTCAATCGGGTATCCTACTATGGATATCCGTAATGTGAAGGTCAGAATTATTGAGTTAATTAAATATTTAAAGTATAACGTCATAGTACCCTAACGAAACTATAAAATTTTCTTATAATATACTTTTTCTATTTTCAAAAACTGTTGTTTTGAGTTGGTGGCACGAATTACGGATTAAAAAAAATTAAATAGGCTCAATTTTACAAAAATATAGGTCAAAAAGTGACTAAATTACACTTTTACATTATTGGCTACAAACAACATAATTCGCTCTTTTAATATATATATATACACACACACACACACTACATATTTCTTAAAACAATTCTATTTCTTGAGATATTCATGTTTTTTACTAAAATTATACAATTTTGCTTAAACCAGTTCATAATGCATATTATATGAAAAATATTAAACCATCAATAATCTTTGAAAATGACATGTAATATAAATGTAGGTATTGGAATGATAATTAGTAGACTTTAATTAAGAGAGAAAAGGGAAAAGGTGATTAAAAGAGTAGATTATATTAATTTTTATGCTAATGCATGGTAAAATTTTTTTTAAAAAATATTTAATATTTTTTAAATTTTTTATAATAACAGATAATTTAATATAAGATATATTTTTTTAAAATTATATTCTTATATTTGTTTGGAAATTAATTGTTTAACAGGAGATCTAAGTAAGTCATTAGTTTGGTTAGGAAAAATGGAAATCCCGGAGCATCGAAGATGGATGTATAATAGGCTTCTTCCAAATCGCCGGGGATATGTGGAAGAATTTTTGGAGGGTTTGGCGGGGTTTATAAATTTTGCTTTTCAACAACCAAAATATTTAACTAAGGGAGTTATTAGATGTCTGTGTGTGAAGTACAAAAATGAACGACACGATGTCCCTGATATTGTGAATGTTCATATTCTAAGGAAAGGTTTTAAACCTAGATACTGGTATTGGACATCACACGGGGAGGAAGCACCTCGAATTAATTTAAACTTTGATATGGATTCAGCAGATGGAATGGGTGATTTTGACATGTATTATGGGCAAACAAGTGGGCCTTCTACAGGTGGTTATGAGCATGTACATAAATATCAGGGCATGGTGTATGATGCTGCAGGTTTAGGATCTAGTCAAGAAGGTGAACAAAATGTGGATGAACCTCCAAATATGGATACTGCTAGGTTCTATGATATGTTGAATCTAGCTCAAGAACCATTATGGCCTGGATGTGAGACGCATTCGGTATTGTTGGCAGCTGTCAGGATGATGAGTTCAAAATCTGACTACAATATGCCCCATACATGTTTTGATGGCATGGCACAACTAATGAATGAAATTTTTCCTTCTTCAAATAAGATTCCTTCTGATTTTTATAGCGCTAAGAAATTAGTAGCAGGATTAGGTCTTACTAGCCAAAAATCGATTGCTGCACTAATGGATTTGGCTTATTGGATTATGTTTAGCCCTTGAGGGCATGTAAGTTCTGCCATGAACCTCGTTATAAAGAATGTAGAGGGCGTAAACATAATCCAAAAAGTAAAATTGATGTGTATTTACAGCCCCTGATAGATGAGTTGCAACAATTGTGGAATGATGGTGTCTGGACTTATGATGTATATAAGAAACAAAACTTTGCAATGCGGGCGTCATTGATGTGGACAATTGGAGACTTTCCTGCATATGGCATGTTTATCAAGGTGGAGTACGGCTGGAAAACTAGCATGCCCTATTTGTATGGAGCATTCAAAAGCGTTCTACTTGAAAAATGGGAAGAAAAATTCTTGGTTTGATTGTCATCGTCAATTTTTGACATACTTTTAGAAGGAATACAAATGACTTCTTAAGAGGAAAGAAAGAGCGTTCTATCCCTCCTCCGAGGTTGACTGGAGACCAACTATGGGAGAAAGTTTGTCACCTTCCCAAGATAACTGATACTGGTCAGCAGGTCCGCTTTGCTGGATATGGTCAAACTCATAATTGGACAAAGAGACAGCATATTTATGGAACAACATTATCTTTAAAAATGTATCTGCATCACAGTGCATGATGTCAAAGTTTTGTAGAATGTGTTTTACAATTCTCCATGTTATGGACCTCTTGTACAAAGCTAAAATTGTTTCCAATGTAAAATCAAGACTAGATTTGGCAGAGTATTGTCGGCGACCGGAGTTGCATTTGGAACAGCTTGCCAATGGGAATCTACAAAACCAATTTTGGAGGAAGCCTCTAGAAATTTTGTTTAAATCGAACCTAAAGGGATGATGTATGAAGGTGGATACAGGGATTGAAAATGCCGGATGGCTATGTGTCCAACATAGCTAGATGTGTGGATAAGAAAGAGGCAAAGTTTTTTGGTATGAAAAGTCACGACTGCCATGTTATGATGCAGTGTCTTCTTCCAATGGCGTTATGTGCACTTCCTGATGGGATATTGAATCCAATTATAGAATTGAGCCAATTCTTTAGGGATTTATGTGCAACAGTTTTACGGGAAGATCATTTACTAAGAATGGAAGAAAACATTCCTATCATATTATGCAAACTTGAGTGCATCTTTCCACCTTCATTTTTTGACTCAATAGAGCACTTGCCAATTCATTTACCCTATGAAGCAAGGGTAGGTGGCCCTGTCCAATATTGATGGATGTATCCGTTTGAAAGGTAACCAACCGCTCATTAATTTATTGTCAAATTTGAAAACTATTCTTCAAATGACTTATATAAAGCATTTCACGATTACAAGGCTTTTTTCCAAAATTTAGGTTTCTCAACAAGATTAAAAAGACTGTGAAGAATAAAGTTCATGTAGAAGGGTCTATATGTTAAGCATATTTGGCTCAAGAAATAGCGTACTTTAGTTCTCATTACTTTGAGCCACATGTACTCTGTAGTAGACATAGAGTTCATCGTAATGACGATGGTATTGACAATGATGAAAGGCAATCAACTCTTTAAGTCTTCAATTTTCCTGGGCGTACGACTGGTAAGAGCACAACTCGATGGCTAAGTGATAAAGAATTGCAAGCTGCCCAGTTACATGTTTTGTTAAATTGTGTGGAGGTTAAAGAATATCTTGGGTAAGTAGCGCCCCTTTTAAGTTTGTAAATATGTTTTGTTGGATAAGACTCTTACCATATCAACAATTCTGGTGCAGCATATATGAGCATCAAGTGAGAAGTATGTATGGTAATGTTAGCGAAGCTATTATTGATCAACAAATTGAAGCTGATTTCTCAGTATCCGTTGGTTCCAAGAGTATGTAAGTATTTAAATTCGATATTTATAAAATATTGTCAATGTATATCTTACTAACAAGATAGACTTAATAGGTGACTAATAACGAGGAACGCATGTCACACAATCCTCATTTGCATTACCTGGCCTTATGACCATTAAGAGTTGCAAAGTCATGGCCTATCATGTTCATTAATGGCTACAAATTTCATACTACTGCATGGGGTGAAGGTAGAAAAACATACAATAGTGGAGTGTGTGTTAGGGGCACAGGACAAGGCTCGAGTTGCAATGACTATTATGGTGTCCTCAAAGAGATTCTTGAATTGGAATGGCCAGGACAACCAATAAAGAATCTAATATTATTCAACTATGAGTGGTTTGATACATCTCCACGTGGTGTGAAAGTACACGGGAAGTATGGAATTATTGAGGTGAAGAAAAATCGAAGATACACAAAGTTTGACCCTTTTGTTTTTGCTGCAATGGCAACACAAGTTTATTATTGGCCCTTATCCTGGAAAAGAAATTGGCAAAATTGATTGGTGGGTAGTTATTAATAATAAGCCAACCGCGGCTGTGGATAACAAACAAGCATTAGAAACTGCTTATCAAGACATCAAGCCTATTATAATGCAATGATTGATGAAGACCCAATTGATCAACTGCATGATGATGAACACAATGGTGAAGAAGTTCATTTAGGTAGGAGGCAAGACAGTGAAGAGGAAGATCTGAAGAGGAAGATGAAGAAGAAGATGAAGAAGAAGATGAAGAAGCTGAAGAAGAAGAAGAAGAAGAAGAAGAAAAAGATGATGATGATGATGATGATGATGATGAAGAAGAAGAAGATGATGATGATGAAGACAAAGAATAGGAAGAATAGTAGATCTATAAGTATCCTAATAGTTCTATAAGAATAATTATTTTTGTATTTCTATTATTTTATGGTTTGAATGTATGTTTTGTTCATGTTATTTTTTCAAGATTGCATATATTAGTGCTATGTGAGCACTTTTGTCTTGCATATCTAAAAAGGAAGAAATGAAGAAAGAGCAAGCTTCACTACAAGCCCAACTGTCTGAAACGAGAAGCCAGTTGAATATTTTGATGGAGCGATTGGGCGTTCTTCTTGGATCCTCTCGTTCATTCCCCACTTCCTGATGCAGATGATGAGGATGATGCAGATGGTAGCTCGGATGATTAGACTATATTTGATTGCTTATTTAGACAACTAATTTGTTATGTTTGTATTTGTATTTGAATTTGTTTCGTATTATATTTCTTTGAATGTGAATTGTTATTTGAGATGAAATTGCTGGAATGTGACATAATGGTACAGGGGAAAGAAAAAACCAAACAACATTAGCAAAAATTTTCTGTGAAAATTATTTGGGGATTTTGCTACAGAATTATATGCGGATATTTTTTACCTGCAGAATTTCCTGCGGATATTACTTACGGATTTTGCTGCGACATACTTACATGGGGATTTTGCTGGGGATATTTGCTAGGGATTTTGCTGCGGAAATTTACATGCGGATATACACATCGCAGCAAGATGTGTATAAGAGACCATCTAAACAATTTCTTAACGAAATATTGATGCGGAATTAGAAGCAGAAAATATCCGCATCTAAATTTCCTCAGCAAAATCCCTATCAAATTAGCTGCGGATTTTATGATCCGCAGCAAATAATTATCCACGGCCTTTTTACCCGCGAATTTTTTTTGGCGCCTAAATCCGCGAAAATTCTTGTTACCTGCAGATTTTTGGATAAAAGCCGCAGCAAAATATGCAGGTAATTAACTATTTTCGCCAGTGATTTCTACAAAATGATCTTGAACTATACAACATTTATTATTATTATTATTATTGATAAAAGCTTAGGAGGAGGGTAGATTACCCTCTTTCTCCAGGGTCATTGTAACACCTTGGATCCTCGACTGGTACAATAACTTTTGAATGAAAACAACGGACTAAAAATGCTTGTGTGTTAATACCTATTTTGCAGATTACATTTCTGGAAATACGTCCGCTAGACCATGTGTTCGTTGTTCATTCTCGATTTTTCCAAGGATGAGAGTACCTTGCAAAAGGATGTTTGCTCAAATATTGTTAAACCCTTCAAACTACTCAGATTGCTCGATATCAAATCCATGAAGCTTCTTGGTCGTTTCCTTGCAGAACTACCTACCCTTGTTCTCTTGAAGTACATTGCCATGAATTGCGAGCTCAAGATCCTTCCCAAAAAGATGTCTAGCCTGTCCAACTTGATATACAGCTAGATTTGTATAAGATGACACAACTAAGGCACATTCATACCATGGTTCAAAGTCGCGGTCACGACGACGGTCGTGGATCGTATCGTTCCATATCGGCCTCGATGTATCGGTCGCATATCAATTGATATACCAATTTTGTTATTAAAACATTATTGAAAAAATATGAAAAATATTTGCCTTTTAACATAATAATACAAAAAATATTTACCTTTTGAAAAATAAGAATTGTTATCATGTTATCAACTACTTTTGACATTCATAACACCAATTTTTAATTCCCAATCAAATATTATCTTATTTCAATGAAAATATTAATTATGTCATGGTAATTTCACAAAAAAAAAAAAAATTACTAATAGAATTATACAAATGCTATAGGGAAGGAAAGTATAAATATTGGGTCCTTTCTACAAATTCCCAAAAGGTTGGTCCTTATAGCAATTTTCCCTTATACTAATAAGGATCCCGTAGACTTACAGATTGTGCGAACCTATGAGAAGGGTTTTAGGAAGCTCCACCACATAATTCGAAATGCCGTCCATCTCTGACGAAAACTGTCATCCACTTCTGCGAATCTAAAATCATAGAGCACAAGATTAAAGCGATCAAAGGTAAATGTGATTGCGTTGGTCGATGGGTTGAAAAGAAAGGCAATGAAAGAACAAGATATTGAAGAAATGGAAGAGGATTGAATAAAACAACTCGGCAGCCGACTCCATAAGATTTTCTCCCATTCTTCTATTTTTTTTTTTGGGAGGGGGCTGAAATTTGGTGATTTTGGCACATCGTGAGTCAACTCGGCTGAATCTGTTTGATTTTGTGACTCAGTAAGCTGTCTCGCCTGAAATCGCCCAATTCCGACCGAGTTGGCACCGATTGTAAATATCCGACATTAAATGGTGCGGGATGGGAATAGAAGGGTAAGTTCCGGTTACGACTCGACCGAGTTGACTCGGACTCAGTGAGTCTTTGAACCCTAGTTCATACTAAAGCCTCCACTGCCTTTGCCTAAATGTCAGGAGCAGTCCTTGATGGTAAACCTACATATTTTCTCTACCACTTCGTCTGAAAGTTGCATCCCTGAATTCTTTGCCACTACCAAAAATCTCGAGAAATTGGGAATACGTGGGAAATTAGGCCCTATTGTGCAGACGAATGGTAAGTCTGGTTTGTTTGACAGTCTCTTACAATTGGAACTCCTTGAAAATTTGAAGCTCCATAATGATGATGTAACTTGCAAGCTGAAAGATCCCAATCGAGCACAAGTTTCTTGCAAAGCTGAGAAGGTTGAGTCTGCTTATACACAAAAGCACAAGTCTTGATTGGATTCATATGTCAACACTGGGGAGGTTGAAGTGTCTTGAGGTGCTAAAGTTGAAGGACAATGCCTTTAAGGGAAAGCATTGGGAGACACAAAGTTTTGTACATTGGAGCTACAGATTTGAAGGTTTGGAAAGCTAAATCATGTAATTTTCCTCAACTCAAAAGCCTTGTTCTTAATCATTGAAAAAATCTCGAGGCTATCCCGCCTGATCTTGCAAACGTAAAGAGCCTCCAGTTGATTGACTTGGAACGCATGAGCAAATCGGTCGTTAACTCAGCCAAGAATATGCAGCTGCTAAATTGTGAATTCTTAGGCAGAAAAAAAACATGGAGACTAATGAGCTTATGGTTAAGATTTATCCTCCAGAACAGAAAACAAGCTTCTTCCGAGGTTAGTATTAAGCAATAAGTATAAAGCAACTTGGATTTTCAATCCAGCAGTATCTATTTCTTAACTAATCATCTTGTGCAACATTTTGAAGAATGCTTTTAAAGGCTGCTGCTTTTCTTTTACAGTATTTTAACTATTTTGCTGTTGCATTTGTTCCCTAATCGAAATTTCTCAGCGGAGGTACTCAAGATTCTCTCCTTTTGTGTTCCGTTTTACTATTCTGTGGTAATAATAATATTCAGCTGACAAAATGCAGCTAGCTGCTGAAACTTCATTGAGTTTGTACCATTTTCAGTTTCGCTTGCAAAACTACTTATTGCTACTGTAAGTTTCTACTTTTTGGCAAGTTTATTGTGACTAGTATGAGAGCACATGCTTTACACATTTGGAGATATTAATAGTTTAATGTTTATTGCTATAAATTAAAAAGTAAAGCATGTTTGGAGATACTAACTGTTTGATTTTTTTTAGGTTTACTTAATTTTTCGCATATATAATTTCTGTTTCAACGTTTAACTAAGTCAAATAATTTTTTGTAGTTCATTCAAATTTAGAGAAATATTTACTCATACGTAATTTTTATGCATTTTCTTTAGATATACTTTCTTGAAAATATATGAGCGATTTGTTTAGTTTAATAGTTCAAACAATTTCGTAAGTGCTAAATAATTGTGTATTTTGAATAACACATCTACCTTGTATTTGTTAAAATAGAAATTGATAAGCTAATAAATGTAGTATATTTGATGTGTCATTTACCTTCATTTTTAATGTAATCTAAGCAAGAATTGAGTAATTATGAGATAAAATAGTTTATTTTGAGTTTTGTAGGGTTTGAGTGCATGATGAATTAAAATGGATCACAATATTGGAGGAAAACATTCATTGGCATGGTGCAAATCATATATAGTTGGAAGATCAAGCATAACTCTTTTGTTCGAGCTCTGATTACTGTGATTTTAGATAATTTGGAAAGACAAGGAAAAGGTCTACAACTTTTATGTTTTGAGTTTTCCAGGATTCTATAGGTATCTAATTCAAATTTGCAAAGTTGAAAAATATGGACTTGCAAGGAGCAATTCTGACACAGTTTGGTAGATTAAATATAACTTTTGTGTTTGAGCTCCAATTGAGGTGATTCAAGATATTTTGGAAATATAAGATATAGATCTACAACTTTAATGTTTTGAGTTTTCCCAAATTCTTCTTGTATCATGGAGAAAATTGAAGATGAAATAAAACTACCGTACTGGACTTTGCAGCGCCAAGTCCAGTTAGGGCACTTATGCTCACTAGAAACAATGCCTAGGCGCTGTAAAAGTGCAGCGCCCAGGCACCGGTCGATAGGCAGTTCGTGTTAAGTGACTTATTTTGCAAGAAAAATCCTCCTGTGGGTCCGGTTACGTTAAAAAGTGTGTACTTATCATCCCAAAACCCCAAAACCCTACAAACACCTATAAATACCCCATTATAAGGGGAGTTGAAGGAAAGAGATTAGCCATTAGTTAAATTAGATATTAGAATAGAAATTCATTAGATTTAGACTAGGGTTTTCTTCGTTTTTAGGAAGGATTGAAGAGGAGGTTCAAGATTGACAACCTTGGACCAAGAACTTGTGGTCTCTTATACACACCTAGATTCCTCATTAGAGAAGCATTCTTAAACCTTTTCTTATGTTATTTAGTTATTGTTTTATGGTTCTTTTATCATTTAATGCTTTCTAAGGTTACACATTTTTTCTTGCTTTCAAATTTAATGCTTCTTTTTACTTGCTTTCATAGATTAATGATTAGACTAGTTTATTTGCTTTCATAAATTAATTATAATTGTAGTTCTTAGGTTAATTTAGTCAAATCTCTTCTGTAATGATTTCTTCAAATAGCGTTTGAGTCAAATAACCAGTAATTGCTAAACCAATCCTTGTGGGTTCGACCCCTATTTCCGCTATATACTATTAATCACGTATACTTTTGGAGCGTTATCTAGTTAATAGTTGGATTAGAAGATTATAAATTTTATAACTAAATATTTCACGTATCAGAAATCTGTTTTCTCAATTGAGAATTATTCAAGCATTGTACAATAAGTTCATTAGTACTCTAATTAATTTTAAAAATAAGAAAGTTTAAAGTATCATCAAGACTGGAGCACAATGTATGACAAGAAATATATTAAAGTTTGTTATTATATCTATTATGTAAGTTTAGCAATAAAAAATGATAGTGAGTCTTGAAAAATATTGACAGTTTATAGAGTTTATTAGAACTCTTTATTATCTTCAATTATTCAAGTTCTATCCTAACAATTTTAGATTTATCAAGTACATTAGGGTATTTAATTATTCTTGAATTCTTATACTTCTCTTGGAACCAATTTAATGAAGGAACTATTCGTGTGCAAATATTAAATAGCAATTTTTAATTTAGGAAAAAAATCTTTCTTATATATAGTTTGCACAACTTTAGGAATTATATCATGCAAACAGAAAAAAAAAAGTCAAAAATAGCCTACCAGTATTAAACAATTTACAACGTGAAATTTAGTCACTAATTCATTATGTTAAAAGTATCAGTCTATATAGTAGTAAATTAAAAAGTAGATAGTCAATATTATAACTTTTATTTGATAGAATAAGATTAACAACACTATTACTATAATTACAATAGCTATCAACTTGTGTAGTGATAATTCATAAGTAATAATAAACATTTAGTATTTAGGTTTTATTAGATAAGGTACACTTTAGTTAAAATCTAATTAGTAACATAATTTCATGTCCATATTTTTTGGTATGTAATTTATATAGTTACTAATATTTAACATTAGATATTTATAGTCCAAAGATAATAACAATAATTTTTTGTAAATGGGCAATAATGATCTATTAAGAAATTTAGTTAATATAATTTAGGAACTAATTTTTTATTATCGGAAAAGCATAACTTAGATTAAATAAGTGTTAATTATGTATGTATGAAAACAGAACTAAAAATAAAGTAAGAATTGCAAGAAAAAGATGTTCTTTTAAGAAAAATAAAATAAGTGTAGATCACATTTTTTATTGCCTTTTATACTCATCCAATTAGTAACAATAATAAAAAAGATAGATTCGACATTATATTTATTTTTTAATATATCATACAGAAATCAAATTCTCTCCTGATTTCATATTCTGGATAACAAACTTCTTTCATCATTATAAAGTCTAGACAACGACATTAGAGACAAAATAAATGGCATTGGAGGAAGGAAAGTGAAAATATTGATAATATGTATGAAGGATAATGTCTTTGTTAATTTAAGTTTAGATTTTCTTGAGACTTTTAACTAATTTTATGTTTCCTTTGTTCTTTTATTTGCTTCCTTTTTTGTATCAAAAATAGAAAAAGATTTCAAAATTATTCTTTCAAAAGATTCCAAAAGTTTTTACGTGATAAACACTACTTTTTTTGTTTAAAGATAATTCCTACTATTATTTAACTTAATTCCGAATTCTAGAAAAACTTTTACTTGCATACTTGTATAATTTCTAAAATTAATCTTTAAAAAATAGATATAAAATGAAACTCTCTAGTCTGTAAAAAAAAAAAAAATCTTATTCTAACAGTAAAATAATCATTAAGATTGAAAATATATTTTAAAATTGTGTACTTTTAAAAAGTTAATAGTATTTCATATTTTATTACAGAATACAGTTTGGAGGACAAATTAGACCAGATTTTTAATTTGGAGGGTCCAATTGATAATCTTTCAATTTTAGGGGTCACATTGGGACATTTATTTTTGTTTTGAGGACAAATTTGAGAGGTATTAAATTTGGAGGACTATATTGGAATATTTTTTAATTTGGAGGGTCAAATCAAGACCACTTAATTTAAAATGCCATATTGAGATTTTTACTTAGTTTGAATAGCCAAAATGGTATGTAACTCTTTGGAAATAAAATAACCTTGTTGTTTTCTTTTATTTGTCAAACGAAAGTTTATTTTTTTAACAGTTGTTAATAAACTATTAGTTTCTTTAATTGCATATAAATGTTTTTTATTCTCTTAATGTATCCACAACCTATGTATGTTAATAATAATCATATGCATAATTCTATTTGATGAGAAATTTTATTTTATTAAGTTTTTTTTTGACAATTTTATTTAATATTAATCTTCAATTTCTAATCTATTCCAAATAGAATTATACTCTATGAGAAAATTAACTTCAATCAAATTTAATTCTAAATGAAGTTTCAAAATTTTGTTTTTATTTCATGTGTACCTTTTTAGGATTTTTTTCTCTTTAAGGTTCTAAAAGTATAGGTGAAACATGTAAATTTATCTTTCAAGTAAATTTTATATTTCTATTATTACTTGATTTCTAAAACGCACCCCAAAGAAATATTTCATACTCTTCTTTAATTTTTAAAATTCATTCCTAATATTTTATTACATAAGAAAAATTATTTGAATCAAATTTGTTTCCTAATATGAAGTCTGAAAAGTAGATTTTATTTATTCTTTTACTCTTTGAGGAGTATTTACATAAATAAATTAAAAATTATATAAAAGACATTCAAGTTGGGAACATAACAAAATCATTAAATTTTATCGTAAGGGTAACTTGGTAAAAAAAAATCAAAAAATAAACCAAACTTCTTCATTTATTATAGTATATATTCAATTAATTTTTTTAATAATTTTATTTATTTAATATTCATCTTTTATTTGTAAATCTACCCTAAAATTCTACTCTATGAGGAAATTTACTTCCATCAAAATTAATCCTAAATATAAGCTTAAAAAATTTAGTTTTATTTCCTGTGTATCTTTTAGGATTTTTTTTTTCTCGTTAAGGGTCCAAAGTATAAATTAAAATATATAAATTTATTTTTCAAGTAACTTTTATTTTTATTATTAATTGATTTCCAAAATCTATCCCAATAAAATTATTTTCTAGTTTTTCTTTAATTTATAAAACTCATTCCTAATATTCTACTATATTACATAAGGAAATTTATTTCAATCAAATTTATTTCCTAATATGAAGCATAGAAAGTAGATCCTATTTCCTCTTTTAATCTTTGAGGAGTATTTACTTAAATAACCTAAACAACTTCAATCAAATTTATTTTCTAATATGAAGCATAAAAAGTAGATTCTATTTCCTCTTTTAATCTTTGAGGAGTATTTACTTAAATAACCTAAACTAAACTTCAATCAAATTTATTTCCTAATATGAAGTATAAAAAGTAGATTCTATTTCCTCTTTTAATCTTTCTAAATTTTTACTTCCTCAAATCTTTAAAATTAGGAAGATTTGTATCTAGAGACAGGGCTAAATAAAGGAATTAAATTTTATAGTAAGGATTATTTTGGGAAAAAAATTTCTGTCACTAAATCACATCTTTTATTTCTAAATCTATCCCAAAATTCTACTTTATGAGGAAATTTGCTTCAATTAAACTTAATTCTACATATAAGTCTAAAGAATTTACTTTTATTTCCTATGTACCTTTTAGGATTTTTTTCTAATTAAGGGTCCAAAAGTATAAATGAAATATGTAAATTTATTTTTCAAGTAAATTTTATATTTTTATTATTACTTGATTTCTAAAATCAATCCCAATAAAATTATTTCCTACTCTTCTTTAATTTCTAAAATTCTATTATGTAAGGAAATTTACTTCAATCAAACTTATTTCTTAATATGAAGACTTAAAAGTAGGTTTTATTTCTTCTTTTACTCTTTGAGGAGTATTTACATAAATAGTCTTAGTAGTTATAAAAAAGGCATTCAAGTTAGGAGACATAACAAAGTAATTAAATTTTATAATAAGGGTAATTTCGGAAAAAAAATCTAAATCACTAAATCATATTGACTCTTTTGATATAGTATAGATGAAAATAAGGCCAATTAAGTAACAATTAAGATAGTGTTTAACACCTTTTATCCCCTTGTAAGATAGTCAATTATCAATTCAACATCATATTGAAGAATTGCCAATCTACCATTAATTCATCCCTTACTGAGATTGTAGTCTGGAGCTTGTTGACATAAGTGTGAACTATAGTGTCATTAACTATATAAATCTCTCCTACGAAATGACAGAACATTTAACATGAAACAGGACTACCTCTAACAAAAGAGGAGTTCATGAAGTACTGTGCCTGGTATTTTGCAACTTGCGAAGTTCACCATTTTTTTTAGTGGACAGGGGGAGTTAGTAGCTAGTTAGTTTCTCATTTTCATTAAAAAAATTTTCTTTCATTTTGTCCTTTTTAAATTATCCATACCAAGCAATCTAATTTGAAAACGTCATGCCAAATGCCAATCCCCTAAAACCTTTATATGTAAGACTGAAAATAAGTACTTGTTGAAGTTCCTTTGCTCCTAGTTTTCAAATTCAACTAGTATTATTGATCTTTTTGAATTTGCAGCCTTATTACTTAATTAACATGAGTGAATTTACGCAATCCCGAGAGGGTGGAAAGAGTTTAAAGCCTAAAGATATTTGACAACATTTAGTTGCGAAAATTTTACGGTTTCCTCAACAAGGAAAAAAATGAAATGAAAATAAAGGAAACATACAAAACAAAAACAAAACAAAACAAAACAAAACAATTTGACTTTTGCTTAATAAATAGGTCAACAAACTGGTTGCTGGTTATGGCTCCAGCTTTTTTTTTATTTTTAAATGAAGCACTTATAATACTTGCTGCAGAAAGAGGAACATCATAGGAGAAAGCATCCCTTCACTGCCAGTCAAATTTTCTTCCCCTATATCTTTGGTTTTGGTTTTGCATTTTTCATGCTGCGTTCATTACTTTGGTGAGGCCCTCGGGGAGAACAGGCCACGATTACGCTGCAATTTGACACAAAGAAAAATGCACAGCAAAATGAAAACTAATGTGAAATCACATTAAAGAAGTATGTTCCAAACAAATAATAATGGATAAATAAAGAAGCGGTTAAATTCCAATTCTTCCTCCAGGTTTGTCATGGTAAAAAGAAGACTTAATTATACTTTGCCCCCGTAAATTGGAATTAGTTGCAATTCTACCCCTGTATTCATTTTATCTACACATTAGGAGCAAGACTTAATTGAGATAATTTTTTCATCCGAAAGGAGTGGTAAAATGTTATAATCAACCTCAATATTTTTAATTACACTTTGCCACCCTAGATCAGGGTGAGTTCTAGTTTAGTACCATAATATTGTTTTATAAATATGATTTACCCTTTAGAGTTGACAATGGTTAAATTTTCCATCCAATATTATTAAAAAAATTCTATATTTAAGTATCCACGAACTTTTTTTCCCATATTTTTTCTTGTTTCTTACAATTTTGTCATGTCACAACTTCCCTTTCCTTTCCTTTTCCTTTTCCTTCTCTCTTATATGTAGTATACTTAGAAAAAATTTTTTTTTTTTTTTTTACTTTATTACCATATCTTAGTTTTATTTTTATTTTTAATGACAAATTCATAATATGTATTGAAATGTTCTATTTAATCAAATTTGTCAAATTTTGGTCAAAAGTATGTTCTTTTAAAAATGATTGATGTTATTAGTTGATAATTTTGAATTTCTTTTACTAAAATTCTTCTCTTAAACTTGAAATGAAAATAAATTAAATTTATTCTTATGAATTTTTTCTTTTCTAGATAGCATGAGTGAGTGAATTGGTCAACTTAAATTTTTATAAAGTATATATTAATTATATTTCAAAATGACGTATTTATTATTTGCTCAAATAGTATGATTTTTTAAATATAAAGTGATAAATTAATTATTAATAATAGAGAAAATAAAGTAAAAATTTAGAAAAATAGAATACGGTGAAATAAATAAAATACTTTATTCTTTATATAAAATTAATAATGATAATACAAGTATGTGATGCCATATCAAAAATGGATATGAACAAGAAAAAATGATAAATAGCAAATTAATTCATTTACTTGGTATGAAGAGTAAATGTAGCATTTTTAGTAATATTGGATGTAAAAAACATCATTAATTTTGAAAGACAAATTGCTTATAAAATAAAACCAGAGTAACAAAGTATAACTCATCTTAATTTTAGAATTGCAAAGGCAATTAAAAAATTGAGGGAATTATGACATTTCACCTCCCCATCGGATCGGATATCTTTGGGGTAATACGGCCCTTTATAGACCAAAAAATTCATGGTACTGGACATAAAAATGTGGCCACCAAAAAATCCAGGACATATATCTTAATTCGTTATTACTTCAATCTAGCTAGTTGTGGATAAACAATAATACATTTATATATAGGACTTCATATAGCCTGCATATAACATGTAAAGGAAGACGAGAAGATTGCTTGTACCCGCCATAAGTTAAACATACGCAACGCCCGTCCTGAACGAAACATTTGAGAGCTGCTGATGTATCAAATACATGAAAGAGAATGATTATGATGAAGACCACACCGTGAACTGATTTCCCCACCATTTTTTAGTATCTTGAATATTCTTATTTCTACTTTAATTGCATGCATGGTCTACCCTTGGTGCGGTGTTTTCTTTTATAGACATGCTTAATTTGATTAATGGCAATAATAGTCCCTATACTTTTAGATCTGCGTTATTTTGGACCCAAAACTTCTCATTGTTGCTCTCGAGTCCCTTAACTTTCTGATTGGTCTTCCAATTGTCCCAGACCAGAAAGTTCAATAGGGTTGCTCTTCACTTTTACCCCATGAACCATCATTTTGAATAACATGTCTACTTAGAATTTCTTCCCTCAAGTTTAAAGTTTATGGTAATTTGAAGCTTACTACAAGGGTTAAATAATTTATTGAGTTTCAAAAACAAATTGAATAAAAAAAAAGAACTAAAGTTTAGAATCTAAAAATCTAGTAAGCAAACAGTGAAGAAAAATATAAAGAAACTAGCATTTGCCACTATGTTTTTGTTGTTACTTTTAAACTTTAATGGTCTTTTGGAATTTTTAAGTTTTATAATCATGTTGAAAAGATAGAAGAAATAATATTTTTCTTTTACTAGTAACCTTTCTTGTTTATATCCTCAATTAATATCTATAACCCAGGATAAATAAGAAAAAATTGAAAGGCAACAGGGGAAAACAATAAAATTTTCATTATTTTATGGATTTATTGTTTTGACAAACTGAAGATTAGAAAATGAACCTTGGGAAAATCGAATGACAAAACAGAAAATTTTGATGCTCATTTCCGTTTCCATTTCCATATAATTTTTTGTTTCTTTGTTTCGTTGCGCAATAGTTATAAATTCTAATCTTAGATGCTTTTGATTTTTTTTTTTACTTAGATTGAAATAAAACCTTGGTAAATTAATAAATCAAATGTTAGATAGTGTTACAAATTTATGTAATCTATAAACTTGATACAGGAAGTCAAGATTTAACAAACCTTCATGGGGCAAATGCAGTGCTAGGTCAAGAATTAACAATAGGAGCTCAAAATTTCAAATACGAATTATATAAACTAAAGGCGCGTGTTGTTCATTCGTCTTAAAATCGTTAGCTTCGTTGTCAGAATTAGATTTTGAATTGAAATCGGAAGAATTAGATAGTACGTGTTGTAAAGTGTCCTAAAAATGTATAAGGTGTAAAATGAGAATCGTGTATAAATTTGAGAGTGTAAAGTAAAATTAGACCTTGCATGCAAATCAGTAAATTGAAGGACTCAATATGAAAAATTAAAAGTTTAGAGATCGAATCAAACTAAGCAATAATTATGTTTAGGGAGCATTAGCGACTCTTACGCATAAACTAAGCAATAATTCAACCTTTGTCAATCTATACGCGTAACGTGTATGGTTGTGGAGAAATCAACCTGACTTGCAAATTCTTTGCATTTTAAGACTTTGGGCGTTTGGGAGGAAAAAAAAGGAAGGAAAAGTTTTAAGCAGCAGTAAAGTGAAAGAAAGAGAAGGAAAAAGAAGTTTTTTTTTAATTTGTTTAGAAATTTTGAAAAGAAACTTTTATTAATATCAGTCTTTTCTTAAAATGTTCCTTCTGTTGATGTTTTTATATTATTTTTGAAAGATAAATATAAAATTTCATAATTAATTATACATGCAGTAATCAAAATTTTCTTCCATTTCAACCACTTATAGAAGGAATTTTTTTTTTATTTTAGTTTTTATTATTTTTTCTCCTTCCCTAGCTATTCTTTTCTGTCTATTTAAAATTCCCAAAAAAAAAAAAAAAAAAAAATTTAAGTTTTCCTTTCTGTCTTCATAATCTTCAGCACAACTAAGTATAGTTTATACATTTAAAACATTTGATTTATGTCATAGTAATTATGAAGTTGAGTCACTAAAATATAAAAGGAACTCCATAATTTCTTTTTAGGGTTAATTACACTTTACCCTATATAATATGGACTCTGTCTCATCTTGACTCTCGTGAAAATTTAATCATCACTTTGTTTGCTTGACTAATAGTCAATAGAAAGGGTTATTTTGAGAGTTAATGAAATGGATCAAAATAACCTCTAATATTTAGTTGATTATTTTTATCATTTTTGTGTCAAAAGAAATATTTATTTTTTACTATTACTCATCTATTTGAAGAAAAATTAACTTCTACATAGCAAGTGAATTGAACAAAAAAAAAAAAAAAGATACAAGGATTTAATTTGCATATAAAAGATGGAAAATTAGATAAATGAAAAGTTTCTAAATCTTAAATATAAAGCTCAAATTAAGTCGTTGGTTAGCATATTGCTTCTGTGTACAAAATCATGGAGGTAAAAATTATAGGAGTATATGTATATTGTATCCAGGCCTACTTTTATAATATTTGAAGCACAAATTCATTAATGTACAAACTATTTTTTAAAAACTCGTTTTATATTTATGCTTAATAGGCTTTTTTTCCCCTTTCACTTTGGTTTTGTCCCCTTTTATATAACAACCTATTTTTCCTTATCTTTTTTGAATTGCATGTAATAACATGTCAATTTTATCTTCAATAGAATGGTAATAATAATAAAAAAAAATTCTTTTTTCCCTAAAAAATAGTAAATTAATTTATCAACTAAATATTAAGGTCATTTTAGTCATTTGTTACTATTGACTAATGGTTATACTAATTATTTCTTTTGAGTGTCAGTCAAAGGGAGCATGATGATGAATAGGAGGCAAAGTAAGACAAAATCAATATTGCTAGGTGGCAAAGCGTAATTAACCTTTCTTCTTAGTTGGCACTAATATTATTTTTAGGAAAAATAATCAATTTAGTCTCTTATATTTGGAGTATCGACCAATTTGCTCTTTTATGTATCAACAGCAAACCAATTTAGTTCCTTATCTTTGAAAAAATTTGACAATCTAAAACTTATTACAAAAATCATGGACATTAATAGACCAAGGCACTTGATAATTACGTTGCTGTTAACCCGCAGTAGATGTGTTGTCAACCACTCCGTTAAATTGTCTACATTTTCTGTCATAAGGTTTAAATTAGTTACTAATTTTTAAAAAAAATGAGGAACCAAATTGATCTTTTTGATAAATAAGAAATCAAATTAGTTGGTCGATATCCTAAAATTAAGGGACAAATTGGTCATTTTCTTCCTTATTTCTTATATAGGCAATAAAATTGTGTTTTATTGTGGCGCTCATTTGGTGAGTTAAAACAACCTCCCATTTTTTGAAAAATATTAATATAGATTCGATTTTGATTTCCATCTATAGATTTTATGATCATGGTTATATCTTATGTAATAATTTTACTTATATCAGCTTCATAAATTTTATTATATTATTTAATTCACACCACAAAATTTATAACTCTAAAATAAAAATTTATATAAGTATTTTTCCAAAACACCACTGGCTCTTTATTTGTCCTACCATGCATTTAGGATTATTACAGTACTACTCAACAACGGCATAAGGGCACCAACCCTTGGTGTTTCCAAAACCAACTTTGATGGGACAGTGGAATTGGTCCAAGGTATCCGCGACCATGCAAGGACTTTATAACTTGATGGAAAAGATTGGCCGGGTTGTTTCTTCGAAATTTGCAAAAGATGGTCGCAGCTCATTGGCCTGTTGAATTTGGAGCGGTACTCAACATATGAAAGGAGAACTTTTTAACATGGAACGCGTTGCATCTAGCGCTATGCACGAGAACGAAGAAGTGACATATATAAAAGATTTAATCCGTCAAATTTGTCGGTCGAAAATTCAAAAAGTGGTATGTTACTTTTGTTTTCCTCACGTAATGAATTTTGTTATTTTAGTGATATTATCTAGACTAAATACATTATATACATATTAAATATGAATTACTATAAATAAATAGAATATCAACTATCAAATTAAATATAAACATATATGTGTCACGAAATTTTAAAAAAATCTAGTAAAGAACATTGAACAAAAAAAATTGAAAGAGTAACAATAAAACCCACATATTATTATGCATAAAACATCTATTGTGATTGGATTATATTTTCTTTGTGTCTGTGTTTTTCATGAGTATAGTACATGAGCAGATTGATTGTCACTACATATCATATTTGGTGCCTCAATTGCCGGGAAAGATTTTAACAATTAATAAACTTTTCTCAACATGTCCTTCAGTTTCTTATCATCAAAGCTCATTGTAGCTTTTGATTATCAACCCAAAATGTGAAATGGAATAATCAAATCTTCGCTGCCTTCTCATTATCTGAATCATAAAACTTCAATTACAGCAACGAAGATAAATGATAAGATAATTTAGCAAATTAACAAATAACAATTTGTGTAATCAAAGCATTTTATGCAAAAATAAATAAAATAAAATTTAGCCTTTTGATGATTAAAAGAATCCAAAAGAACAACAAAGACACCCTCAATCACATAAATCCATAAACAATCAACAAAAATACCCCAAGCCCAATATTAAAATGAAAATTAAAATCCTAAAAGGCAAAAAAGAATAAGACCAATTCAGATGATAAAACATTTTTAGCAACACCTAGTAAACTTTATCGAATCATATTGTCAGCAACTACTATCACTAAATTTCAAGGGAAGCATAACAAAGGCACATAACAAAATTCATCGGGAAAAAAAATACATGAGTGGAGAAAGGTGGTATCTTTGTGTGTCTCCCCCCTCTCTCTATATATATATGATAAAGTTTATTTGCTTAATAATGATAAAACTCCGAAATATTTGGGATCATCATCCATTTAAGAATTTGAACAAAGGGAAATAGTGAGAGAAATTGTGAGAAAAAAGAATTTCTATTTATATGAGAATTATAGGAGACACTGGTATAAGATATTTAAACACCATTTTGAAGCACAAGCACAAAACTTATATGCAAATAAGAAAACTATATATTGAAAGTGAAAATGATAGTAATAGAATTAATTCCTTTTTTGAACAATCGTAAAATACAACATCAGGTAGAAACAAAACCATATTATTATTGAAAAGTTGAAGTCATGCATATATTGCGTCACGCCCCAAATCGGAGACGTAACATGCCGCATTCCGAGCGTACAATCCAAAAAATGCAAGGCACAATATCATGAACAAACTAAATAGCTAAATTAAATTACCAAAGTAAAACATCCAAATCACAGCTGAACTATAATCCAAATGTCGCCAAAATTCGCAACACTAAAATAAAATATCCAACTGCCTTAGAACTAATAGTGTCTATGCAAAGCTAACTAATTAAATTAATAAATCCTAATATCTAACTCCAAGCTATCCTTTGCACTTTACTATTCTCAATAATCTATTTGATTATTGAACTCAAATTTAAGACTAATCTATTTCACCTGCAAAAACAAATAGGTATAATGGGGAGAGCATATACGTTGCTCAGTAAGAGATCCGGGTTCCCTTCCATTGAATCAAGTATGTTATATTTTATATAACATACATATGTATGCATATGTATACATATGCATGCATATGTATATATACAATTGATTCACAGCATATAAGATTTACACACTAATATAGGTAAGTGGCATTATCCAGTATTCAAATAGTTACAATACAATAACCAAAAGAAAGTCAATAACAAAAGTACAATCACAATACAATAATCAATAAGAGGCTCATGACTTTTTTATAGTTTCGTTGGCAAGTTGGATATCCAGTTCTAACTACTATAACCCGCTAAAAAAATGTCATAATAAAATCCAACTATTATAACCCATTAGAAAAAAGCCCTGCAAAGACTCATATGGAGTATTGAGAACTATCTCTCACCAACTCCATCAAAGATAGTCAAGAGTTAAAACAATATATAAATAGTCAAAAAAATATTAGACATGCATAACACAAATCATTTATCGAGTCAAATTACCACTTATACTAATAATAATTTTATATGATTAAACAAGAAAAGTAACCATACTCGATCCAATTTAATTCATAAATATAATTTTCAACAAAAATTTTACAAAGAATTTTCAAAAATATGGAAGAGAGTTAGAACCCCTTATCTCAACGACTAATCGAAATGCTATACTTAGTTCAAATATTTGGGTTCCAAAAAATCTTCGTCACCTATAACACAATTACAATAAAATTTAATTCCCAACCTAATAATATCTAATAAGTTTCTAAAACAAAACACAATCAATTAATCATTCCTAAAAGGAATAAATCAAGACTCTAATATAATTACCTTTACAATACTAAATCATATACAGAAGTCATTTAATAGCCGAATAAAACTTCTTGATGAAAGCATCATATACCCAAAGTTACTGACATAACTAATGAAACTGCCAAGGCTTTGTCCCTTTTTTTTTAATGGTAAGTTCTAATATAATTGCTTGCTGCCAAATCTCAACCCATGAACCAAAACGGTTGCTAGCTTTGCAGCCGTGTTTTCCGTTATTTTTTTTGATCATAAATATATTTTGTTCGCAGCAAGCAATTGCTTCGGGCCAACTCGGTTTCAATTACAAGAATGGCTGCTAGCATGCAGCCACGATTTCATCGTCTCCTTTTTTTTTTTTTTTTGTTCTAATTAAACTTGATTTGGCAATCAACATACTGTTCGGTAGAATATTGATTAGGTTTTTTTTGAAAATAATGAATAAGTAGTAAAAAAATTAATTATCCTAATCAACTCTTACACATTCGCAAGTATACGAGGTGAGTTTGTATAAGATAAGTAAGGATTGTTCCCACGAGAACTATTGGAACAATTACTAGGTTTATAAGCCTATTTACTAGTTAGACAAATTAATTAGGAGTTTTTGACTAAACTTAAATTAAAATTAAGCACAAGAAAGTAAAATAAAGACAAGAATGTAAAATTCTAACCCTGGAGAAAGCAATTAAATAGAATTAACTAAAATCCTAATTTAATCTACCCTATGTCAAAATTTAATCAACACATCTAATTTAAATTAGTATACTCTATAAAAGCAATTAAAAACAATCCAATAAAATCCTAACTACTAAACTACGGAAGCAATGAAAAATTTAAAGGCAATAAAGCAAGAACAATAATTAAATAAGAAGAATTAAATTGCATAAAAATAAATAAAACTCAGTAATTACAGCGAAAACGAATGTTGATGAGCGTCGAATCTTGAATTGTTGACAAGAGAATGAAATTCTAGCTCGAATGCTTAAGAAAATCTACCCTACGGCTAAATTATTGACCTAACTATTGAAAACATAAAAAACTAATGATGGCTGATGATGATGATTGCTTTCTCCCCTTCTCTTGGTGTATTTATAGATATTTTTAGGGTTTGGGCTCTGGGATGATAAGTACACGCTTTTCCCAGTAAACGGGCCTACGGGAAGACTTTTCTTGCAAAATAAGCAAACTTGTGCAACCTGTACATCAATCTGTGCCTGGGTATATGCTTCCAAAAAGCTGTATTTACCTTTCTGGAATTGGCGCCTGGGCGTTGCAAAATTGCGGCGCTTGGGCACTGGTTCTAGAAAGGTTGCTTCAATTCATCTTCAATTTTTTCTATGATGTTGGCAGAATTTTGTAAAAATACAAAACATAGAAATTGATAGCTCTATGTCTTAACTTTCCAAAATATCTTGAATCACCTCAATTGGAGCTCGGACAAGAAATTTATGCTCAATCAACAAACTGTGTCAGAATCGCTCCTCGTTGGTGCACGAAATTCTAATTTTGCAATTTTCCTCCACCTTTGCGATCAATTTGGACTCTTTCTTCACTAAAACCCTAAAAAATTCAAAATAAACCATTTTAGCTTGTAATAACTCAATTTTTTTTCTCAAATTACATTAAAACAGAGGTAAACAACACATAAAATATACTTCATTTATGAGCTTATCAAATACCCCACACTTAGTTTTTGATTGTCCTCGAGTTAAACATAGAAATGAATCACATACGTATTCTCAACACATCTCATCAATTACCCACATAAATAACCAAAAACCACAAGGAAAATAGTCAGATGGTAATAAACCCTATACATGAATTCTAGTGTAGGTGTGTGCATAGCCATACAATAATAACTTTTGAGACACTTAGATCAAATCATGCAGCCCTTTTAATTTTTCTAAACACTTCATAGCTTACTCTTCTTACATTTCTCCACTAATATTGACAACTGACTTGACTTAAATTAGGTCGGACTTTTAGCTTGTAACGTAAGGCTAGTGTATTGACTAATAAAGAAGGGAAAAAATGATAAACAAATAAGAAAATGAGCTTTAAATCAATGTTGGCCACTCATCAACATAAAAGTTCTTTTCGAATATTAAAACACCCATCCTTCAAAGAAGTAACCCCACAATTAATTCTCCAAACACCCATAAAAATTTTGTTCAACAAGTAGAATAAAATCATACTTTTTCAATTTCAACCCTTCTTACCAACACTATGTAAAAATTCAATCTCCCTTCGTTTTTTTCTCTTTTTCTTCTTTTTCTTTTTTCTAAAATGGGTACCAATTGTAGGCACTACTCGCAAAAAATATCTACGCAAGTACCACTAATAGGCACTACCTGCAATATTCCAACGCAGGTACTAGTGATGGGCACCACCAGCTATGGTCAACATTTTTTTTTAATACCCTTCCACCTTCAACTGTATACCATTCATTCAAATATTCTCATACAACTACCTTCTATCCTTATATTCCCTTAACAATTAATGTGGCATTAAAGCTTTAAGGATCATTTAGAATAGCTCACAAAAGGAGATAAAAAATGAGTTAGAAAAAAAAAATGAATGGTGCTTGTATCCATTCAAAACAAAATAAGGCTCAAATAGCATGTGTTTGGAGTATTTGTATTAGTACAGGCTTGATTTCAAAGTTATTTGCTTTTACTAGCAGCCGAGCAATGTTTGAACTCGCCCTCTCAAAATTAGGTATTGTATAATCTCTAAAATGTTAGGGGTTTAATAGCATTAGTATCAACTAGGTTGCCATTGTTGCTTACAACCTCATCTTGTTCATTAAGAGCACGGATTGGATTCTCCATTAGATTTTCACTCGATTTGAATCCTGCCATCTATGATTTCTACTTAACGTCTGTTCAATTTTCAAGTCAATTGGATGAAGTGGTTGATTGGATGAACGAGTATCAACCATAAACTACAAGAAAAGAAAACCAAAGATCAAATATCAAAGACAAAATCCAAACAAACTCGAGAGAACAAGAAATAATTGTAAATAAATAAATAACAAAAGAAATAAAAAGTCTAATCTAGTAAGATTCATTACACTTGATGTTGTTATAAAAAAAAAAATAGTACCCAGCAACGTCACCGAAAACTTGTTCGGTAGAATATTGATTAGGTGTTTTGAAAATAATGAACAAGTATTAAAAACCTTAATTATTCTAATCAACTCCCACACACTTACAAGTATACAATGCAAGTTTGTCTATAGAATGAGTAAGGATCGTTCCCACGAAAACTATTGGAACAATAACTAGGTTCACAAGCCTATTTACTAGTTAGACAAATTAATCAGGAGTGTTTGAGTAAATTTAAACTAAAATTAAGCACAAGAAAGTAAAATAAAGACAAGAATGTGAAATTCTAATCCTACGGAAATCAATTAAATGGAATTAACAAAAGCCCTAATTTAATCTACTGTACGTGTGAGAATTTAATCAAGAACAAGAATTTAAATTAGTCTACTCCATAAAAGCAATTAGAAACGATCCAATAAAACCCTAAATACTAAACTATAGAAGCAATTAAGAATTTAAAGGCAATGAAACAAGAACAATAATTAAATAAGAAGAAAGCAATAAGAATAAAAATTAAATTACATAAAAATAAATCAAGCTTAGTAATTACAATGAAAATGAATGTTGATTAGCGTCAAATCTTGAATTCTTGACAAGAGAATGAAATTCTAGCTTGAATGCTTGAGAAAATCTACCCTACGGCTAAATTAATATCGATCTAACTATTATAAAACCTAAAATGTGTGATGGCTACAGATGATGATGGTTAGAATCCCCTTCTCTTGGTGTATTTATAGATATTTTAGGATTTTGGAACTCTAGGATGATAAGTACATGCTTTTCCATGTAACCGGGTCCACGAGAGGACTTTTCTTTCAAAATAAGCAACCTTGTGCAAGTTGTCCGTCGATCGGGGCCTGGACGCTGCTTCCAGAATGCTGGGATTGCCTTTCTGGAATTGGCGCCTGGGCACTGGTTCCAGAAAAGTTGCTATTTGCTTCATTTCATCTTCAATTTTTGCCATGATGCAAGTAGAATTTTGGAAAACTCAAAACATGAAAGTTGTATCTCTATGTCTGAACTTTCCAAAACATCTTTAATCACCTCAATTGGAGCTCGAACAAGAAAGTTATTATCAATCTACCAAACTAGGTCAAAATCACTCCTCGCCGGTGCACCAAATTCTAATTTTGCAATTTTCCTCCACTTTTGCGATCAATCCACATCTACATTGGACTCTTTCTTCACTCAACCCTACAAAACTTAAAATAAACTATTTTAGTTTATAATTACTCAATTTTTGCTCAAATTACATTAAAATAGAGGTAAACGACACATAAAATATACTACATTATAAGCTTATCACCAAACTAACAGTTTCAAACTAATAGAACATGGCCTCGATAACGATGCTTCATTCAATACGAACCTTAAATAAAAGAGTTAATATAATTCTCATGCCAAGAAATTCTAAATACGAACCCTAACTCCATGAACATCATTGAATTTACTCTATAATTTCATCCATAAACACATACTAAATCATCCAATAATAGGGTTTAATGTAATTACCTCCAAAATCTAGCGAATTATCAAAAAATTCTTCACTACTTGCCAACTCTTGGTGACCCTCTTGTTCTCTCTACAACCCTAGACTCTAAAGAACGATTATTTAATCAAAGAGGTAGAATAATTGTTACTTATAAAAAAAGTAAACTATTAAAATTACACTAAGTAAGTCCTCATTTTACTGTAAATTATATTTTAACCCCAAATATCTTATTTCGGGCCCTAAATATGGTTAATGGGTAATGGGCCACAAGACTTGAGTTTTACATTACCCTCAAAATATGTTTCCTGGGATTTCATGCTCTATTATATGCCATGAATTTTACATGGCAATTTTGTTAGATTACTTTTATTTGTCCAAAATAACTAATGTCATGTGGACTAATTCTTTTTATACTTAAGTATTACTATGACAGCAAATCCACAAACTATAGTAGTAAAACATAGTTCATTGCTAATATATATTCCCAATATCTATGTATGTAATGCTCAAAGTTTGGGAAAGTTCAATCAAAACACACAATATAAACTAATTTAAAATGGTTGTGTAATTAACATATATACATTCCATGAGCATAAAATGTCTTACCCGATCATGTGAACTGAAGCCATTGACAACATCAATCTTCTCATGCCAATGCTTATGAGAAATTAAACAGGAGTAGTTCAGTTTGATTTATTCAAAAAAGAAAACTAATTAGAAAAAATGATACTTTAAGAGATGCCAAACCAAATAAAGATTTATGTTTATTGTTGAAAAACCGGAAAAGTAGGTCACGATTCTAATATGCTTTTGTAATCTGAAAAAAAAAACTCACAAAAAATCATTAAAAAAATGATACTTTAAAGAGTACAGTTAAAAAATCTACAATATATAATCACAACTGCATAAATTACAATAATTAAAAAACTTTTAGATCCAACACAATAAAAAACAAAAGTTAAAGAAAACTTCCGAATATAAATATAAGAATGGATTTGAAAGATAGTATATTTTAAAGTTGGAAGATTGGGAGTAAATAAAGGATAGAATCCAATTATGATAGAAAAGAATAAGTTCAATCCTACCATTAAACATGATTAAGGATTTCAAATAAACTAAAAAATGTTTTTCAAATTCACTTCATAGATAATTTAGGTAATAGAGTTTCAAATTTTTAATATGATTTGGGGGAATAAGATAATTCAAATGTTGTGTTTGTCTGGATGGATACCTATCAAGAAGTGCCCTATCAAAAGAAAATAACCAGTGAAGAAGTAAATAGTCAATAGTTAAACAAGTAAATAAGGGAAAAAAAGAAAGAAAGAAATTTGACACATGGCTACATATTATAAACTCTTACTAAACACCCCTTTCACTATAATATATAGATTAGTAGTAAAACTCGTGCTATACACGGGTAAACATGTAAATATATTTAACTTGTAAAATAAAATAATGTTATTAAAATCATGATGATGACGTGCAATTTTTAACAATTAAATCAAATAAAAAAACCAAAATTAACAATATTTATAATAAATGTAGATATTATGAATCTTTACACTATTTATTTTTTTATTTATATAGAGAATATAAGTAATAATTGCTTTTCATGATATCTAATGTTGTTAATATAAAAAAGTAAACTAAAAGTTTCATATTATTTCTCATTTCATTTATCCATATGTGTTAAATAGAAATGAGTTTTTCTTATTCATATTTTGAACTTCGATTAGAAATCTTAGATTGGATGATTAATTAAAAGTTGGTAAGTTATTCAATTGATTAATAAGTTTGTTACTTATTATAATTAGTATAATCATCTAATCTTACTGAATAATATCGACCAAAATTTAAGTTTTGTAATTTTTTTCTAAAATGTATACATTTTTTTATTCATCTTAGTGAATTGTGATACTTTTATAAAATGTGATTATTGAGTTTAAAAGCATATTGCTATTTTTAGGATTTTGGAGTTGACATTATCATACATTTTTCTTATTATTTTTGCTAATCAATGATTATTTGATAGTTATAATTATAAAGTACTTAAGTAGTGTGTGTCGATCAATTTTTCTTATTTAAAGATTACTTGATAATGTGAAGATAAATTCAAAAGTAACAAGTTAGTAACGTAGTTTATTTTAGTAATTTTTTAATACATAAGGGAAGATGAATATTAAAATTTTAATTTTTTAATATAATAATTTGAAAATATGCACTGCGCAATTATTATAAAAAAAATATTTATTTTCATATATACCATTTTATTTAAAAGTGTATAAATTTGTGTGTAATTTTTATAAAAAATGTTTATAAAAAATGATTTTAGTGAAATAATAATGATAGTCTAAAACTTTTAGTAATTAAACCAAACACAACTAAGTAACAATATCAAAAAACTTTACAATGCCAGAAATTAAAACAAAGAACATAATTTAGGACCATTATTATTAAATTTTATTAAAATCTTTATGCTTCTTTCCTATAAAGAATTATTGAAATTAATTTAAAATGTATTGGGAAGTAAATAACACTTACTCTTATGCTCGAGGATGATGCGACAAATGAGGACTTCTCATTGCCTGCCCGGAATTCTTTCCCTGTAACTGGTTGCCTAGTTTGAATACTACTTAAGGAATAAATGCGCTCACGAACTCTTGATGTGGGAATGGAAAGACTTCATTTTCCTACAACTACAGGAATGAAGTTTTTCAGTTGAAGATAAATTAATTCAACTCAATTCAAAATTATCATAAAATTGAGCATAAAACACCAACTTTCTTGTCAATCAATGTTTATATAAAAGTGACAAAAATTACTGATTCGAGTTTTTAATACCTTCGAGATAAAAAAGAATTGCATATCATGCACTTTTTATGTGTATTGAGAATTTGCTCACTGGGTCCTCCTGCTGATAATTCTTCTTGTTTTTTGGGCCTGATCCCAAGGCTAAAAGACTTTTAAAAAAGTCCACTTCAGTTCAAGAAATTGAAGCTCATTGCCAAGGTACCAAGCCATTCCATAGTGTCTGTTCGTCATAAGTTGGCCCTCAGCCCAAGAAAGTGACGCCGATCGCAAAGCTTGTAATCCAATCTACATAGTGGGTTCATTATGCTTTTTTCCTTTTTATTGTCTCTTTATTTATTTATTTTTCCCCCTCCTATATTTGTTTTCTTGTAGTACTAGCGTAGAAGCACGTGCTACGCAGGAATAAAAGTAATATGAAGATTTGAAGATCAAATAATGTATAGGAGAATTCTATAGTTCCTTTTAAGGAATCATTTCTTTGACTTTAAGAACTTGTATAGTACAAACTTTTAAAACAATGATCATAAACAGAAGAAAGTAACAATAATACTTTTGTCTCATGCATAACACAGGGATTTAAGCTAGAAAAACATAAAATTAAGAAAGTAAAATTCAAAAGTAGGAGTTATAAAATTAAGTATATAAATAAGTACAACAAACCTTTTACACATATCATAGTATAATTTAGCCTTACGTTTACCTGTCATTTGGGCAAGACTGTATTTAATTTTAAAGCATAATTTTCCTCTTCTAGAGTAGTACAACTTATATAAAAATAAAAGGATTTGTAAGTTTTTATTGTCATAGAAAAATTGTTCGTAACTAAATTTATAAAAATAATAGTGAATTAATATTTTGCAACATAGATATGAACAATACACATAGGGTGACATTGATTATAAGATGTATGTTGTGAATTAGTAAACTCTGTTTTCTTGAATGGATGTATTATTGACTCGTAATTGCTGATGAATTTGGTGATAGTTTGTCCTACCACATAAAGTCTTATGACATGTATTTATTTGAATGACATAATTTTGATCAAAGAAGATAAACAAAAAAAAAAACATATCAAATATATGTAATTTGATATTGTAAATTTGAAACTTTTAAAATAATTTTTGGACTAAATTTGCAATTATCCTTTATCATTTTTTTTGATAAAAGTATTACGATAATCTATTGAGGTTGCAAGGATGATATTACTCATAGATAGCTAGGTTACACCTCTTTCAATTTATTAGGAATAACCCTTTAAGTTGTCTACCTAATTTACTTCCAATAAATAAATATTTATTTTTCCAACTTATGCTAACCAATATAATTTTATATTTAACATGTACAGTTAATAATCAATACTTATGTAATAATCCATAACATACTATTTTGTTTTGCAACTCTTTTAGAAAAAAAAAATCAATTATAATTATCATTTGGCCTTCTTTTAAACTACTATTATAAAAGTACACTAATTTTTATTCTTTTTTTTTCTTCTAGTCTAGTGGTCATATCTCTAAAACAACAGACAAAAAGTAATACAATCAATTAATAGTGACGCCAATAAAAGACATACTATTAAAATTATTTTTTAACGTATTGCGATTACATAATCACTTATGAATAATGTCTATTCACATTGAATAGTTAATTACCAATAAATATAAAGTTGTGAGAATATGCAATAAAAATATTGATCTTACACGATAACAGTCACACTAATTTTTACTTTTTTTCCTTCCATTATATTAGTTATATATTTAAGTCAACAAATAAAAAGTAAAACAACCGATAGTGATGCCATCACTTAAGAATAACATTTATTGACATTGAATAATTAATTACCAATAAATAAAAAGTTGCAAGAAGGTGAAAAGAAGAATTTGATGTTACCACCTTTTTATCCTTTTGTGATATAAAAAATTATTATTCTTTTTGATAAAATGATGAATTGAATATAATTAGATTGTAAGAATGATATCATTCAGACATAGTTAGGCTAAATATCTTCCTACTTTTATGAAAATTATTATTTAAGTATATATATCCATATCTAAAATTAATTTATTAACAAATATATATAGGTAAAAGTTTGGCATAATTAATAAATATTTATTTTTTTAACTTATAGTTAATAATTCATACTTATATGATGATTTATAATACATATTTAACTTTATAATAAGTTTTCCCTTATATTGATCTCACTTAGTAAAAGTCACACTAATTTTTACTATTTTTCCTTCAAGTATATTAGTTATATCTTTAAGTCAATAAACAAAAAGTAATACAATCAATGGTGACACCAATAATAAGACAAAACATTAAAACTAATTTTTAATGTATTACGATTATGTAATCACTTAAGAATAATCTCCATTGATATTGAATAATTAATTACCATTAAATATAAAGTTGCAAGAAGATACAAAAAAAAAAAAAAAAAAGACCTTACAACCTTTTTTAATCTTTTTGTGATATAATAAATTATTGTTCTTTTTTATAAATATTAATTGAATGTAATTAAGTTGTAAGAATGATATCATTTGGAGATAGTTAGGTTAAATATCTTTCTACTTTTTATGAAAGTTATTATTTAAATATCTATATATATACACACACAAAATTATAACAATAGGGGTGCTCATCTTGACCTGTCGACCCAAAAAATTTGATAAAGCGGTCCATTTCGAGCCGTAAAAATATGATATGCAAACTAGTTATTTGAAGCAAATTAGGTAGCGGGTCGGGTATTACTCTTACTGGGTCAGGTAGCGGGTCAAAAAATTTGCTACCTGGCACGTACCCGATCTGGTCCATATATAGGGCCAACTCTGTAATTTTGCATATTATGGTCTAATATTAATGAATGTTTTTTTTCCCCTTCTATAATGGTATATGTGTAATTAATAGTCATTTTATATATATTTTAAAATTTTTGATATCAAAAATTATAATATTAGACGACTCAGCTAGTCAAGTACCCGGTCATCCAACCCTCTTTGACCAGGTACCATATGCATATGAACTAGGTACTAGGTAACTTCTTTCTCGACCCAATATAATCGGGTCAGGTCGGATAATTAACATTAAATAATTAACTACTAGTAAATATAAAGTTTCAAGAAGATGCAACAACGAAATTGATTTAAACACCTTTTTTTTAAATTTTTTTGTGATATAATAAATTATTATTCTTTTTGATAAATACTGATTAAATATAATCATGTTATGTAAATTAATTTACTAACAATGATATATAGATTCAAATTTTGTATAATTAATAAATATTTATTTTTTAACTTGTAATTTATTATTGATACTTATATTAGGATTTATAATGCACGTTTAATTTTATTACATTTTTGGAAAAAAAATTTAATTATAAGAGGTATGCATAAATTGAGATTTAAAAAAATAATGTTAGTTAAATATAAGATTAGGTAACTATTAAGTAATTTATCACAAAATTTTTTTTATCTATTATGTGCTACATATCAGCTTGTTATGACTTCTCACTAAAAGAGATTTTGTTATAATATATATAGATTTCGTAATTCCATTATGGATAGGCTGGGAAGAGTGAAACCTCCTCCTACCAGAAATTTTTTTTTTTTAACACAAAAAAGGATAATTTTGACCATGTGTACTATAAGGACCTCATATTAAAAATGTTTATATTGTTACATATGGGGTTGATTTTTCCTTAAATTATGCATGTATAATACATAGGGCCTGTTGATAATGCTAAAATATGAAATTTGAATTCTAAATTTTAAATGTTGAAATTATTCAGTCACTGAATTGATAAAATTATATCTATTTGATAACAACTGAATAGAATGCCTGACTTCCTAAATTTATCAATTATTTCAATGAATTGTCTTATGGGGTATAATAAATAGTGTGAGAGAAAAATAACAATCACATTCTAATTTTGTGACTTTCAAATTATGGTTACCGTCTACAAAGTCACAAAACTATTTGTGACTGGTTGCAAATAGATGTCATACCATCATTTGTGAGTTAGAATCAACAGTTTTAGTGACTTGTATTTGAATCTAGTATCACAAAGTGGTTATATTTACGGCCGTCGAAATAGTATAGGTTATTAAAGGTTGGTGTTTCTTCTAGTGAATTGAGCAACGGTGTAAATGAGAGAAAGTATGTGTACGTGTGAGAGCACATGATAAAAAGAGTGTTTTGTGTCTGTGTGTGTGAAAAGGCATGCAAATAAAATAGAGATAGAGTGTGTAAGTCAAATTTTCACCTAAAATTTTGAATATGAATTAAGTAGTGTTTAACATATTAAATGGTAAGAGAATTTTATTACCAACACAGCTAAATTAATTCAAAAAACTCTTAACTAATTAATTTTCAGCATTAAGAGAAATTATCAAACACACCCATAGTCATATGGACCATGCATATATATATATATATATATATATATATATAGACATATATATATATAAACGTCTGTTAAGTTTTTTAGGGTAAATATAAATAACGTGTATTAATGTTATTTACAATATATAGCGTTAATTTTCAGTGGTTATAGATTTACACTTAGACCTATTTAAGCCAAATTAAACTCATTTAAGTTCAAAAAAAGTATCTAGTAATTAATTAATTAGTCGGAAACATATGAAACAAGTATTAAAAAAACTAAGAAAGTGTGTAAAGAGGCATCTCTCCCATCTTACCCAACATCGAACAGTTGGCACTTGTTCCTCTTATTAGCCAAATAACTTATATTAGTTCATGAGTTGACTCCAAAACCTATTTCAAAATATTGTAAGATAACAAAAAAAACGCCCAACCCAGGATTCCTAGTTTTAGGGTTTTCCCCACTGTACGTGGGACGAGTTTTTGCCTCATACAGCTCAGGCCAAAGACCGGGGAAGTTTAGAGAAGAGTTGAGAACAAAGTGGCGAATAGGTGCATAACGCGTGAGAATCTAAGCTAAGCTAGTCAGATGAATCACAACAAACGTATGAAAAGAGCTATTTTCTCGGCATCCCAAAAGTTGACTTCTTTGTTGGCTCATTTAGTTGGATCCGAGGCCGACATAGGCAGTTTTATTCTCTAAATTTCGTTTACCATGGCATTGATCACCAACTTCATGTTTTGTCTAATACAACTAAAATGCAACCAGGGACACACGTATAGGGGTGTGCATTGGTTAGCCAATCGGTTAATAAAATCATTTGAAATTTGAAAAGAGCTCTAAAATTTTTAATTAATTTCGATTTCACATTCAATTTGGTAGAAAATTCGGTTAATCAAATTTGAATTCGGTACTCGATTCTGAATTCGATTAACCAAATTCAACTCGAGTTAGTTGGACTATTAACATTGGGCCAAAATCCTATACAAAACTATTTTACAAGCAAAATTTTCCTAATTTTGTTTTATTTTTGTCACTTAATTTGATGTGTTGTGTGAATTGATATTGATAGATGATTCAAGAAAATGAGCAAAAAAACTATATCATGTAACTTAATTGAATAATGTAAACAATATAATTACGTACAATACTATAATATTATATAATTTGCAAGTATTAATAAAATACATATCGCAAGACTATTATGTGATTTGTTGATACTAATTTAAGAATATAAATATGAATTAATATATAAGAATATAACAATTGTATGAATTAACTTAAAAATAAAGCTAATTATAATAATTATCAATAAATATGTTTTTTGTCAAATGAATAAATTTATATTTTTAGTAATGTACTATTATATATCAAAATATTTTAATAAAACTTTATTTTTAATTATTCAATTCAGTAATCAGCTAACTGAATTCAAAAAATCTATCTACCATTTTTGAATTTATTAACCGTATTCATGAATTCAATTAACTAATATCTGACCAAATTTATTAATCTAATTGAATTCAAAATTGATTACAAATTTGATTAACCAAATAGTTGCACACCCTTACGTAGGTGAAACAAATAATAATTTCATTAAATTCCCTTTTACGTGAGATGCTTGTCTCAACTTATGTAATGCCTTTTTGTCTTGAACGTTGTTCTCTTAGGGTAGATGATTCGAACTTTGAACTTATATGGCTCAAGGTTTTAATTTTTTAAGGAATTCAAAATTTTCCACCGCAAAGGAAAAAAAAAAGAATTTATTTTGTCTCTCTTATATATTGCAGTTCCAATTTTCTTGAATAAATCGATGATTATGTTTAACAATTAATATGCACTATTTATTTTTGAATGTACTCTTGTTTCTTAAATTTAAGTTTAATTTCAGCTAAAGAAGATAACAAAAGGAAGGAAAGAAAATTTGTTAAGATAAAGTCACTTTAAGAATGAGGATTTCCTGGTTGGCTTGTTGTTAGCCCCTAATATTCGACATCGTTTCTTAATCATTTCATAAATAGTCTTCATCAATATGCCATAATGGTGGTGTCAAAGATATGTAATTTTTATATTATGGTATGTAAATATTTGATTGATGTAATTACTCTAATTATTCTCTTAAATTAGGTAATTATGCATCTTACTAGTCTAATTGTTTTGGTTAGCAAGTTTACCATTTAAGATTATTTAGAATATTTTCTTGTAAACCTATATAAGGGCTCCTTATGTATCAATTGTATTGAGACTTGATTATACATATTGTACTTAGTCTCTTGTTCCTAATATGGTATCAGAGTCTCCACATATAAATATGTTTTGCTCCTTTTCTTAGTTTTCACAAAAAGTTTCTCTCAGTTTTTAATCTTCTTGTTCTTCCAGTTTTGGACCTTTGGATTCTCTCGATTTTGAACCTTCAAATTCTCTCGGTTTTGAACCTTCAGGTTCCCTCGATTTTGAGCCTTCAGGTTCTTTCGGTTTTGAGTCCTTGGGTTTTTTCAATTTTCAACCTTTGAATTCTCTTGTTTCAAACTTATACGGATTCTCTTAGTCTCAGATTTTAGGTTTCTAATCGGTTTTGATTTCGTTTTGGTTATGTTTCCTGTTTCTCTTGTCCACTTGGTCGTGATTTTCTATTTTCAAGTTTTGTTAGTATTTTCAAACTCAATTTGGTTTTCCACGACCATGTTGAGTTTGAGGGGGTGTCAAAGATATGTAATTATTATATTATGGTATGTAAATATTTAATTAATGTAATTATCCTAATTATTCCCCAAGATTAGGTAATTACTTTACTAGTCTAGTTGTCTTGATCAGTAAGATTTTACATGTATAAATTACCTATAATGTTCACTTGTAAGCATATATAAAGGTTTCTTGTGTACCAATTGTAATGAAACCTGAATTACACATATTATACATAGTCTCTTATTTCTAACAGGTGGTTTCATCAGCAACATATACAATTTCATTTTTCTCTAGCAAGAATTTAGATTCTAAATAGATTAGAGTGCACGAAAGCATTAAGATTAGGTTCATACACAAAAATGATATAGAGGGCTTTGACTAGACAAAAGAATATATATATATATACACACACACACACATATATAAATATATATTCTCAAGGGAAAATTGTACAATTTGTTCCTTACAAATGCCTATAAATGTCTGATTTTTATTTTATTAGTTTCTCACATTTGAAATGATGAATTTTAGTCCCTCACAATATAAAAATATATAATTTTGATCCCCCACCAAATGTCTATTAGTATTTCAGATGGAAAACAACTTGTGCGTCACATGTTCATTTTTTAGGGAAAAAAATCATTAAATTAGTCCCCCACAAATGTATGTTTTTTTTTTTTAGTTCCTCATATTTGAAATGATGAATTTTAGTCTCTCACAATCTAAAAATGTATAATTTTAGTCCCCTACCAAATATCCATTAGTATTTGGATAGAAAAGAGATGGGGGGATCAAAATTAAATGTTTTCAAATTATCAACAAATAAAATTCATCATTTGAAATGTGTAAGTTAGAATAATCTTGTTTCTGTCTCTTAAGACACATTTTCATGGCAGATATAAGCGGCAGCAGCATGCCAATGAAAAATTCTTCCAGTGACTTTTTGGGTTATCGAATATACCTCCAAACTCATTTTTTGGCATTGATCAGTCCAATTTCGGACCCATCTCTGCCCAAAAATAGTTTTAAAATGCCCAAACAAATTTAAACAACCAGGTCCTCGTCCTTATTTTTTCATCAAATCACAAAATGATCTTCTCAACAAATAAAATATGATGGTGGCATGAATTTAATAGAAAATTAACTATATAAACACGAATCCAAGTTCGAAAATTCATAGTTTTTAATATATAGGTTCATCACAATATCAACACAAAAAACTTAATTAAATTTTGTAAAATTACCATTTAAACTCTTAGAAATGTAAAATATTAATTACTTAATATATTTAAAGCAACACAAAACATGTTGAATCAAAATGGATCAAAAATAAAAAATTACCAAGATGGTCATAATAGCGACGAGCATGGCAATGTTTGAACTAGAAAATTTTCAAGTTTTTTTTTTGTTCTTATTGTCTCCCAATTTTCTTCTTTTTGTTCTTCTCATTTATTTTTGTCTTTGGCCTTTTTGTTATGCAGTTGAAACTCTTCTTGGAGAGAAGAATGGGGAAACAAGATTGATCAAACTTTACACATTTAAAATGATGAATTTTAGTCACTGACAAATTGAAAGCGTATAATTTTAGTCCTTAACAATTTGAAAACATGTACTTTTGGTCCTGACCATATTTATTTTCAAGTCTAACCCTAAAAAATGAAAAAACACGTACTTTTGGTCCTGACCATATTTATTTTCAAATCTAACCCTAAAAAATGAACATGTGACGCGCACAAGTGGTTTTCCATTCAAAATACTAACGAACGTTTGGTTGGGGACTAAAATTATACATTTTCATATTATGAGGAACTAAAATTTATCATTTTAAATTTGAGGGATTAATAAAATAAAAACTACAATTGTGAGGGACTAACTATATGATTTTCCCTATATTCAATATAGTACTTTTCTCCGTATGGTGTTGTAGAAAGGGCAAAAGAGCATGGCTTCATTAGAATCAATACTAATAAAAAGCACATTTTGAGGAAGCAATAAAATATATTAATCTTTTTTGGCCTTATAAATTTAAATCATAACGATTGCCATCTGGAAAGGTTAAAGTAGAAAGGTCAAAGTAACCTAGAAAAGTTTAACCCCACATCTCAGCTTACTAGTATTGAATGCAAAAACTGTAATCAAACCATTATATGAAAAAAAAAATTTATATTCGAAAACAAAATTAATTAAGTAACTCAACAAATACATTATACAAACTTATTCGACTATTATAAATACATTCAAATAAACGTGTGTCATAAGTAACTCATTTTCATTAAAGAGTACAATTAAATCATTAAGGGCCTCTCTTAATTTTGTATAGAATTTAGGGACCTCCACTGAAACAATTTATGGGTTTTATAATTTTGAAGTACTGCATAATAAAATGTTAGTGCTTTGGAACTAAAATGGCATTCCATCTCAAAAGAATTTGTAAGTCATTCCAGATTTTTAAAAATCTCTTATACATAAAAGATAACGATGTGTCCGTTTGAACTGAAAATATTTTCCAGAAATTCACTTTTTGGTGCCAAACACTGGAAAATATTTTCCGGTGTAAAATATTTTCCAATTTTCCTTCCTCTGGCTAAAAATAACTTACAGAATTTTTGAGCGTAAGTTATTTTTCAGATAATTCAAGAGTGACATTAAATCTCAAATGCTTACTTTTATAATTTCATTTGCTAAACTTATTTTTGTTTTCAATTCTTTTCCATTCGTTTTTCCCTTAGTCATGGGTCCCACACTAATATAACTATCATTATGCATATTTTACTACTACATTGTATTATCATTTAATTTTAAACAAAATCAATCTTTTATTAACCACAATTACTTGTAAGGTATTTATTACCATTGTTATAAGTTTTGAAAACTTGTATTCATAAAATTAAATATGAAACCATTAAAAATTTTTATTTCAAAATATTTTCATTTTGTTAACCGAACACCGGAAAATTGTATGAAAAAATGACTTTTTCATGTAAAATGTTTTCCAAAGAAAATATTTTCCCCATAAAAATATTTTCAGTCCAAACGAACACACTAGTTCTCCCCCATTTTCTTTTTTATTATTCTTTTTTGGTTTGTTGTTTGTTAAAGACATCAATTTAATTCATTTCAGAAACTTCTTTGTAATTGTAAACAACTTTTAAATTATAAAATTAAATTAAATGCACCTAAAAAAATTTTAAAATGAAAATGGCAATAGGAGGACATTTAATAATATAATTTAGAAACCTGAAAAAGATTATTATGACCAGTGCTTTAATTTAAAAAGACATTTTTTTTTGAATAAAAAGATGTCAAATTCAAGCCACAAGTTAGTCAAATGCTGTATAATTGCACAGACAGCCCTCCAAATGTCATATTAATAAGTTCATATTCGACGGCCAAATAGATTACCATTTAAGATGGAGCGTTCTTTTGACTTCTGTGTCCATTGCTTAAAATGCAATTAAACTTCGGAAATGATTAGGACATGAGCATTTTGTTTATTCCAACATTAAAAACCAAAAAAGGTGTGTTAACCAATGTCTTAAAATACACCGTATATTATTAAACTAATTAAGTTAATATGCAATTCATCAAACCAATTTCCATTGACATACACTAAATTACAACATTCGAGATATTCTATGGATTTGGATCCCAAGTTCTTTTCATCAAACCATTTTCCATTGACCCCTTGGACATTGACTGCCGTCAAAGTACCTTACTAAACCAGCAAATTGCCTAAACAGAAAATACTCCAATCAAGAATCAGGAGCTCCAAAAATCAAGCCATCCAAATGGAAATTTGTTAGTATTCAGTCACAAATGCAACAGAATAAGAAAATGAATCAAAGGGGTATATGGAAATGTGATGAAGATGATCTCTACTATGCTGAATTCAGAAGACAGGTCCTATTATTAACAACAGAAGATGATGATGAAGAATGTCAAGAAAGCAGACATCCCAATACTGCTAAACCTTTACAACAAAGATTTAAGACAAGCCCTCCTTCATTGCTCCAACCAGGATGCTATTCAACTGGTAGATAAGCAACGACAAAAAAAGATCAGTACCCACATGCCTATTTTAACTTGTGGAAGCCTGGAAATGGAACTGGAGTATTCATCCCGCAGATTATCAAATCCAGAAGAAGATATTGGCCTAGTAAGTTCTTTTGCTATATTAGCTTATCTTGTAGATTTTACATGCATGGTGAATCTATTAGACCATGCATATATACAATTTGTTTGCAGGTTATATATATATTGTTAGAGAGGATCTTAGGAAATTGACAAAAGTTCAAGCCAAATTCGAAACAAAGTATAACAAAATAAACGAGAGACACCAGATTTACGTGATTCGGTCGAAAAACTTATGTCCATGGGCGAAGGTGAGCAAAATTTTACTATATAAGAAGAATATTACATGATTCGGTTGAAAGACCTATGTTCATGGGCGAATGTGAGCAAAATTTTACCATATAAGAAAAATACAAAAGATTTAAGAGAGTACTCCTAAACCCACAAAAGCACTAGTAGAAAAACACAAAGGAAAGGCTAAAATAAAGATAAAAAGCTTAATGACCAACAAGGTCTAATAGTCCACTAAACTCTTTTATATTTAGTGCTTGGTACATAAAGCCTAAAGTCTAAGATCTCTATTTATAAAATTAAGGTTACATAACTCTCCTTAACATTAACCAATATGGGACAAGGCCACATAACAAATTTCCACCTAGGTGTGTACCCACATCCACAAAATAGCAAACTTGCTCCACCTTCTCCACAAAAGCTCCAATGGGCTTAATCACCAACAATGAACGCCAACCAAGTCCAAGCACTGCTTGAACTTGTAAAATGGAAGAGGCTTCGTAAACATTTTCGTAAGATTATCTTTGGTACTGATATTTTGAACAAGAACTTTCCTCTCAGCAATAGTATCCTGAACGAAGTGAAACTTCACATCAATGTGCTTAGTCCTCTCATAATACATTTGATTTTTAGTCAAATGAATTGCACATTGACTATTACAATAAACTATAGTAACACAATTGATATAGACTCAACTCGCCAAACAAACCTCTCAACCACATGTTCCCCAGTTACTAATGAGAATGCAACGGTAGGTGAGACCAATTTAGCTTAGTATAAAGAGGTCAAAGTACTAAGTTTGAAATTGCAATCATTGGAGGAATCTGTTCGCTCCATGAAGGGTTTTAATTTGTATGGAAGAACTCATTTTTCAGACTTGATCTTGTTCCCTAGTTTGCAATACCCTGAAAAATTCAAAATACTGGAGTTCACAAAATATGATGGTACTGGTAATCCCTAGATGTATTTGAAAATCTATGCTAATGCTTAGGGGCTTATGCTGGAGATGAGCAATTAAGAATGCAACTATTTCAAAAAAGTTTGTTGGCAGTGATCTAGAGTGGTATATGAAGTTGGATCCTTCAAAACTTCGTTCCTAAGATGATATTGCTACTTGTTTCATGAGTCAATACAAGCACAACATAGATAATGCTCCAGATAGGCTTGAATTGTTGTCCATTTTCGAGAAGAAACCAAGTGAATCCTTTAAATTTTATGCTCAGAGGTAGAGAGATATGACTACTCAAGTTCACCCTTCTATGGAGGAATCTGAAATGGTGAAACACTTTATCTGTGCTCTACAACACCTATATTATAAGGAGATTGTGACTATGCAAGGGTGTCCATTCGCTGAAATGATTAGCACTGGTATTTTGATTGAAGATAGAATCCGATCAGGACAAATTGTTGTCTATTCTGATGCACAAACTCTTCTAATGGCAAAAAGGAATCTTTTCAAAGAAAAAAAGAAGGTGAGACTAATGTGGTAAATGCTTAATTCACCCCTTAGAATGTTCAATTCACTTTTCCAAACTGGATTCCTTATCCTTTTGCTTTTAATCCAAACATGTCATTTGGTTTTCCACACAATCTATCCTCCCCACAACACTACAATGTAGCATTGCCACCTTACCATGTTAACTAGTTTCAAGCATCTTCCAACTTTCATTCTCAAAAAAATTTTTCCCTACTCTCAAGTTTAAGCAACAAGCTCCTAAGAGACCCCCAAGAAACTTCACTCCTCTACCTATGCCACAAACACAGATTTATCAAGTTTATGTTAGCTCAAAACAAGATATCTCCTATACTTGCACTTGGAGAAAAAGGTTAGAGAAACTATAATGCCAATGAAACAATGTGCTTACCATTTTGGAGGAGTTAGGCATTCTACTGATAAATGCTATCAATTGAAACACAAAATTCAAGATATGATAGACACCAATCAGCTAGTATTTAAGAGAGCTGAGCAATCTAATATTAACAACAATCCACTCCCTAATCATGTTCAGAATATTGCAAGGGGAAATTAGTTGGGAGATAGCTACGACAGTACTCCTAGCCTTCTAGATGGGATTGATTTCTTTGTAAAGATTTTCAATAACTATTTGCGATTGCTATTTTTAATAAATAATTATTTTTATTTCGAGAAATCTTGTTTTGTTTTATCTCATAAGTGCATCAATATAATAGCGAGACAAGAATTTGAACTTGATTTAATTGTTTCCAAAGGATGATAGAAAGACGAGTGGATATCGTTTCCATTACCCAAACACTATTTATCCTTTGCTAACCCCCTTGAGCTTTTAAAATGATTTTTCATTGCTTAAAACCTGTCTTGAGGATCACATCCCACACTAGAAAATTTAAAAAGAATTCAGAACTCCATACTAGGGCAAATTTTATAAGTTTTTTTAATACTATGACAATTTTTGTTCGAAAGTAATTTTTAGAATTGTACTCTACATGGGAGTAAAGTTTGGTACTCCACACTTGGGCAAATTTTAGAGCTCAAATTACTTTTAGTGTATTGGCTCGAATTGGGAAGATTATGTAAGTTTATTTTGTAATTCATACTGGGACCAATATCCCTTGATGTTAGTTTGAATTAGTTTGAATAAAGTTTGAAATTCATTGCTAGAAAAAATTGCAAATACAATAGTTTTTTAGTCAAGTTGTAAATAAGCCCAACATCAAAATTGGGTATTCTTTGATTGTTATTTTCCTTCAAATTTAAAAGGAAAAATAAAACCCAAAAAAAAAAAGAGGAGAAAATTATAAAAAAAAAAAGGAAAAAAAAAGGGAAGTTCCTATGTATTTTGTCTAGTATGTGTCGTTTCGGGAAAATGATCACAAGATTTTTTTTCATCCCATTCAATAAATTTTGAGCCTTTATATCCTTTCTTTTGTCTCCCTGAAACCCTAAACTACATCACAATCTATGGTCTACTTTGACTGGACAAAGGAAATAATTAACTCGCAAGAATTCAAATTCTAGACAAAGAGCGAATCCCAATTTTTAACGTGCATTTATGAGATCAAAGTTATCCTCAATAATGAATTTACTTTTCTTTGAAATAAAAACATGATTTTTCTTAATAAAGGTACATTGTTGATATAGTTGATTAGGATATTCACCGAGGAGCGCCTAGAAGGGCAATGACATTTGAAGTAAATGTTGCATAGTTCGAAGTTGAATTTGAAACAAGAGTAAAATGCAAACTGGGGCAAGCACCACCAAATCCATCAAGTTGGGAGAATAATTTTCTAAACACTCATTTCAGCCTTATTCAAAAGTCCAAGGTCATCATTTTCTATCAATTCAAAGTATCTCTTGATCGAAGGGGACAAGAATAGAAAAAAAAAATAAAAAATAAAAATGCATGTGCATCACATTTTGCATGAAGAGTATGTTGCATGAATTTTATTCTTGCCAGGTTCATGAAGAAGATCTTTGGCATAGTGTTCATTTTCAGTCACAATCAAGTATGTTTTGTCAACATAAGATTAACCAGTATCATTTACTTTTCAAAAGTTTATTTAGTCGAGCTCCCGATTAAGGTGCTTAATATGGGGTCATTGTTATTGGGAGGACAGTATCCCTCGTCCATTGGTAGGACAGTATCCCATACCATATTTAGAGTTTCCAATTAAGGAGCTCATGGTTGAGTCGAACCACGATTAAGAGGTTCATGTTTGAATCGAATAACAATTACGGGGTTCATTGTTGGGTCAAATTGTGAATTATTAAGGGGTTTATTATTAAGTTGAACCGCGATTATTAAGTCGAACTGCGATTAAAGGGTTCATTTATTTAGTCGAGTTACCAATTAAGGTGCTTAGTATGAAGTCATTTATCCATTGAGAGGACAGTATCCTTCGTCTATTGGTAAGACAATATTCTTCGTCCATTGGGAAGACAGTATCATTCGTCTGTTGGGAGGACAGTATCCGAGATTATTTTCTTTATTTGGAGTTGCCAATTAAGGAACTTATTGTTGAGTCGAAATGCGACTAAAGGACTCATTGTTGAGTCGAACTGTGATTAAGGGGTTCATGATTGAGTCAAACCACGATTAAGAGGTTTATTTGTTTAATCGAGTTACCGATTAAGGTGCTCAATGTAGAGTCACTCGTCCATTGGGAAGACGGTATCCCTCGTCCATTGAGAGGACAGTATCCATATCATATTTTTTTATTTTGAGTTTCCAATTAAGGAGCTCATAGTTGAGTTGAACCACAATTGAAAGGGGTTCATGTTTGAGTTGAATTGCAATTAAGAGGTTCATGGAAGATGGAAATCCTGACTAAGGGATTCAATTATCGAGTCGAATTGTTGATTAATGTGCTCAATATGGTGTCCTCGTCCATTGGGAGGACAATATTCCTCATTGTCTTTATTTGAAGCTTCCAATTAAAGAACTCGTTGAGTCGAGCCACGACTAGGAGGCTCATTGTTGAGTTGAATAGTGATTAAGAGGTTCATTTGTTAGGTCGAACCAAGATTAAAGGATTCATTTGTTTAGTCAAACTTCTAATCAAGGGTTTTATTGTTGAGTAAACCACGATTAAAGGGTTCATGTTTGAATCGAATCGTGATTATGGGGTTCATTTTGGAGTTGAACTGCTGATTAAAGGATTCATTATTGAATGAAAGTTACTAAGTTTGTCATTTTATTTGGTCTAATGTTTTCAAATTCCATAGCATATTTTTCCTTTTATGCTCATTTATTTGTACTAATATGTGTTAATATGAATATTGCAAGAAGGGGGCAAATTTGTGCTGTGTTTTTCTAGAAATAGGTAGATCTAATAATTTCATCTTCATAGTAAACTAAATGTCAAAGCCAAGGATATTGTCAATGACTTTCGGATCTACGATGAAGTGTCAATGAATCAAGTGAAGGTCCAAGCCAGATTGACTATCTGACAGTCAAAGCATGAATTCTAGTGTCTTGAAGATTAATAATAAGGATCGTTTTGGTATTAGTCAAAGGACAAGTCAAAGACTTCATGATATTTCAAGCAAAATCGATGCCAGTAGAGTTTTGTGGTATTACTTTTATTGATGTTATAATAAGGATACGTAAAAAGCTGGTGGCAATGGCAATGGCAGTGGCAAGATCCTCTAGACATGGCGACACTTCCTTATTTTTCCAATACTCTCCTAATTCTCAATATATTTATTGGTGTCTATTTCTTTGTCTAGAATTGTTTCGCGCTCCCGACAAAGAAGGGCAAACTGTAGACACCTATTTTTTTAAATACTTTTATACAGTTATTTTTTCTATTTATCCATTTTCAAGATAATTAGGAAATAACATTTTTGAAGAAAATATGGAGATTTATGCTACTTCTTCTTATGCCTATATTAGCCAGTCTTGTCTCGATATTTAGAGTTCGTCTTTATCTTCATTTTCACCTCTATTCCCATGCTATTCTAATTCTATCTCTAGTCCCAAAAACCCTTATAAATACTCTACTACTTCTCTCTTCTTGATTCATCATTGACATACTTATTCTCAATATTATTTTCACTTCCTCACAATCACACAACTTATACACTAGTGAAATTCTATTAGAAGGATACTCCACAATTTTCATGAGGAAAAGAATTTTGTTAGAAGGATACTCCACAATTTTTATGAGGAAAAGAAGCAGCTGCCATAGTCATCATAATCGGAGTCCGGATCTCGCTATTCTCATTGTTTAAATTCGTCAAAAGTTTGTAAGTTTTTATTTTATTTTTGTAAAATTGTATGATATGAGACAAAATTATTGGTTCATTTATGTGATTTCAGATGATTCTTGACCTATTCTAAATTCTCTTGCAAAAATATTTTTTATATGTATTCATACGAGTTTGTGAATTTGTAAAAAACTACTATTAATAGATTGTTTTTCTGAATAGAAATGGATGGACACACAGTTAAGGGTACACTAATTTATTTGAGAAAATAAAATGATAATTCAAATGCTTTAAATTACTAATAAAGAAGTGTCAGAAAATAGTTAACATTCCTTGAATTGCAAACACGATCAAAATCAGAAAATGGCCACATTTATCTTTGTTAGAATTTGCCATTCTTTTTACCAAGTCACAGCCTAAAGAGTGAGATCAAATATACCAAATCGTTTGAACTAATCAGTACATATTTAATTCTAAATAAAAGACTAATATAATAGTGAATTGTGGGATGCAACTTGGAAACTTCCAATCAGTAATATTGGCTGGAATCAATTTGCTCTTGACTTTATCTGCTGCTAATCGTAAATATTATGTGTAATAAGATGTTGGTACTCTCGTGTCATGTATGCACCATAAAAATTTAGTCAATATTTAACATTTGTTTAAATAATTTAATTTCATGTTGCACTTTGATGCGTTATCTAAACCAAAGATTTTTATTTTTTAATCCGGGAAATTAAACCCCGACCTAAATCAAAAATAATTGGAATGAGATTAAATTCTTTTTACTTTGTGTGAGGAACAATTTTACTTGGAATATTAGCTAATCAATTTCCTAAAATCACATTGGAGAGTTGCTAGGGTAGACTATTTATTACTTCAAGAGTAGCCAAGTAATGGTATGTTATAAATATGTGATTTGGCATTTTACAAAGAAAAACACAATAATGTTACTCTATAGGCGGAGAGGGAATACAAAAAATTGGATTTGAAACATACGAATTCTAGTATTTTTTGTATTATTTTATAATGAAAAGTGATTTTTCTCCCGGTAGTGTAGACTCCATTAATTAAGTCTTACTAATAATAATTTAGGGTTAACTGTTATATTTACCTCCCTTGAGGTTTGACCAAATTACCAAACACACCCTGTGATTTGAAAAAATTAAGAGATACCTCCCTGAGAAAGGGAGGAAGGGGGCGGGAGGTGAATATCGGTGCTAGAGGAGGAATGAGAGAGCGCCAGCTAGAGGGATGAGATGGGTGGATTGTGGGGTAAGTTTCCGGTGATGATCGGATAAGAGAATGAATCCGAAGAGGAGGAGACAAATGGAGGCAGAAGAAAAAAATATGAGTGAGTTTTCTATAACACTTTGACGGTATATTTGACTTCCCACACTAATTTAATGTTGACATCAGCAGTAGTATTAATGGTAAGTGGATGTTTGTTAAACGTTTAAATATTCAAAGGGGATGGCTGTAATTTTTCCAAACCACAAGGTGTGTTTGATAATTTGATCAAATCTCAAGGGAAGTAAATGTAATTAATCATATAATTTATTTATTTATTATACTCTTAATTAATTGAACAAAATGTACTAATAATTATCAAACTTCATGTATTAAATTATTGAATACAAAATTACTGAATTATTTATTTTATTTTTTAAATTTAATGACTATACAAATTTAAGGGTGTATATAATTATTAAACCATTTATTTTTTAAATTTGAGCATTCGATCAAAGATTTCAGTGTTTAAAAGTAATAATAATAATAATAACGTTAAGATAAAGCAATAAAAACGGGTAAAGTGAAATTAAGACTGAAAAGAACGACTTGGGTCGTCGAAGTCAACTCGTATGTTGTGGTGTAACGTGTTGCTCATTATATCATGCATGGAGTGAACTCCAACAATTGTAAAGAAAGTGAGTGAGAGAGAGTGATCGATCGATATAGATCGATAGAAACCGCAGAAGAATCGGCTGTAGGATTTCTCTCAGAAAATCTATTACAATTAATCAAAGAAAATCATGATTTGATAAGCGGTGCAGGCAGCAAAGTCACCAAGCTCTCAGACAACCTCGATCTTCTGAAGAGTGTGGTGACTAGGTACCCTGAAAGCACTTCGAAAACGAAACTTTGAGTAAGCTAGCCAAACAGATTAGAAGTCTCATACACGAAGCCGAGGATGCAATTGAAGAATACGTTTACTACGTTGCACTTCATAGGAGTAAAGGGACGTTTGACAAAGCTCTTGGCATACTTTCATATACCACGAATGTTTGTGATGTCAGCAAAAAGATTGAACATATCAGTGAGAGGGTGAATGAGATGAACATCAACAATTATGTGATCGGCGAGGATGCCTGGAGATCGGAGAGAAAATTCTAAAAATAAGCCAATTTTCTAACTTTGTTCTATTTGGGTGCTTATTTGAAAACATGTTCGGAAGGGGTGGAACTCGCATTCTCCGAATGCAAGTTCCAGAAATTTAAAAAAAAAAAAAATTATATTTGACTGACCTCGCATTCGTCGAATGCGAGGTCTATGTTAATGACCTCGCATTCGCAGAATGCGAGGTCAGTCAAATATAATTTTTTTTATTTTATTTTATTTTATTTTATTTTTTCTTAAGCAAAAAATTCCGTTGTAATGAATTTATGTTTTTTTTTTTTTTTTTTTTGGTTATAGCTAATTTGACTATATATATATTGTTTTGTAGAATTTAGCAAATTTGACTATGTATATTGCGAATGGAAATCGTGCACTATTACAAAAATAGAAAAAATGAATGATTTTAGAAATTTGACTATGTATATTACGAATGGATTGCACTATTAAAAAAATAGAAAAATGAAGGATTTGACTGTAAGATAAAATCATTTAAATAGTAAATCGTAAATTATAAACTATAACATTAACGAAGTTGTAGGATATTTGGAAATAGTAAACCATTATATTTAAATCATAAACTATAACAGTAACGAAATAGTACGCGAATGAAATGTGTAAACCCGTTAATTTATTAATTTATCGTATTTTTGATAAAATTTTGACAGAACCTCCCCTATTTTACGACCATTCTCCCTGCCAACAACCAAACCCAACAAGGGCAACAAACATCCATAAAAGCCCGTAACAAGGGCTAAAATACAAACCTAATAACAATAAAAAACCACCCGACAAGGGCAACAAACATCCATAAAAGCCCGACAAGGGCTAAAAAACATAAATACAAACCTAATAACAATAAAAAAACCACCTGACAAGGGCTAAAAAACATAAATACGAATAACATACATGAATCACACTATATTGCGATAAGTAAAAACAAATGTCAATGTGCATGATGTCCAAATCTGCCGCTGGTGGTGGTGGGAAGGTTTAGGCTGTCCTTTTTGATCGACGGACATAAAATAAAGGAATGGCAAATGTATAGGTTCCCATGTTCGCATAATCTTGTCTCAGTTTACAGGCATCTAGATGTGTATAAGAGACAATGTTAAATATCTGTCTCTTATACACATCTAGATGTGTATAAGAGACTCTATGTGGATCATGTGCACAGTGTGGATGTCTAACGTAAAGGCGGCGGAGGCCGAAGATCAAGACGAGTAGATTCGCCTACTGCATGTAGTGATTGAGAAGCGAAATGGCTAATCTGTGCCCATGCACTACTATCCGGAGTATCGTCCTCAGTCATGTTGTCTAACGACATGTAGTACAATCTAGCCATAGAATCCATCTACCGTGAAAGTTCAAATTAGTTTTACTGAAGTAATTTGAAAAAGAAAAACAATAAGAAAAAAAGAATAATTACTTACAAGATAATCTGCACGTGCACCATCGCCGAGGTAGCCTTCTGCAAAAGTAGGGCGTTGAGTAGGATTGGATATGTACATCACCGTCCTCGCTCGGTACCATTGCATGTAATCACCCGATGCATGTGTAGTATCAATACATGTGAGACCAACCTCAACTGTGTATCAGTTCTTGCGGCCCAAATATCTATATATTGTCTGTGTGTCAACTCCCAATCAGTGTTCGCCCGACCACGGCGGTATGTCAAATGCAATGCAGCTTGATTACCCATCAATCTCTGATCTGGTATGGGTTGGTACAAACCGAACTGTCGCATAACCCGATGAGGGAGATAACATTCCACGATCTCCCAACATATCAAATAAGTAACTGAACGCCATATGTCACGACTAGTGCGAATGGGGAAGCATATCAAGCGACTCATCGAAAATGGCTGCCATATAAACTAATACCAAAGAAGTCTAAAACCCATAGTAAATTAACGAAATTCGAGGACAACAATGTGCACAAGAAATGAAATCGACTGATGTACCTCATTGGGTCGCAAAGTATGTAACTGATCTCGAAAAACAGATAAAACATGCCGAGGAGCATTGCGAAGATCAAATCCAACATCCCACCTGCAATAAAAATTAATAAATATCAAATCCAATGTTAACATATGTAATTTATCAGTTCAACAAAACTCTTATACCGAGATCCATATGCTCCGCGATGCTCCTGTACGGGTTCTAACCGGATAGGACGCAGTGTCGGCATACGTTCCCAAGCCCATAACTGTATACAAATAAATGTAGAATTATATGCATATAAACCATTTAAATATAGAAGTACTAGTAAAGAATTATATGCATATAAACCATTTAAATATACCTGTACTAATAGTACTGGACCGCAAATAGTTCTAGCTGTTGGTGAAGTGGCATTACAGAAGCTGCGATACAGTGTGCCTAAAACAGCTGATCCCCAACTATAAAGGCCCACAGTCTCCAAGTCCCTAAGCAACTGAAGATACAGTAGTGGCACTTTATTGCCTGAATTATCCGGAAATAAAATGCCTCCAATCAGTACAAGTAAGTATGTACGTGCCATCTGCCGACACATGTCATCAGTCGCATCATCGGGAAGCGGACGATCTAATGCGGCGGACAAACATCCCACTTTCAAACGACCAGTGCAAGGCATGAAACCCAATAACTCCATGCATAGTTGGCTCCAAGCATCTGCGGAATGAGTAGTGTCTCTACCCGTCACGGGCGGGCCGTCAATGTGTAAACCCCACAGGACCTCTACATCCTGTAACGTGATAGTGGCCTCTCCAATGGGCAGATGAAAAGAATGTGTCTCGGGTCGCAGCGCTCAACAAGACTGGTGATCAAAGCATGATCCACTGAAATGCGTCCTAAAGATGCGACGCCCTCGAAAGTCCAATGTGCAGATTCTTTTTGAACATCCCGTCGTTTGGTATAGGCATGTGATCCCAAAAAGTCCCATCACAATGCTTAACCTGTAATGTGGAATCATCGATAAGACCGTCTCTTATAGATCTTGCCCTATGCGGCGTCATAGGTGATATAATATCATGTACATATGGTCCAGGATGGACAAGCTCTGCTGTCTGATCATCCATACCTAAACAAACAATCATGGAAAGAATTAATGATTGTACGATATCGGTTTGATAGTAATCAATGATCAGACAAATATTTTTTGATTACACGTCATTTTTTGATGAACGAATACATTAAAAATAAACTACTTTCATATAATACAATGAGTATGTAGGCCAATAAATACAAAGACAAATCATTATTGTCGTGAAGGGCAACTCCTGCGATTATGTCCCTGTTCATGACAATTCGTACATCTCCTAGGTTCGTGGGGATCCCTAATATCCATCTCGTTTCGTATGCGTCTCGCACGTACCCGACCTGCCCGGCGTTCAACAGACATATTGTCATCACCGTGTAACTGCCAATGAATAGGAGCGTACTCATCTGGATTAGATTGTGGAACAAACCTACTAACGCTGTACTGCGCTCGATATGTGCGAGTAGTGTAATGTTCCGCAATCAGGCGGGTTGGTTCATCACCCTTATGCCTGCAAACTGCCAAAGCATGCGAACATGGAAACCTATACATTTGCCATTTACCACAAGTACATGTCTGCTGTACATAATTGACAGTTTACAGTTTGTACATTCCCACCACCACCAGTGACACGACGAGGTGTTTTAATTCGGTACATACCAGTAGACTGATCAAAAACCATGACTGTGTGTCCTGCACCTTTTTTGTCTGCTAACAACAACCATTTCCAATTCTTTGGCATAATTGACGTGCGACAGTGTGCACCCCGTGCACTATTATCAGCAAATACTTTTACGCACCGATGGAATGTACTATCAATTATAGCCTTTATCGGAAGTAGTCTAACTCCGCGCAACACGTTATTGTAGCTCTCAGAAGAATTTGTACCATGTATTCCCCACCTTCGATTTCCATCGTGAGCAAGGGACCACCGGTCAAGCCCAATATGTACCAGATATCTCCACGCCTCTGGATGTTGCAGCTGTATCGTATGTTGGTGCAAATTCCATTAATGTGGAGTTAGACATTGATGTTAGCAGATGAACAAGTTGTACATTGATCACACATTCCTGTGGGACCCATCAAACATCTGGACCGTCGTCCAGACAGGATGTGTATAAGAGACAGATATAAAGGTATTTTTAAAACATATATTTTGATTACAAATATGAGCACAATGATAATTTGTATTTAATATTTAGTGGTTCACCATTTGTACAACATGGTGTCTCAACTGCTCCAATCCAACCCCAACTTTGGATTGTGTCCTCATCGACAATTGCATAAGCAACAGGTAAAATTTGATTGTTAGCATCCAAAGCGACGACAATAAGTAATTTACCCCGATACTCTCCTCGTAGATGCGTGCCATCAACACATAGGACAGGTCTACACATATGGAATGCATCAATCGATGGCCGAAATGCCCAAAATATGTATTTTAAAATTTTCACATCCTCGATACTATTGGGATGATGTAGCCATTGCACCACAGTTTGGGGATTGGAGCGTAGTAGTTCTGCAACGTATTGGGGTAATTGTTGAAAATTAGATGCCCAACTTCCATATGCAAGCACAATCGCTTTCCTGCGAGCATACCAAGCTTTCTTGTAAGTGATGCATGTCAACCTTCAAACTTTTCTTCACATATGCCTGAATTTGTTTGACCTTGTGCCCAGGATCATTTTCAATTAAGTGCATAATTTGGTTAGCAATTACTGTGGATGTAAGATTTCTGTTGTTGTTACCGGAGATTTCACCGAGACATACGTGATCTTTTACCCATTTTGTGACCTTCCACACAGTAAGAGATTCATTTCCACGTACCCGGATACTCCAATCACAATCTGTATAAGAGACAGGTATATTAGGACGCAGTCTTGCATTTAGCAGCCCATGTTCTCTTCCGGCTCTCTATGACTTTGAATTCTCATTGTTGAGCTATGTGTGACCTGCTTTATAACTGCCTTAGTAACTTGCTCCTTGCTTTCAAAGTACATGTGCAACTGAATATCATTTTTTTCTTCATTCCAATGAATCAGCCCATCTTTATCACTACGGTCAATGGGATCGTACTCACCGTAGTTACCCAGATCATTGAAAAAGCCATCCCCCTAGGTTGATAAGCAGGAATCCATCCTCTTGTGTATGACATTCATCGTTATTTGTCCCCAAATTCTCATCAGAATCATCATCCGATATGTCTTCCGAATCTGAACCAGACTCGTAATCCTCGTCTAATGCATGCCATGACGAGTCACTATTACCACTATCCGCTAACAAACCCTCGTCTACGAGGCCTTTCTCCATATGTTGATATTGCATGGTACTTGGGCCTTCACCTGCTACAGTGTCTCTATTATCTGCGCCCCAATAGCTTCATCGATTGCATTGAGTTTGACATTGCAATAGAGACACTGTAGCAGGTGAAGGCCCAAGCGCAGTACAGCGCAATATCATACATATCTGCGCATTGGACTGCAACGGCTGGTCGTCCATGGTCGAATGCATGAGAGACATCATTGGCCCCATACCATATACCCCTACATTGTTGCTTACATGTACGTGCGGAATTTCCTCCGTCTCGATAAACAATTCAGCACAAAAATTTGGATCGGTATCAAACAAATCAAAAATACCTTCCTTATAATATGACACACCATCATCATCTGTCAATGTAATGCCAGAGTAAACACCACGACTAACTATGTGCCTAAACACAATATTCAATTTCATCTGCTCCCTATCAACCTCCATGAATTCGTATATCTTGTCAACTAAGTCAACAAAACTAATCCGTTGTTATTTCTCCTCCCCAATAAAGGAGAATGTGACGGGGTCTATCAAATGTCATTTTCCTGTAAGGATGCAACATGTTTAGACCCCATTTTTCGATACAAAATATTTTTTTTAAAAAAAAAATTTTGACAGAGTTCCTCTATATATTTAAGATTCCCTCTAACGCCGGTCATACCCAATAAGGGTTACAAACAACACAACAAATAGGCAACACTTATAACTAATACATGCCCGACAAGGGCTACGACCAATGTAATAACCCGTAAGGGTTACAAGTAATATATGCCCGACAAGTACTACAAAAAATGCAATAACATCCCACAATTTCAGTTTAACAAACAACATAACCACAAATTTCACCGCAATCAAGTTCCAGAAATCAAACCTACAACATATATCCCGAGCCAAAGATCATTTTCTCTAAATATTAAAAAAAATATGGGATATAATCAAAGCAGCATATTATTAAACTAAAATACAAAAACATAAAAAATATAAACTACCTACACAAAATATATTTATAAAACATTTACATTAACAAAATTAATTATTTAAACAAAATTACAAAAGTATATTAATTAAAATTATTGGACTCCATAAAAAAATTAAATGCACCTGAAATATTTTGGTGGTGGGTTGTGGTGGCGGTGGTTGTGTTGGTTGTGGTGGTGGTGGTGGTGGTGGTGTAATGGAGATGGTGATTGTTGTAGAGTCAAGGAAATAGATGGTGGTGGGGAGGAGGAGGAGGAGGAGGAGGAGGAGGAGGATGAGGAGGAGGAGGAAGGAGGAGGGCGAGGAGGAGGGAGGAGGAAGGAGGGGGCGGTGGGGACTTGGGGAATTGGGGAATTGAGGAGGAAGGAGGGGGCGGTGGGGACTTGGGATTAGGAATTGGGGAATTGGGGACTGATCTTCTGCGAGGCTTGTGCCTCGCAGAAGATTAGTAGAGGCCGACCTCGCATTCGAGGAATGCGAGGTCGGTCAATTTTGACTGACCTCGCATTCCTCGAATGCGAGGTCGGTCAAACGTAACTTTTTTTTTTTTTTTTTTTTTAAATTATTTGGAACTCGCATTCAGAGAATGCGAGTTCCACCCCTTTGGAACCCCACTTTCATATAGGCATAGATATAGAACACATTTCAAAATAGGCATAGATATAGAAATTTTCCGGAGATCGGAGCAGTCTGACTCCGTTAAGGGTGGTAAAATCAACAAAAAGCCCAAGGTAATTAACTGTATTAGTATTTATTATTACTAGAAATATTTAAATTCTTGGTTTTATTTTTAAGTTTAATTTGATCTGTTTCGGAAGTATATCTGTGAATATGTGATTAATGTATTACTTGATATTTTATTTTCAAGTTTTTTGATAGTACCATAAATGTAGAATATAGGAAACACGCTATCAACGGATATAGTTCACTTTTTTAAGTATTGCGGTCCGAGTATGGGTACTGGTTACGTTATTTTTTAAAATATTAGATTAGGCTTAAATTTTACTTTTCTATTACGGGTCATCTTGATTAATTTATGTGTAGTACAAATTTATGCGTAATACAAGAAAGAAAATTATAGAGATTATACCTTAAAATTACAGTAAAATCTCTATTATGTTTGGGAAGTCGATCCACAAGTCGTACAAGTATCCGATCTCTAATGATATCCACACAAATAATTAAATTAAGAATTTTTATAAAATTGATTGAGTCAAACCACGAAATACTAATTTCTAAATTATTTTTCTCTTTTAATCAAACGTGACATTCACGTTTTTTTAAAAGAACTTTTCCACGGCTTATCAAGCCGTCAATATACTAGTACTTCTTATACTACTACTACTTTTAACCATATATATATATATATATATATATATATATATATATATATTATAATATATTATATTATATATATCCACAGTATAATTTAGAATCCCAATCAAATTAGGTTTAGAGAATTACAAATCCCAATCAATTTAGGTCATAGGTATACGTATAATTATAAAACCATGAGAATTATTAATATGTCTTACATAATAGCTTTTAATATTCAAAACTTATTACAATTAAACCCAAAAGTTAATTTATCTCATAATTAACCCATAAGTATGGCATACTTATCAAATCATTTTAATGCTGAATTAATTATCCTTAAGTGTGTGACCCTTTAGGTTCCCAATCACACTGGCAATAAGTATAAATTATAATCCTAAATTAATTAGGATTAGATAAATTAAACACATTTAATTTATCATTAATTCTCCAATTAATTAATTTACACTTATAAATCAAGATTGGCTTTTAGCAAAGTATCATGACCACCCAAGGGTTGAGATATGTCAAGTGCTTCGACATCACTCATCCGTGACTAGTTCCCATGTAATTATTATCCTTTCACCAACTTATATCCCAATTAATTCAAGTCAGTAAGTACAGATATAATGCCAACTCTTATCAATTAATCAATTTTACTTCTTTCTAAAAGACAATTCACTTGAAATAGAATTTAAGACACTCTTAATTCTATTTTCACTTTGCGCAAAGATTTCCGAATCATATTTCAAGAAGTGGCAATATTGAGATATATTCTCATATTATAAGGAGTGGTGAATCCTCTATTGGTCATATCTTATCTTATCATAATTTATATTATACCCAAACTCCATAGTATGTGCGACTCACTAAGAGTAACGACTAATAGAGCCAAAGAATAATAATCCACAATCAAGATAAACTCATGACCTTAAGTCAAAGGACCATTACACTACTATCACAAAGAAATTAATCCACTGGCAAATAATAATCCGTGTGGAATACTTTTAGCGGGTCAATCCGATGCACTTATTCTTAATAAGCATCCAGATACACTTATGTGCTAATCTACTAGTGTCATACACTACGATTAGAGATATACACGAATAAAATATAATTGAACATCATAACTTTTTATGATTTCACATATATATATTTTATTCAAAAAATGCTATATTACAAAATATACATAAATATAAAAACATAATTTATCCCTAAAATTAATTAATTTTAGGGCATACACTAACCGTTAATATATTGCGAGGAAAAAAATTAGCACATAGTTGGTTGTAGATAATTTTTAGTAACTAAAGAAAAGAAGATGCTCTATTTTCAAGAATCATTATTTTCAATCTAATACAATCCAATACTAAATAGTTATAATTAGATAAATTTAAACGGTATTTTTTTTTTTCAATAAATAAATGAAAAACAAAAAGAGGAAACATGTAGAAAAAAAAAAAAGAAAAAGAAACAAAGCATTCTTATCCTATTATTGGATAAGCTACCTTTGACGTTTAGATATGTTTCGGAATACAAATGAATCATGTTTCGATATGCCGAAATCAATTCGCAGTTTGTAAGGGTGGGGAGAATTTCCAGTAACTACGGTACCACCCTAATATTATGTCTCTACACGTCCATATCAATTTTTATGCTGCAAGTAAGAATAAGTTGAGCAAAAAGGAGGAATAGTTGGAATTGGGATTTTGCATTATGTCATTTTTATAAAAATACACTGTGAACGTACTATCCTGTATGTGGTATCAAAGGACACGGTACCTAATTCTTAGGTTACCTAGAGAAGGTAACTATAGTCATGATAATTTTGTACTTTCCTGTTGATAGTCATGGTACACCAACTGGGCTGATATGAGATGTACTGCCAACAAATTTGCAGGTAGAGCATCGGAAAGTAGTTTTTGCCTAAGATTATTATTGTCGGTTATTTTGATCGTATCTGCTTCTTTCATTATGTCTGTTAATCTCTTATCCTGATTTAAAACCTTATTTTCTACAACAGTTTTACGCCTAACGTGATTGTTGTTTAAGGGAACAGCCTGGTGTTGCAGGGGCAGACAAGATGAATGGTTTTCAGGATGCTGCCGTAGAAGTTGTCGAACGTCTCACAGAGAAAAAAAGTTGTTTAGATCAGCAATTAATAGCAGAGGCAGAGAAGCATAAGACCGAGCTAAAGCAAGTGACTGAAGAGGAGCAGAAAATTGAATTGGAACAGAAGACAGAATTTGAGGAGCTAGAAGTAAGTGTCAATTGTAGGGATGCTTGGATTGGGAAAGACAACACTCGCTAGAAAGGTATTAAGTGATCCTGTAATCGAGTATGAGTTCTTCACTCGTATATTTGTTGCTGTTTCTCAAGATTCTGACAAGAGGGAAGTGCTTCAAACTATTCTACTCCAAGGAAATTTCATCAAGAATGTCACAGAGCTCAATGGAAAGTCTATTGATGGCTTAGTTAAACTGATTGATGAGAAGTTGAAGAACAAATATTTGGTGGATGATGTCTGGGCCAATGATGTGTGGAAAGATCTAAAAGGTGTTTTCCCTGACAACAAAAAGGGCAGTAGGGTGTTGATAACTACTCGGCACAAATTTGTGGCCGAGTATAGTAAATCAAAGATCAAACCGCATCATATGACCTGCGTTTTTTACATCCATGGGAGAGTCCGGACTTACTCCGAACCAAGGTTTTTGATGAGAACAGATGTCCAGATCACCTCGAGGTGATCGAAACAAACATCTTGCATAAGTGTAGAGGGCTGCCACTAGCAATAGTACTAACTGCAGGTATTCTTAGGAATAATCGAGAAAACAAAAGATGGTGGGACAAAGTGTCTCGTGGTGTGAGTCTGAGCAATTTAAAAGACGATGATCAGAAGCAAAGTAATATGTTGATAAAAATGAGTTAGACCACTTGCCTTACCAATTGAAACCTTGTTTCTCTACCTTGGGGTCTTTCCTGAAGATGTAGAGATCCCAGTGTGGAAATTGTTGCGGTTGTGGATTGCCGAAGGGTTCATTCAGCTGGCTCCTGAAACAACCCTGGAGGAAATTGCTGCGGATTACTTGAGGGAATTGGTTGACAGGAATTTAGTTATGGTGGGAGAGAGAAGGTCAAATTATCAGATTAAGAGACATGTCGTGTTCATGACACATTGCGCTACTTTTGCAAGAAGATGGCCATAGAAGAAAATCTTTTCCAAGAAATAAAAAGTTCTGACGAGGCTAGTGGTTAACCTGCAAGCTCTTCTATAAAAAATAGTCGTCGCTTGTGTGTCAATACCTATTTTGCAGATTAAATTTCTGGAAAACCATCTGCTCCATATGTACGTTCATTCTTGAGTTTTTCCAAGGATGAGAGTACCTTGCAAAAGGATGTTTGCTCAAATATTTTTAGACCCTTCAAACTACTCAGAGTTCTGGATATCAAATCCATCAAGCTCGTTGATCGTTTGCCCCCAGAACTATTTAACCTTGTTCTCTTGAAGTACATTGCCATGAACTGCATGTGCAATATCCTTCCAAAAAAGATGTCTAGCCTGTCTAACTTGCAAACTATCATAATAGACACAATCTCCAGTACCCTTGATATACAGCTAGACTTGTGTAAGATGACACAACTAAGGCACATTCATACAGATAATGCCTCTACGACCTTTCCTAAATGTCAGGGACAGTCCTTGATGGTAAACCTATTGACTTTCTCTACCATTGCGCCTGAATTCTTTACCACTACCAAAAATCTCAAGAAATTGGGAATACGCGAGAAATTAGGCCCTTTTGTGAAGACGAATGGTGAGTCTAGTTTGTTTTACAGTCTCTTACAACTGGAACTCCTTGAAAATTTGAAGCTGCATAATGATGTTGTAACTTGCAAGCTGAAAGCCCTTCCGTTCGAGCACCAGTTTCCGACACAGCTGAGAAGGTTGAGCCTACAAAGCACGAGTCTTGATTGGAGTCATATGTCAACATTGGTGAAGTTGAAGTAGCTCGAGGTGCTTTAGTTGAAGGACAATGCATTTAAGGGACTGCATTGGGTGACCGAAGATGGAGGTTTTCTTTGTCTCAGAGTTTTGCACATTGGAGCTACGGATTTGAAGGTGTGGAAAGCTAAATCAAGTAATTTTCCTCAACTAAATCTCAGGTCAAGCATTGCAGTAATCTCGAGGTTATCCCATCTGATCTTGCAAATGTAAAGAGCCTCCAGTTGATTGACTTAGAACACACCAGCAAATCGGTGGTTAACTCAGCCAAGAATATGCAGCTGCTACAATTGCGAGTTCTCAGACAGAAAAGGGACATTGAGACTAGCGAGCTTAAGGTCAAGATATATCCCCCAGAATAGAAAACAAGCTACTAGGTACTTCCTCGAGAGGTTAGTGTTGTATAATAAGTGTAAAACAACATAGACTTTCAATATTTCTTAACTAATCATCTTGTGCAGCATTTTGAATAATGCTTTTTTTTTTTCTTTTGCAGGATTTTAAGTATCGTGCTGTTGCATTTGTTCCCTAATCGAAATTTCTCAGCGGAGGTGCTTAAGATTCTCTCCCCTTTGTGTTATGCTATTGTGCAGTAATAATTTTCCAGCTGCCTAGCTCCCAACGACAAAATGCAGCTGCTGAAACTTTATTGAGTTTGTACCATTTTTAAAAGTACCGCACGCAAAAACCACTTATTGGTTGTTTCCAGTCTTTCCTTTTTGGCAAGTTTATGTGATGAAAATAAGGCCATATAGATCTTTTGGCCAATTGAGTGACTGAGAAACAAGGTTTGAGGTGTTCCTTTCCTGCCATGAAACTAAGCTAGATCTAATGCATGTCTTGAAATTTCGCTTTGTTTGTATTTCTTTCTGATGAGGGGTTGGATTAATCCTCTTAATTATGTTTCACTTTATTGCTAATCTGTTCTGTTGTGTTTTCCCTTCTATGGTTATTATGATGCCCTTCTGGATAAATGGATGTATTCCATTTGCTTAAAGGATATAACGTGACTCTACTGGAAGCATTGTGCTTAACGGAATTTTGATTAAAGATATTTCACTAAAAATAGCCTTGAGTTCAACCTATTTATGGCTCTTGTGGTTTGTAGCTTCTAAAAAACCTATAATTTTTTGTTTATTTGGTAACAATCTCAGCCATTCCAGAAGAACAACTACGATAGTTGCTATGAGAACTAAAACTAGAGAGAGAAAGTAGCAAGAGAATGAATTTGTTTTAATAAGAATTGAATGATATGAGTAGGGAAGGAGTAAATCCCTCTGTAGGGTTAGACTCACAACTTGAGACTTGACAAGGTTAGATTTAATTGATTTTTATCTTAGAGGTTAATTATATTTCTCTCAAAATTTTAGAGGGATAAGTAAAATTTATAAATGTCTAAATAAAAATTTTTAAATTTTTATGGATAAAAACTAAAAATTCTAAAATCTTGGGAGGGTGACTGCCCTTGTTCGGCGCCTACATCCGCCCCTCTACCCCTATGTATAGATATTAGTCAGCTATAGTCAGGGGTCCGACCTGCTCTGACGAAATCGACCTTACATAATGAACTATAGATCTACAATTATAATCGCAATGAACTATAGATCTACAATTATGCCCTTAATAAGCTACTACGTAGACATATTCTACTGGTGTGGACCATTTTCTATAGCTGATTATGCTCTCAAGATGGGGACTTCTTTTAAAAGTTTGTTGGCACAAAAAATGTCCCACAGAAACTGTATACATCTCTGCTAAGCAAAGTACATATAACATGCACATTCACACAATGAACAGAAGACTGAATCGATTACCAATACAAAATCATTGAACTAATGCTCAAGAAGTAAGTAAGGTACCAGAAGAAACTACCATTTTTCAAGAAATCAAGAACAGCTGAGAAAATATTACATTGCAGAAAAGCTTGATGAGCGAAATTCACTTAAATGTATAAAAAGTGCATTTGCAGCGAATCAACTGAGACATCTTTCATGATTCGCCATTACTAAAATGGATATAATCTCATCATCAGAATGGCACCTTAAAAACAAAAAGGAAGAAACAACATTTAATTAGCAATAGAACTAATTAACACTCGCGAACATAAACAAAGAGCATTTAGAAGACAAACATTTGTGAAGCTAAAGATTTAGGTGGAAAACAGCGAGGTAGTTTGCTCGGTCGGAAAACCAGGAAATCTTTTAGCATTGGACTCGTACACCAGTAATCAGCAGCATTAGGGTGTTAGTTTATGTCCTAAAACCAATTTATTTTATGGATAAATTACACTTTTATATTTATGTATACTTTTTAATATAGTATTTTTCGAATAATATATATATATATATATATATATATGTGTGTGTGTGTGTGTGTGTGAAATCATAAATAGATATGGTGTAAAATATATATATGTGAAATCATAAATAGTTATGATATAATTATGACGAAAATATGTCATATAAAATGATCAAATACACATTTACAACAAACGTGTACATCCGATCTGAACTCTATAGTTAGAAATTTGTAATTACACTTGGTCATAAATAATTATCTTCCAATGTCTTTTGACCAAGTATGGCATAAGTAACGAGGACTAGGGAATTTTTATTTTTTTTATTGATTTTAAAAAATTCTATAACATAATTGACATAAATTTTGTTTGCTTTCTCTGGTCATGCTTAAGTACTTTTTCAGAATGACTTCCAACTATAATGTATTAGTCATCGACTTAGTATTTGTACATTAGGAATATTAAAAACTCCATATGACTTAACAAAGTTGAAATAAATACCATATCAGAGTTTACTTAAACATGTCAAGAGCTTTTCATCCCACATACACCTTCTAGAAATTTGAGGACATAGTTAAATTTTTGGGGTAATTGAATACAATCTAAATATTACTACAATTGATGAACCTGCAAAGAAAGTTTTCGAAACTCTCCTATCAACTATATCTTTTTACTTTTATAAATATTCAATTTTTTATTGTATAATTATTAATTTTATAATTTTTAAGTTGGAGCAAAACTTTGATATTAAAAGGTATGTTATTGAATTCATACCGGAAATAGGCTATCATTTAGTATCTAGGCAAAAATCCATGATCTTTAGTTTCTTTTAAGGATATAGTAGACCCTCCCATTACAAATTCCTTGAATTCCAAACAGATAATTTAGTTTCTATCTGGCTGCTAATATTAAATTCCAAAATTTGATAAGGGATTGATTTGGGATTTTGGATTGTTCATTGAAGAAAAAGCAAAACTGTATTGGTAAATCTAATCTAAGGCTTAAGTTTAAGTGAAGGTAGAATTCATTTTATTTATAAATACTATAATCATATATAATATCTTGCGGAAATTAAATTATGTCACCTATATATAATATCCTAAATATAACTTCATAAATTAGTTGATGCACTTTGGATGTTGCCATATATAAGAAAATTTAGATACATATTCATAGTATTGCTTTACGGTCATCTACATTAAAGAAAAACAAAAGCTTTCCAGGTTAGGTAAGAAAATAACGATTGGAGGTAATAACTTGACTGGCACCAAAGTGCCATGCTGAATATCATAAAATATTATCATCAAGGAGATAAATTTTTACTTAGTTTTTATTTTTATTTTAAGAAAAGTGAGGACATAGATTAGGAGAAATAAATAAATTTGTCTCACAAATATAACAATGAGTATAAAAAACAAAGATATATTCAAAATTTAGAAAAAACATTGATTATGCCTTATAGACAAATGAATAAATGGTGCTAATTTATTTAATAATTTTAATTATTGTATTTTGAGGTAAAACAAACTATTGTACTGTGGCAGACAATTATAAGTTAATTAATGAAAAAAAAAAGTCTCTAATGATTTTGAAAGAATATGATATTTACGTTTTGACTAAGAAAAGAAAGATATGGACAGTGATCATACACATAAATAATGGTAAAATTCAAAACCAGTAAAATGAGAGAAATAGAAGCGATATCACATAAAAGAACAAAAAGACTAAATATACATTTAATTAGGCTACTTTTCTTCTATCAGAAAAATAAAATATGATTATGTTTACTTCAATAATATTTAAATAAAGTATTACTTGATAAATTTAAAACACTTTAGATCTTAGATCTTAATTCACGCACTTAATACACTACAAAACACGTGCATTTTCCTAGTAATAATAGGTAAAAACATAGGAACTTCAAAAAGTTCGTATGTATTAACGGGTTTAGGAACATAAGAAAATTAATCGTACCCGCCGGTGGAAGTCGGCAGAGCTGATGTGGATTTCTTCTCCATTTTAGTAGCTTGAATATGTGTTATGATTTCTACTTCAAATTTATGGTCTACCTTAGGTTGTGCAGTGTATTCTTTTAATAGACATGCGCTTAGTTTGATTAATGGCAATAATAGTCCCTAAACTTTTTGATCTGCATTATTTTGGTCTCAAAACTTCTCATTGTTGCTCTCGAGTCCCTTAACTTTCTGATTGGGATAGATTGAAAAATCCCTTTCCAAGCAACACTAGCAACAACAAGCGTTGTAGAGTACTAATAACTACCAGAAATGTGAAAGTGGCGGAGCATGCAAGTCGAAGCATCCCTTTCTATAAATTGGACTTTCTACCTCTAGATAACAGTTGAGAGTTGCTTCGATGGAAGGTTTTTGACGAGGACAAGTGCCCAAAAAGACCATCTGCAGGAGTATGAGATAGAAATAGCAACTAAATGTGATGGATTACCTCTTGCAATCGTGGTAATTGCTGGTATTCTCTGGAATAACAGAGAGAGAACGGATTGGTGGAAACATGTAGCTGATAGTGTGAAGGGTTACATTGCAAGAGATCAAAGAGCAGACCACCAAGGTAATAGAAGTGATGTACAAGCACTTGCCAAATCACTTGAAGCCATGCTTTATTTATATTGGTGTCTTTCGTGAAGACTTTGAGGTCCCTGTGTGGAAATTGTTGCGACTTTGGATTGCAGAAGGACTCATTCCACAGGAAAGTGTTCTTAACTTGGAAGATATAGCAGAGCAATACTTGGAAGAACTTGTTGCCAGAAACTTAGTTATGGTGCAACAAAGAAGGTCAAATGACAGAATTAAAACTTTGTCGAATTCATGACACGCTGCGTGAGTTTTGCAAGAAAGAAGCTACAGATGAAAATCTTTTCCAAGAAATAAAAAAGGATAACATCCTGGCATTCTTTTTATCTGAATACCCTGTTTTGGATCAATAATGTCAATGCTTTGGACTATATTTCTACCACACCTTCCGGTAAGTGTGTTCGGTCTTTCCTGACATTTTCCAAGGAAAAAACAACTGTGGAACCAATACATGTTCCGGCTATCCCAAAAACCTTTAAGTTGCTTAGAGTGCAGGAAACTCAATCTCTCATTTTCACACGTTTTCCTGCTGAGCTGTGCCATCTGGTTCTTTTAAAGTACGTAGCCATCTCTTCCAACTTCTCCAGTTTCCCTCAAGGAATGTCTACAATGTGTAACATGCAAACTCTTATAGTAAATATGACACAACGCAACCTTGAAATCAAGTCAGACATATGGATCTTGCCACAGCTAAGGCATTTGCATACAAATGCATCTTGTTGGTGTGGGAGTGTGGTTTTGCTTACTGCCACACTCCACCAACTACTACAAATTTGGACAAGCAAATTTATTGCTTTGCCGGGCGTGCCATGGCCGTTTTCACGGCAAATTTTGTTCTATTTGTATTTGGAAGTTTTAGGCAAATTTTGCCTATAAATTTAGCATCATTCAGTTGCTTCAATATGACCAACCAACTGAAAAGCAAAACACGGAAAATTTTACAAGTTCTTAGAACTTGTTTTTCGATTTAATTCTTAGGTATTTATTTGAAATATCTCTCTTTCGGGATTTTTTCAAAAAATTTTATATCTTTTTCATATAGTGAAATATTGTTTCCCTCCGCAGTGGACGTAGGTCTAATAGACCGAACCACGTAAATATTTGTGTCTCTTTCTACTTTTATTTTCTCTGCATATTTCTTTATTATTTATCGTTATCGTCATTAAAGGGTTCATTAAAATTAATTTAACTAAATTTTTTGGATACAAATCCTAACAAACTGGTATCAGAGCTTTGACACCCCGAGTTAATTTATAGCAGCTAATATGACGATAACGAAGTCCTATATTGAGAAATTTGACCGGAGTACCAATTTCGGTATGTGATCTAGCAACTCAAAATGGAGGCTATCATAGTTCAGGATGGCGTTGATATTGCCTTACAGGGGAAGGAGAATAAACCGGAGAAAATATCAGACGAAACTTTTGCCAACTTGGATAAAAAGGCTAAGTAATGTATTGTCTTAAATTTTTTCTGATGAGATTTTACTGGAGGTAGCATCTGAAACCATGGCCAAAGGGCATATGGGAAATGTTGAAGGCTCTGTATATGAAAAAGACAGTGGTGAATAGATTTTATCTCAAACAAAATTTATACATGCTCCGTATGACCGAAAGTACTTCTATACTCTCACATCTTGATAAATTTGATTCCATTCTTATGGATTTGAGTAATATATAAGTTAAAATTGAAGATGAAGATCAGACCCTATTATTGTTGTGTTCCCTACCCCAATCATTTAAGTATTTTAGAGATACAATGCTTTATGGAAAAGAAATTATCTCTTATAAAGAAATGAAATCTATTCTGAAATCAAAAGATCAGATAGATAAAAATATTGAAATGAACTAGGAAAATCTAGTGGAAATCAGGGAGAAGATTTATTCATTAGGGGTACATTTGAAAAGAGAGATACAGTTAGTAAAAGGTCAAAATCAAAATCCAAATCCAGACATAAAAATTTGGTGTGCAATTTTTGTCGTAAAAAGGGCCACATTAAGTCTGAATGTTTTAAATTGAAAAATAAAGAGAAGCATAAAGAGAAAAATGAGTAAGAAAATAATGACACCGCTGAAACTAGTGTTGCAGCTGATGAGAATGATGGAACTATTTTTTTGCCACTGAAAATAATTCCAGATTTAACAATGAGTGGATTTTAGATTCGGGTTGTTCATATCGTATGTGTCCCAATCGGGATTGGTTTTCAACATATGATTCAGTTTAAGGTGGAGTTGTCCTAATGGGCAATAACACCGTTTGTAAAGTCATTGGAAAAGGTACTGTCCGAATCAAAATGCACGATGGTGTGGTGAGGACGCTCACAGATGTTAGATATGTTCTAGATTTGAAGAACTTAAAAATCTTATCTCTTTGGACATCCTAGAAGCTCTTGGGTGCAAATACACAAGTGAAGGTGGAGTTCTAAAAGTCACTCATAGTGCTTTTGTGGTCATGAAGGCGCACAGGTCTGGTACGTTGTATATATTGCAGGGATCTACTGTTGTAAGTGTTGCTGCAGTTTCTATTGCAAATCAATCTGATGCTGACACCTCCAAATTATGGCATATGCATTTGGGGCATATGAGTGAGAAAGGTCTGTCCATACTCTGTAAAAGAGGTATTCTTTGCAGACAAAGTACCGGGAAGATAGATCTTGTGAACATTGTATCTTCGGGAAGCAGAAAAGAGTCAACTTCAAATCTCCAGCAATCCACAAAACAAAAGATACTTTGGATTACATTCATTCAGACCTTTGGGGGCCTTCTCGTACCCCGTCTAAAGGTGGTGCTTGGCACATGTTGACTCTTGTTGATGATTATTCAAGAAAAGTTTGAGTATATTTCCTAAAACACAAAATTGATGATTTTCCTAACTTTCAAACAATGAAAAGTTTTGATTGAGAAACAGACAGGAAAACAAATCAAGAGGCTTAGAACAGATAATGGTTTGCCTATAAATTTGAGCATCATTCAGTTGCTTCAATATGACCAACCAACTGAAAAGAAAAACACAGAGAATTTTACAAGTTCTTAGAACTTGTTTTTCGGTTTAGTTCTCAAATGTTTATTTGAAATATCTCTCTTTCGGAATTTTTTCAAAAACTTTTGTATCTTTTTCATATAGTGAAATATTGCTCCCCTCTGCCCGTGGACGTAGGTCTAATAGACCGAACTACATAAATCTTTGTATCTCTTTCCACTTATATTTTTTCTGCATATTTCGTTATCGTCATTAAAGGGTTCGCTAAAATTAATTTAACTAAATTTTCGGGGTACAAATCCTAACACATCTACTCTTTCGCCATGCCTGGAAAACAAGAACCAGAGAACGGAAGACACATTGATAGGTGAAATTCACCAAACCTTGAGTATGACAAACCATCTCAGCAGAAAGTTGCAAACAAGAAGTTTTTGAGAGGACTACAAAGCTCAAGAAATTGGGTATATGTGGAAAATTAACCAAGTATTTCGAGATCAACGGCAAATGTAGTTTGTTTGCCTATCCCCGCAAGTTAGAATCCCTTGAAAATTTGAAGTTATTGAATGATGATATAGCTTCCAAGTTATACGGTCTTCCTTCAGAGAAAAGTTTCCCGAGACAGTTAACGAAGCTTACTTTGTTAAATACTCTGCTGGAATGGAAAGAGATGTCTACACTTGGGAAGCTGGAGAATCTCGAGGTTCTTTAGTTGAAAGACAATGCATTCCAAAGAAAGTTGTGGCAAACAGGAAAGGGAGGTTTTCTTCGTCTCAAATTCTTGCACATTGGACGCACTGATTTGGTGGTTTGGGAAGCTTCAGTGGATCATTTTTCGAAACTTAAAAAGTCTCATTCTCAGAAACTGCGATAAACTTCGGGCCTTCCCACATGACCTAGAAAATTCTAGACATTGCCAGCCTCCAGATGGTGGTCCTTCACTGCACAAATCCTTCGGTGGCTTCTTCAGCCAGGAGACTTCAAGTACTGAAACTTGAGCAAGCACAAAAATGCAACAAAACAAGTGAATTTAAGCTCTCATTTTATCCTCCAGAAAATTTTGAATACCATGTGCATTAGATTTATCCTTGCTTCTTAATTAGCAGGTTTGTAGAATGACTCAAATCCACTCTTCTTTGATCATTCTTTCTTTTACTTTTTTCTAGTCACTGTGTTGGAATCTTGAGCTTTTCTATCATTTGGATTTCCATTACCAGAACTAAACTTTTTTCCTTTAATTTAGAGTTACACAATATATAGCACTAATTTCAATTCTTGGTTTTATTTTTTTGTTCATTCTCAGATTGAACATTATGGAGATAAGGCCTCTAATCTTTTGGTCAAGAGAGATTCTGAAGCATGATATCTTGAAATTCAGTTTGAGTTTGCTTTTATTTGATAAGAGTTTTGGAAGGATTTCATGTATGGCTTAATCGAGAGAGCAATGCAGCAATTCAATACACAATCTCGTATCTGGATTTGTCTTCTGAAATCTGAAGCTATATATAGTCATGTACATTCAATTCCTTCCAACTCTTAAACCAAGATTTCAGTAACAATTTGATTCATTTTTAAGGTAAGAGAATTAAGGCATGCTGGTAAGGAGCTCTAAGTAAAACCCTGTTAGTACTATCGAGTTGCGAAGCATGCAAAAATGTTATGTTTATAGCAATTTCAATAGCTCGTGTATAGGACTGAAAAGCAAACAAAAACTAATTCACATTTGAATCGAACTAGGATTAATAAGAGCTTGTTCAGGCTTGATTTGTCAACAATCAAGACAAGAGTGAACAAGATTTTATCGTTCGTTAAAATTTTTTTTTTTTTTCAAACTCAACTCGATAAGCTGAAAATTATAAATTTATATGTAAAAATTTTAAATTATTTAAATTCGACTGATAAAATTTATTTTATTCATTCAACTCAAAAATTAAACATTTTAAATTTGAATCAAATTACAAATTCATTAAAAAAATCAAATAAATTTGAACATTAAAGTATTTGACTATTCGCCTTATTTACCTTTATTCACACCCTACGTCGTGCAACTCAAGCTGTAGCACTAAATTCACAAACAAATAGATAATCCATCCTATCCCAATCCCACAAAGAAAAAACAAACCGGGCAGCGAGAAGAACTTGGACCAAATTGATGGCTTACACAAAAAACTTTTTGATTTTGATTTCACACTTTGTCTATGTTCTTCACAACGGTACCAAAACAGTAACACCTAATAATTCTAGTACACAATGAAAAAGGAAATATAGACTTTCAGATCAATACCGTGAACCGATTATATATAAGCTGGAGAAGTAAATTAAATTTAATGGTTAATTTTTAAAGTGTCCTAAGAATCAGCCAACATTATTTTCTTTGGATTAATATATAATTTGTATATTAAATTACAATTGTTGTTTGATAGATGCAAATTGATTAATACAAGGTATAAATACTAATTGTGGAGGGTCCTCTTTCTTAAATTCCCAAGTTCTTCAGATTAGTCTTTGGACTACCACATTTATTAGTATAACTTTTAAGCAAAATACTACCATAGATCCGGTTTTAGATCTTACCTGTAGATCTTGCAGTCAAAATTAAATTTTATAAAATCTTCCTTACATCAACTGATATCATAAATTTTATAACATTTAATCCACACCATAGAGTCTATAAGTGAGAATATAGATCAGATTTACCTAAATATTTCCTAACTTTTAAAGGTCTCGTGATCCATCTCCATTGCAATACTTTTTCTAGGAAAAAACTACCATAAATCCGATTTTAGACTCCACTTGTAGACCTTACGGTAAGATTAAATCTTATAGAATTTTACTTATATCAGCTAATGTCATATATTTCATAATATTTAATTTACATATAGGATTTATAAATAAATTCAGAAATCAAATCTATCTAAGTATTTCCTTTTATCTGAAGGTAAAGATTCCTTAACTTTTTTAAAAGTGTTAATCAGGCAGGTACAACTTTATCGAAGTGGGCCAGATCAATTGTGAGGAAAATTATTGGAATGAATCAATATGATACATCTAAAGTTTTTAATTTTAATTTTGGGGTGGATATATTAGGTATAAAAATATCTTTCGTCAGTCTATTATTTGCATTTGCTATATTCTTCTAAGTCGTGATAATCAGTTAACTAATTGTAATTTGAGCAAATTTCTCAACCCGGTCAATTTAAAAAATAAACACAAGACATATGGAGATTATCAGACATTTTTTTAAAAAAAAAAAAAAAATTCATCTTTTAATTTTTAGTAACTCGAACTCATAACGCGTATGCGACATATAATACTTCTGTTTGTTACCTAAAAAAAATTTCTTCTGTTTGTTGCCTCTTCACAGGACGGCCATCTTATAGAAGAAGACATATTCATTGGATGGAAGGCATGGAAGTTGAAGTGACAAACAAACAAACAAATGGGGATAGAATTTATAAATTAAAACCAACACGTTTTGCAGTGAAAATATTAATAACTTTCATAAATTAATGGTTTTCCAGTGTTGATGAATATCCCTTCCTTATGTTACAATAGAAAAATTGCTCGTGAACCTAGTCAATGTTCATGGGTGTGAAAAGGAATCCTGGTTGCTGCAAAATATAATAGATTGGCTGTATTTTAATGTTTGCCACTTGTATTGTTTAATTTTGTTTAGGTCCTCAAGCAAGTGTGCCAACAACTTGCTTTTCTTTTTCTAAAAGAAACAAAACAATTTTTTTTTAAATATAACTTGTTAGGAAATTGGTTAATATTCTTTTTGAAAAGTTCTTTTGTGTGGAGAATAAATTATTTCTTATTATTATTTGGAGTGTGATAATGCCCAGAATCAGTACATGACACACTTCTCAAGAATAGTCTAGAAATGTTTATGTGGTGACCTCATTAAGAGCAAATATGTAATTTTCTTGTAGGTCCATCATACTATAGAGATTTAGAGCCCCAACCCCTCTCATGTAAATCTATAAATAAGGGGTATGGGTATAAGGATGATCATCTCAAGCCCATTTGTAAAACTCCACTTAATAAAAAAAAACACAATTCCTCTCAGCCCTTTTACCTTTCCCTCTAAAAAAGTTTCCGGTTCATCATTTTGGCGCCGTCTATGGGAATTGACACATTTTTCATCTTCTTTCATTGCTTTCAAGTAATTCTTTCTGATTCATTTTGCTTTTAAGGAAGATGAAGAATAGAGGCACTAGACGAACTGCTAGCAAGGAAGCCGAGGCACCAGCACCTTGTCATACAAAATGTGAGGCGGAGAACCTTGAGATTTCCGCTGAAGCACAACAGAAACAAAATGATGTCTTAAAATACATCTCTGATCATTTTGAATCTTTCAGAACGTTTGTTGAGTTGCGTGAGAATCAAACTCCATCTCAGCGCTCGAACCGAGTGATTACACCGCAAACTGAACGACAACACTTCTCCAATCAAAGACCTAGATTGGAAAACAACCAGTCCACACAATTGGACCGGTGATCTCCGACACAAAATCACAAAGTCAAGATCAGACGAGCAATCTGATAAGTCACATTCATTGACAAGCAGGTCAGAAAAATTGTCAGTGCCTAAAAGGCTAGTCACACATTCCTCAAAAAGCTCCGAATTGAGAGGACCCTCTTCGGTTGTTCTAAGACAGCTCGAGGAGCAGAGGCACAAAAATAAAATTCAAGAAATACTAAGAAAGAACAACTTGGTGCTGAATACCATTATTCCAACAGAAATTGATAGAAATCCATTTACATTCTCTGTTAAAACCGAGCCGCTCCCGATGCAATTCAAGCTACCTGACCTTGATCGTTACAAGGAAGACTCTGATCCATTTGATCACCTTCAACACGTGGTGGCGGTCAAAAGCCTTTTTGGCTATAGTGATGCCATCCGTTGTAAATTGTTTGCCACTACCCTTTGAGGTCCTACTCACAAGTGGTTTCAGGAGCTGCCGGCGAACTGGCAATCGCCACTTTTCACGAGTTGGCAAAGTTCTTCCTCTGCCATTTTCGAAGTAAGTCAGTACTGTAGTAGGACACGTCACACCTCATGAACATCCGTTAGAGGCCAGATGAACCACTTAATAAGTTTTTGAACCGCTTCAACGATGAAGTGATCCAAATAAAAAAATATTGATGAAAGGATTCTTGTTGCTGCTTTTTACAGTGGTATCCGACCTGGGAGCTTCAACGCGGAATTAGCCAAGAGGGTGGCGAAGTCTTACTTTGAACTGCTAGAAAGAACATCAGAGTTTATCCAAGATGAAGAGTCAAACAGGACAAAGAGAGAGTTATATGACTCACAAAAGGAAAAGACCCTGAAGGCCTCGAATACCTCATCCTCTAAAAAACTAAAGGTCATGGACAGGTTGAGCTATCCTCAAGTCAAATCATTAGCAAATCGGGTGGCTATCAGAACAACAACATTGAAATCCGAACTCCGAGGACAAGAAGCCTCCCAGATTCTGACTTCATCCACTCTGCTTAATACATCAAGAAGGGAGATCTTATACCAAGTGCAACATTTGGAAGTTCTAGAGCCCTCTCGCTCAATGGTATCAGGCCCTAACCAAAGGGACAAATCAAAGTATTGTGCGTTTCATGGTCAGCACGGTCATGATACCGAGGCCTGTAACCATTTGAAGCTTGAAATAGAAAAGGCCATTCATGGGGGCCACCTACAACAATTCATCAATCGAGCTGCTGAGGAGTTTCGAAGAAACATCAATAATTAAACTAATCAGGTGCAGTCACGCCCACATTGTCAACAGAATCAGGGAGGGCAGAACAGAAATAACCCTCCGGTGCAAGATGAGTAGATCCGCGTAGCTGGAGTGATAAAAATAATAGCTTGGGAACCAACAACAGGTGACTCTAATAATGCCAGAAAAAAGTACACACGGCATGTACCCTCAGGCGAGAATCGAGAGAAGCGCTTTAAACCATTCATGAGCCTCGGCTACACTTTAGAGAACCCTGTTCCTAGCCAAGATTATATGCCCCATAATGATCCTGTGGTAATTCATGTGAACGTGGCTGGCTACGAAATGCACCGCGTATTCGTGGACACTGGGAGTTCAACGGATATCATTTTCTAGGACACTTGGGTAAAAATGCACTTTGATTCCTCCCTGATAAAACCTTTCAAAACCCTGTTGGTAGGCTTCATGGGTGATTCGGTCGTGCCAGAAGGACATAAAATCCTCCATTTGTCCCTCAAGACTCCCCCAAAAAATAGAATTGAGATGACTAATTTCGTCATAAAAAAGGGACAGTTCCTATAACATGATTATAGGCCGACCCACCCAGTACACGTATAGAATTCTCCCCTCTGTATTTCACATTGGAATAAAATTTATGTTGAGGAATGGGTCTGAAGGTACGGTGATGGGAACCAGCAAGAAGCCCGAGCCTGTTATATGATGTCCCTACGGTCCCAATCGTAAACTATGTTCATTGCAGATAAAGTGTTCCTACAAACTTTCGATACTCCATCTGCCCTGTTAATGGACCTGAAGTGCCAACAAACAATTCGAAGGTGGGAGAGGAAGGCTAGGTGCCACGAGGCAATGCTATTGAGATCATAAGCCTACCCGAACCTAAGGGGAAAGACAAAGATAAAATTGAGCCGCTGGATGAGGTCCCAATCGAGGAGATACCGCTGGACCCGAGCATCCCAAATAGGAAAATAAAGATTTGTGCAGCTCTTCCAGCAGAGTTTAAAGCTCCCCTCTTCAAACTTTTTGTTGAATACAAGGATGTGTTTGCCTGGACTGTTGAAGACATGCCATGCATCCCTCGAGAGATTATTGAGCATAAGTTTAGGGTTGGCCCAGTTTACAAACCTGTCAAGCAGAAGAAGCGTCTCTTCGGTCCAGAGCATAGTTTGATAATTGAAGCGGAGGTGGATAAGCTTCTAGTAGCTAAAATCATTAGAAAAGTGTTGTACCCTACTTGGCTTTGTAATCCAGTTTTTGTAACTATGCAAGATTCGTCATGACGAATGTGCCAGGACTTTACAAAGATGATTTGAATAAAGCATGTCCAAAGGATAGTTATCCGTACCCTCAGATCGATACAGTAGTTGATTCTTTTGTGGATTTTTATATTCTATATTTTTAGATGCTTTTAAAGGCTATTACCAGATATACATGGCTAAGGAGGACAGAGAAAAATATCTTTTATTACTGACTGAGGCACATATTGTTATGTCACGATGTCATTCGGACTTAAAATACCGGAGCAACTTATCAAAGGCTCGTCAATAAGACCTTTAAGTTCCAAATAAGGCAGAAAATAGAAGTCTATATTGATGATATAGTGGTGAAGATCCTAGCCTTAGAAGAGTCCTTGGAGGATTTAGAGAGATATTTAAGACGTTGAGATTGATCCAGATGAGGCTGAATCCTAAAAAGTGCACGTTTGGGATTATCTCAAGAAAATTCTTAGGATTCATTGTCTCTCACCGAGGAGTTGAGGCAAATCCCAAAAAAAGTTCAAACTATAATCAATATGAAGACTCCTGCCTGCGGTTAAGGAATTTCAAACACTTACTAGTAGAATGGTAGCCTTAAACCGATTCCTATCCAAATCGGCAGAAAGACGCCTACCGTTCCTCCAACTTATAAAGAAAATAGAAGGTTTTCAGTGGACAAAAGAAGCTCGAAGGCTTTTGAGGAGCTAAAAGCATGTTTGGGCAACTTACCGAATTTCACATCTCCTCGAAAATAAAAGCCCTTATACTTATACATTTTGATTACGAAGTGCAGACGGTTAGTTTAGTTATGCTAAAATAGGATGAGCATGGTAAATAATACCCCATATATTTTGTGAGCAAAGCGCTTCAAGAACCTGAGAAGAATTACACGCCTATTGAAAAGGTTGCATTCTCCCTGATAGTGTCGGCTTAAAAACTGAAACCCTACTTTCATGGTCACAAAATAATTGTACTGACCAACCTCCCTTTAAAAAATATATTGAGTAAGCCTGACGCTTTTGGAAGAATGTTAAAGTAGTCCGTGGAGTTGTTTGATCTTCGACATTGAGTTCAAGCCTTGGACAACAATAAAAGCACAAGTTCTCTCAGACTCCATTATAGAAAATTATGGGATCAAAAGGATCGACCTCGTCACGACAGTCGATTGGTCGAAAGAATAACAGATCAGAGATTATCTGGTATGGGAGCTTCATGTTGTCGGAGTTCCGTGTGAATCTGGAGCCGAAACGGGAATAATAATTCGGTCCCCGAAGAGGGACTATCTCACGTATGCTCTTAGATTCGGACTTTTGACAACAAACAATGATACACATATGAAGCACTTTTCGGCGGAATGAAAATGGCTCATCGAATGGGGGCTTGAACCATAAAAGTGCACTCCGATTCTCAGCTAACTGTGAACGAGAGTTTAGGGAATTATGAGGCTCGAGGCATAATTTTAAAGAAATATCTGTCAGAGGTTAAAAATTAGATGTCAAAGTTTAAAAAAGTAGACGTGGTGAAAATCCCCCGAGCCAAGAATACATGCACCGATGCTTTATCCAAGGGACACCTAGCTTCAGTGATATACTCTCATTAAACCAAGGAAGTATTAGTGGAAATGCAAGAATTTAGGTCTGTAGATCTTGCAGAAAAGATCTTAGATATCTGTGCTGACTTCGGATGGATGGAACCTATAATCGACTATCTCGGCCATAATAAAATTCCTGGAGACCCAATCGAGGCCAAAAGGATTAAGTATAGAGCTATCAAATACACGCTCATTGATGGATTTCTGTACAAGAAAGCCTACTTATGCCCATTGCTGAGACACCTCGATCTTTCTGAGGCAAATTACGTCTTGAGAGAAGTACACAAAGGTATTTGCGGAAGTCACATCGGACCAAGGATCTTGGCTCGCAAAGTTTTGCTAGTTGGGTATTATTGGCCTACCTTACACACTGATGCAGATGCATTGGTACAGAAGTGCCATCAATGCCAGATACATGCACCTATTAACCGGAACCTGGTTCGGAGATGGTTCCTATACAAAGTCCGTGGCCATTTGCCCAATGGGGATAATAGATATCTTGGGCGCATTACCAATGGCATTTGGCAAGCTTGAGTTTTTGGTAGTGGCAGTCGATTACTTTACTAAATGGATAGAAGTTGAGCCCTTATCCACGATCTTGGGAAAAGCCGTAGAAAAATTTTTCTGGAAAAATATTGTATGCCAGTTTGGTATTCCCTCTGTTCTCATTTCTGATAATGGAAAGCAATTCGAAGGAGAACCTTTTAAGAGTTTCTGCTCTAACCTCGGCATCAAATAGCATTTCACTTCAGTAGCACATCCGCAAGCGAATGGACAGACAGAAGCCTGTAACCGAACCTTGTTGATGGGACTCAAGACTCGGTTGGAACGAGCCAAAGAAGCATGGGTTGATGAATTATCTAGCGTCCTATGGGCGTACCGGACAACTCGTTGAACGGCCAATGGAAACACCCCGTTTAGCTTGATCTATGGGTCCGAGACTGTAATTTCAGCCAAAATTGGATTGCCCACGACTCGGGTAGCACTTTATGACCTAGAGCAAAATGATGACGCATTAAGAGCTAATCTAGACTTGTTAGAAGAAAGAAAACTGGACGCGTCTATTAGGGAGGCCAAGTACAAGCAAATTATGGCCAAACATTATAACTCCAGGGTCAAGTATAGGTACTTTTGACCTGGAGACTTGGTGCTTCAAACAAATGAGGCGAGCTGTATACAAAGAAAGGGAAAATTAGAGCCGAACTGGAAAGGCCCATATCGTGTAACAGAAGCACACACATCAGGTTACTATAAGTTAGTTGATATAAAAGGAGACTCTGTTCCTAAAATGTGGAACATTGTGAAGTTGAAGAAATATTATCAAGGAATGTAATAAAATTATTCTTTCCTAAAAAAAAAACAACCCTCTAGGGAGTATGAAAAAAGTATGAGAATGGCAGGAACCTAGTAGTCCTCCTCAAGGGATGAGGCTTAGTAGCCCCCCTTATATACAAGATCGAACCGATCCAACCCTAAGGGATCTGGCTAACATCATAATAAGGAAATTTTCTCAGGTCCTTATTCAAACCGATCCAACCCTAAGAGGTCTGGCTAAGTTCAAATTGATATTTTCCAAACCTTATTTTGATGATGACATAAACACTTAACTCTGTAAAACAAGCTTTTGCAGGAACAGATCTTTCGGACGCACAGAACCGTCCGAACTAGGTCAAAACTCCTCGGACGCATTGCATCGTCCGAGCGAACTGGCAGAAAGAATGGGATCCTACTGCTTCTCTTTCAGACGCTCAGGACCGTCCGAAACCTCTATCGGACGAAGGAACAAACGCATGCACGGACGTCCGAACGAAGCTCCTCAACAAAACTGAAAGAAGATCGGACGCTGCCTCGGACGAATTCAATACTTCTCGGACGTCCGAAACCCCAACGGCTATTTTTTGTGCATTTATTATTTAGCCGTTAGGAAGTAGTTGAAACCACTATTTATTGCTCTTATAAATAGGTGCTTTAATAACCTGAAAAGATTATCTAATACATTGAATAAAAGCCTTAGAAAAGAATAATTTGAGTACACATCTAATGCAAATTGACTATAGTGCTTCGTTGTATTAGTGTGCAATTGTGAGTGTAATTCAACTTTGAGTGGAGTAATAATCTTGTATGAAAGTGTGGTTGTAAGTAAGATTCTTGGCTCAACTAAAAGAGTTTTAGTGTGAGCAAGAACTTCCCAACTTTGTAAAGATTATTGGCTCACCAAGTGTGTGAAGCATTCAAGAGATTTGATACTTCAAGCTTGCTAGCTTGGAAGTATTGATTGTTTAATTTTTCTCTCTTTACTTTACTGTTCTATTGATTTGTTATATCTGCATTTAATTTGAAAATCTCAATATTTCTCAAAGAATTTTTTAAGAAACCTAATTCACCCCCCCTCTTAGGTTGCTTTGGGACCAACAATTGGTATCAGATCTTGGTCTCATTATATTGCTTAAACTGCTTTTGAGTAAAGAAATATGACAACCAATAATACTCTATTTTTGAGGGCCAATCCGTTACTAGGCCTCCTATGTTTAATGAGGCAAATTTTACAGAGTTTAGTTGGAGAGATAGAATGAAAATATTTCTGCAATCTATTGATATTGATTTGTGGTATGTTTTCAATGAAGGTCCATTTGAAGCTTCTATCATTGATGATCACACAAATAGAAGAAGAGAAAAGACAAGGAATGAGCTCACTCCACAAGACAAGGCAAACTTGACGTTAAATGCAAAAGCCATGAATGTATTATATAATGCCTTGGATGCAAATGAATCAACTCGCGTGAAGGGTTGCATTTCTGCTAAAGAAATATGGGATAAGTTGAAAGAAATCCATGAAGGGAGCGATGATGTTCGTGAGCAAAAGAAATCCTTACTTGTTGCCAAGTATGAGTCCTTCAAGATGGAACCACATGAGAACATTGACAAAATGTACTGCAGGTTCAATAACATTATAAAGGATCTTGAAGCCTTGAGTAAAGAGTACTCTTTGGGTGAAAAAAATAGAAAAATCCTAAATGCTCTATCCAAAGAATGGGATGCCAAAACAATTGCTATATTGAGGAAGCCAAGAATTTAAATTTAATGTTTATTGAATCACTAATCAATTCTCTTACATCTTATGAACTCAAGTTAAAGGCCAAGGTTGTGGATGATGAAGAAGCAAGGCCAAGAAGGAGCATTGCTCTAAAGACCTCTCAAGAGGAAGATGAAAATAGCTCCATCAATCTAGAAGATGAAGATCTTGATGAAGGAGATCTTGCACTCATCACCAAAGAATTTCTTAAACATTACATCAACAAACGAAGAATGAGAAGAGGCGGAGCTACAAACTCAAATAATTTCAAAGGGAAGTCAAGGCTTGGAATGAAGAAGCAAAACGAAAAATGCTTTGAATGCGGTCAACTCGGGCATTTTACAAATGAGTGTCCTTCCAAGAAAAAGAAGGAAGGAAGAAAACTGAGATTCAATAACTTTCAAATCACATGGGATGATTGCAACTCCGAAGGAGAAATTGAAGAAGAAATGGAGTCGGCACAAATGGCCTTTATGGCCATTGGATGCAAAATGATGAGGTAAATTCTAACTAGGACTCTAACAATGAAAATGATGAAGATGATCTTGAAGCTTTCATTTTGAAATTGCATGATAGCTTAAAGGAATCATATGCTAGAAATAGGGAGTTAGTTAAAAAGTCAAATGCTTTATTGAATGCTAACTCTAAACTTGTGAATGAAAACAATAGGCTATCACAAGAAAATCGTGATTTGAAGAAAAGAATGCATGTGAGATAAAAGGTCAAGGAAGAAGAAGCCTCCTTGAAGAAAAGAATGGATGATTTGAATGCTCTCTTAATTAGAAAGAAAGAAAATATTGTTGATATGAAAAGAAATAGAAATATAGCTATCAACAAAAATTTTGTCATGTTTAGAAGGGATGACTTATGTATTGTAAAATCAAAATCATCTTTGTATGGTAATAAAAGCATTATTTGTAGATATTACCAACAACATGGACATGTTAAGAATATGTGTTATGTCAAGAAGAACGAAAAATTTGGAATGATTTCATTCAAGTTACATGGATCGAAAGCAATTTCACTAACTCAAATGGACCCAAAAAAATATGGGTACCAAAAGTTATCAATTGATTTATTGTCTAGGTACTTAACATCACCAACAATGCTAAATGGTTCATAGATAGTGGATGTTCAAGGCACATGACGGGTGATGCTTCTCTCTTCACAAATCTCACATCCAAAAACAGTGGAAAAGTCACTTTTGGAGATAACAATAAAGCAAAATCAATCGGCATCGGTGAGTAGGTAAAAATGGTGAAACCTTGATTAAGAATGTGCTTCTTGTTGATAATTTGAACTATAATTTATTAAGTGTTAGTCAACTTTGTGACAAAAATTTATATGTATTTTTTACCAAGCATGAATGTCTTATCCTTGATAAAAAATTATGTTGTTTTATTCAAGGGCACTAGGCACAATGATGTGTATGTGATTCATCTTGATAAAATTAGCAATAGCAATGTAAAATGTCTTACCGCTTCCATAGATGATCCATGGCAATCTTTTTTGGCATAGAAGACTTTGTCATTTTAATATGGATTTGATTGAAAAACTTGCCAAGAAAGATTTGGTAAGAGGTTTGCCAAAACTGAAATTTTTGAAAAATAAAATTTGTGATACTTGCCAATTTGGTAAACAAGTCAAAGTTTCTTTCAAACCAAAGAATTTTGTGTCTACTCATAAACCTTTAGAATTGTTGCATTTAGACTTATTTGGACCTACTCAATATGCTAGTCTAGGTGGTTGCAAATATGCATTTGTTATCGTAGATGACTATTCTAGGTTTACTTGGGTATTATTTCTTGTTCACAAAAATGAAGCATTTGAAAAATTTGTAAAATTATTTTCCAAAATTCAAAATTTATTGGATACAAAAATTGTTCGTATAAGGAGTGACAATGGTGCCAAATTTAAATTTGGGGGTTTTCCCGACTTTTGTGACCACAACGGTATCTTTCATGAGTTTTCGGTTGTTAGAGTCCCTCAACAAAATGGTGTTATTGAAAGAATAAAATAGGACTCTTCAAGAAACGGCTAGAACTATGATTAGTGAATGTGACTTACCACAATACTTTTGGACCGAAGCGGTTAACACGGCTTGTTATGTTATGAATCGAGTTTTATTAAGATCCTCTTTAAATAAAACTCCTTATGAACTCCTTTTTTGTAGAAAACCCATCGTGAGCTATTTCAAAGTTTTTGGTTGCAAATGATTTATTTTAAAAATCAAAGAAAACCTTGGAAAATTTGACAAAAAATCGGATGAAGGAATTTTTCTAGGATATTCTAATAACAAGAAAGCATACCTTGTTTACAATAGAAGAACGCTTTTAATTGAAGAAGTTGTGCATGTTACATTTGATGAAACTAATGATGTTATCTCAAAGAATTTATGTGAAGATGAAAATGTAGGTATTTTAAAGGAGCTCAAAAAGCTCGTTATTCATGAAGATCATCAAGAGATTACATCAAGCGTTGATGTCAACAACCATCAAATTGATGATGAAAAGAATAGAGGATGCTCAAAATGATCTTCCGAAAAAGCTTGGAGATTCGTCTCTAGTCACATCGAGATTTAATCATAGGTGATCTATCCGATGGGATAACAACTCGTTCTCATAAACCTTTGAATAGTAATTGTGCATTACTCTCTCACATTGAACCTAAACATATAGATGTTGCTTTGAGTGATGAATCTTGGGTTAATGCTATGCAAGATGAACTTAGTCAATTTGAGAAAAATAATGTATGGACCTTAGTTAAAAGACCTTCTTCTCATCCCGTTATTGGTACTAAATGAGTTTTTAGAAACAAATTAAATGACAAAGGTGAAATCATAAGAAACAAAGCTAAACTTGTTGCAAAAGGTTACGCTCAAGAAGAAGGTATTGACTTTGATGAAACCTTTGCACCCGTGGCTAGATTAGAATCCATTCGCATGTTTCTTGCATTTGCATGTTTCAATAATTTCAAATTATTTCAAATGGATGTCAAAAGTGCCTTTTTAAATAGTTTCGTAGCTCCGCCTATCTATCGACCAAGAAGTTTTCGTCGAACAACCTCCGGGCTTTGAAAATAAAAATCTTCCAAATTATGTTTTCAAACTTTCCAAAGCTTTATATGGTTTGAAACAAGCTCCAAGAGCTTGGTGTGAAAGATTAAGTGGATTCTTGATAGAAAATAGATTCAAAAGAGGTGTAGTTGACACCACTCTTTTTACAAAAACGAATTCAAATGGTTTGTTAATCGTTCAAATTTATGTTGATGATATTATTTTTTGAGCAACTAATGAAAATTTGTGTAAGGATTTTTCACATTTAATGCAAGAAGAGTTTGAGATGAGTATGATGGGCAAGTTCCAATTTTTCCTCGGATTACAAGTTCATCAAACTAAGGAAGGAACGTTTATTACACAAATCAAGTACACAAAGGAGCTACTCAAACGATTTGGAATGGAAGATTGCAAACAAGTTGGCACGCCAATGTGCACTTCAACCAAACTTACAAAAGACGAAGAAGGTAATAGTGTTGAGTGTAAAAATACTATAGAGGTATGATTCAAAGTCTTTTGAAAGTTATCTGCATAAGACCAGATATCATGTTTGCTGTTTGTTTATGTGCTAGATTTCACATCTTGCCCTAAAGAATCGCATTTGATAGCTGTTAAAAGGATTTTTAGATACCTAAAGGGTTCAATGGATTTTGGTCTGTGATATCCAAAATCCTCTACATTTGACTTGATTAGTTATTCTGATGCCGACTTTGCTGGATGTCAAATTGATAGAAAAAGTACCAGTGGTATGTGTTATTTTCTGGAAAATTGTCTTGTGTCTTGGTTTAGCAAAAAACAAAATGCTATTTCTCTTTCTACGGCTGAAGCCGAATACATTGCTGCTGGAAATTATTGTGCTCAACTTCTTTGGATGAAACATACTCTGAAAGATTTTGGTGTATTTTTTTATTGTGTTCCTATATTGTGTGACAACACTAGTGCAATTAATCTCACAAAAAATCATGTTATGCACTCTAGAACCAAACACATTGATATGTTAAGCATCATTTCATTGGAGACCTCGTTTGTAAAAAAGAAATTCGTGTTGATTTTGTGCCTACTTCAGATCAATTGGCTGATATTTTTACAAAACCCTTAGCTCTAGATCGCTTTGAATTGCTCAGAAAATGTTTGGGGATTTTACAGATAAATTTGGCATAGGTTCATAGTTCGGACGCACTTCTTCGTCCGAACAACTTTTCTTTCGGACGCTCTAGATTATCCGAAAGTTTCTGTTACTTCTCGGACGCTTATAATCGTCCGAACATTATTCTTTTTTTTACCAAACTCTGTGGAAATCTTCCGGACGCGCACCATCGTCCGAAAGAACTTCGGACGCATTGGCTCCTCCTTCGGCCGTTCGTTCTTCGGCTTTCGGACGCATACCAAACGTTCGGCCGTCCGAAAGGTGCCCCTGTTTGATTAAAACCATCCATCTTTCCCATTTCGGACTCACCACTTCTCCCGAAAACCCTCTGGCGAAATTTGTCTCTCCACCACCCCCTGCCAAATTCCCACTCTCTCTTCCAAAATTGATTGGAAAATTATCCTACCCAAAGCCCTTCTCACCTAAATCACACCTAATTTCCCCCATCCACCATCTCATTTCCTCAAATTCTCACCAATCCTCAAAAATTTCAATTTTCTCTTCTTTTCTTTTTCTTCCATCATAATGGTGAAATCTCGCGGAGGTTCCTCTACAGCAAATCGGGGTCGAAAACTAAAGGGAAGGCTCCAGTACGAGGAGAATTATCAGCTAATCCTCAAGTCTCCACCAATCCAATCTTATCAAAATTTATCGATGCCAAGGCATCCGAACGGGATACTTCCCTTTTGAGTAAATCTATAATCGTTCAACGTCCTGCTTCTCATAGTCTATTTGATGAATATAATCTTCCCATTATCAAATCTTGTTTTGAAAAACAAAATCGGGGTCATCTTGTGCATCTTGATTTACCTGTTTATCATGACATGGTGCTTCAGTTCACGGCCAATCTTCGGAAAGGCCCTACATGCATGTTCGCACTCTCATTTCTCGTGTTAACAACACCGATCTTGAGATTTCATCAAACATCATTAACACCATTTTTGAATGTGAAGTCTCAAACCCCACTGATTTCTCCTATTTCTTTTCGTTAGACAAATGGCCCGCTGATGATACTCATTTTGATATCGATGAAGTTAGAGCTATTTTCAACATCCATTTTAAACAGGCCTCGGAAGCCAAAACTACATTGCTCTCTCCTGAACTCAATATTCTGTACACTCTTGTCACAAATCTGTTATTGCCAACTGAGGCATCGTACTGAGCCTGAAAAATGCAACTTTACTTATTTTTTTGTGTTTTCAAGGGTATTCCTCTTGATTTTGGGTATCTCTTTTGTTCCCTATGGGAACTCTTTCTTACTGATACCCGAAGAAACATTCTTTTTGGCAAATTTCTCACCAAAATTTTTGCTTTCCTCAACATTCCTTTCAGCGAAAACAAATAATATCCTCCTTATTTTAACAAATCATACATTGGCGAACGCAAAGGCCTCCGTTTTTTCAACGATCAATGGCTAACTAAGGCAGCCTTTGATATTGCACAGTCACAATCCCATGCTTATTGAGATCTGATTTTGCTATTCCTCATTCTCCTACTCCTCAACCACCTCCACTTACATCTGAACCATCTCTTTCACATATCTGTGGACTTCTCACCTCTCTGAGCACTCAAGTCAGTTCATTTCAACGTCGTACAAATTGAAAGTTAAAGCGACTTGAAACTCGTCAAATGATTCTCCAAGAGGCACTCAGCCTTGTCATGTCTGCTTCGGCTCAGGTTCAATTTGCTAATCTTCAGTCCCAATATCCACTTGAGTCATCTTCCGACAGTGATGAACCTGAAGATGGACATACCCGTGAAGACAATGCAGAAGCTGCTCAAGGAGCTGCCGATGACGATGATGACGATGATGACGATGTTGACGACACATTTGACTTCATCATGCAACGTCGCACCGGAGAGGAGGATGACAGTGAAGCCACTGCTGAAGTTCTATGTTCCATCCAAACGACAAAGACTAAAAAGCACTCCAAGAAGCGCAATGACTCACATTAGTTCTTTTCACATTTGTATTTTGTTTTCAGCAGTTCTTTGCTTGTTAGAACCTTTCAGCATTTCTTTTGGTTTTCAACATTTCTGTGGCTTGGTTGTGTATTTTTTTGACTCTAGCACAATTAAACTTTTCAGTTGGATGTATGAAACTTGTTCCATTTCTATCAAACTACTTGCATGTTCTAAGGGGGAGTCTTTTTGATTGATGTCAAAAGGGGGGAGTAGTCTTCTCTATACTATTGTGCTTTGATGATTGATATCCAATTGTGATATATTGTAAATTGATTATTCATATCCAATTGTTTTTACATAAAGGTTTGTCATCATCAAAAAGGGAGAGATTGATTTTTTCCAAACCTTATTTTGATGATGACATAAACACTTAACTCTGTAAAACAAGCTTTTCCAGGAACAGATCTTTTGGACGCACAGAACCGTTTGAATTAGGTCAAAACTCCTCGGACGCATTGCATCGTCCGAACAAACTGGCAGAAAGAATGGGATCCTACTGCTTCTCTTTCAGACGCTCAGGACCCTCCGAAACCTCTATCGGACGAAGGAACGAACGCATGCACGGACGTCCGAACGAAGCTCCTCAACAAAACTAAAAGAAGATCGGAGACGCTGCCTCGGACGCATTCAATACTTCTCGGACGTCCGAAACCCCAACGGCTATTTTTTGTGCATTTATTATTTAGCCGTTAGGAAGTAGTTGAAACCACTATTTATTGCTCTTATAAATAGGTGCTTTAATAACCTGAAAAGATTATCTAATACATTGAATACAAGCCTTAGAAAAGAATAATTTGAGTGCAAATTGACTATAGTGCTTCGTTGTATTAGTGTGCAATTGTGAGTGTAATTCAACTTTGAGTGGAGTAATAATCTTGTATGAAAGTGTGGTTGTAAGTAAGATTCTTGGCTCAACTAAAAGAGTTTTAGTGTGAGCAAGAACTTCCCAACTTTAGTAAAGATTATTGGCTCACCAAGTGTGTGAAGCATTCAAGAGATTTGATACTTCAAGCTTGCTAGCTTGGAAGTATTGATTGTTTAATTTTTCTCTCTTTACTTTACTGTTCTATTGATTTGTTATATCTGCATTTAATTTGAAAATCTCAATATTTCTCAAAGAATTTTTTAAGAAACCTAATTCACCCCCCCTCTTAGGTTGCTTTGGGACCAACACAAATAAGGCAAATTCAAACCGAACCAACCCTGAGAGGTCTGGCTAAGTTCAAAATAAGGCAAATTCGCAAGGCATAGACCTACCGGTCCCCCCTCGAAGGTTAAGTCTCAGTGGCTTTTCCTCTCGTGAAATTAAGCAGATTCCGAGCCGAAGTGGTCCGGACCATGTTCAGCAAAATAATAATAATAATAATAAAGAAGGTAAAAACATGGGAAGCTAAAATTTAAGGCTGAGGCGTAATAAATATTTCTCTTTCAAAAAACTGATTCGATTCAGATTCCTATGGAAAGAAGTTTTAAAATTGATTGTAGTCTTTGATACTTAACTATTTTGGGTTTGATACTATTGTACAAGTTTGTTGCCTTTGCGTTGTTACCTTGGTGTGCAAAAGATAGTTAAAAAAACAAAACAAAACAAAAACAAAAAAAAACAAAGCCAAGGGTTTTAAAAATGGAAGTGCTACATTAGAAATAAAGCAAAGGATCCTAAACTATTACAATGGGGATCCTATCTATTAACATTAAGAAAATTATAACATCAGCCTAATCAGTCGCATTGAAAGGCTATGCGTCGGAAGGTCTGGCTGATGCAGTGGAGAATGGACCGGCGGGTTTCGGTCCAGCCTCTGGAGCAGGGGATGCAGGATTACACTGGTCCGAGGTCACGATCTCAAGAGCTCTAGGGATCAGTACGGGCACCTTAAATTGTGCCTGCAAAGCGTTGATGACCTCCTCATTGATGGAGGCATCATAAGGCAGCCCTTGGTAAAGTTTAGAATTTCTCACCAAGCGGTTGCACACTATGCCAATTGAACCCCATGGTGAAGACCTTCTTGGTGAACTCCTTTAGCATTGCATTCACCTCTTCCGAGGCAACGATTACATTTCTTCCTCAGACCAGAAGTTCGTTCTCCCGAGAGCTGAACTTTGCCTTGGCCAGTTCAGCCCCTTCCTGAAGTTGAAGGATCATCTTCTCGAGATCAACGATCTTCTGGTCACGATCGGTGATGTCGACTTGAAGAGTCTTCTTCTCCAGCTAGGCCTGGCGAAGTTTATCCCGCACTTCGTCAAGCTCGACCTTTCACTCATCATATTTCTTGTCGGCTTCAATGTTGCACTTCATTTCATTGGCCTTCACGGCCTCTTTCACTTTGTGATCCACAACAGATTTGGTATGGGCCAATTCCTACTTCATGGAATGGACGATAGAATTGAAGGAGGCCTCCCGCTCGACAATAGCAGGTAAAATTGTGATGGCCTGGCAAAAAGACAAGCAAGAGAGTTAAAAAAAAATAGAACAAAAAACAACAACTTCGAAGAAGGATGTCATGGATACTTGCATTCATTAGGTTGACGTGCAGCTCATCCAGTCTTTGCTAGGGAGTGAGTCTTTTCACATAGCTCACGTCCCGAGGCAAAGCGACCATCTTTGCCTATTTGTGAGCCACCATCGCGAATTGAGTTCGGTCGTTAATGTCGATCAGCGGGGTGGGTCAAAATTGGGTGCTCCCTGAAGAAGAAGGAATTGGTAGAGGGTCAATGGAAAATTGGGACCATGAAAGGTCTCGTGACCCTGCTGACCTTCTCTCCTCTTCGGGAGTATACTTTTTTCCTCATAGACAAGACGGAAAGATGTAAGTTAGTCAATTAGAAATAAAAAGGAAAATAGCCCAACCCAAGCTAAAATGTTGTTGGAAAGAATGGTAGGCTGGTTGTGGAAGTCTATTCTGAGGTTTGATTCGACGAGTCTCTTAGCGTCCATGGAGTTTGGAGGAAAGGCATTTTGGTTTTCAAGTTTTCTTTATAAAGGTTCCAAGGACCCCGTGGCATAGGAGGGTCGAGTTTTAGGTACTGGATAAAAAAGAAGAATTTCTTCCAATCGTGGATAGGAGAAAGGTTTCCCGAGGTGAGTTGTTTGCCCGCGGTTCAGGGAGAAATATATAAAACAATCCCTTCATAGGGGACAACTTTAGCATCATTCTAAAAGTGTCTAAGGATAAGGGAATGTCGTATAATTTGCAAAAAAAAGACAATCCAGCAATGAGCCGAATAGCGTTTAGGGTTAATTGGGATATGCTAATATCCCAATGGGCTGAAAGGTGAACGAGGAGGAGAGCTATTGGGAGCCTCAGCCCCGCCTCAAGTTGCTCTGGTAAATTGTTAGGTAACCAGGAAGAGGCAGGTGACCTCGGTCTTCGGGTGATGGGAATTTGATGTGCACGTTTCTAGGGAAACGGTACTATCCTTAAGAATCTTTATGTCCTAGGGGTCAAGGGTGTTCAGGACGTTTATAGTTTGGAGATTGGGGTAGTCATTGTGAGGAGGAACGGTTGAGGCAGGTTCGAGTGGAAAGTTAAACCAAAGGGACTGCGGCTAGAAAAGCTTCGTCAAAAGGGTTAAGTAGCCTATCAACATTATTTATGGGGAAAGAGGTTGCGGTGTGCTAATGAAGGAAGAAGGAGTGAACATACTGGCCATTTTCTTCTTGTGTAGGGCTTGAAAATCTAGAAAAACTTCGAGAGGGATGTCCGGCTTGGTCGATGAACGGCTATCGGTAGCTTGAGAAATCAGGAGCAGGGAGGCCGGAGTGTGGTAAGAAGAAGAAGAAAAAGGAGTTAGTAGTGATGGAGAGGAGAAGAAGAGGACAATAGAAATGTTGTAGGGGAATGAAAGGAAGAAGGAAGGATTTTGCAAAGGCAGAGGGCAGGTATGAGGATTAAGGCTAAAATAGAGAAAGAAAAAAAAGTGAATTGGGTATAAATAGGGAAAGTTTCTCCAGAATGTTCTGTGAATTGGGGGAAGGTTGACGGTTTTGAAATTTGATTTCTGGGAAATTGAAAGGATGATGCTGGAAAAATGAATTGTTGTACGGCGCAATAATAAGTGCAATAAATGTGGAGTGTCAAATGTAATCATGGTACATGGGGACTCAACGAATGGCAGCGTATATAATTATGGTGCATGGGGACTCAGCAAGTGTCTGGTTATGAAGGGAAATCATCACAATGGTCACATCTCACCTGGAAACTCGCTGGATGTAGAAAAAAAAAAAAAAAAGAAGAGAGAAGAACTTGCTTCGGGTCAGCAAACCGAAGTGAAGTGCGGGCCTCGCAGGGTACTTCGGTTAGGGCCAAAATGTCCTAGAACAGTTAAAGTTATAAAAGATGGCTCGGCCCTAGGTGTGAGATTTAGCGTCAAGTCGTGAGGGGACTTTGGCTATTTGTTGTCGGCTCGGTTTCAACCGCAAGGATCGGAACCAAGCTGAAGGGACTATTGATGATGCCCAAAATCAGTACATGACACACTTCTCAAGAATATTCTAGAAATGTTTATGTGGTGACCTCATTAAGGGTGAATATGTAATTTTCTTGTAGGTCTTATCTAGAGATTCAAAGCCCCAACCCCTCTCATGAAAATCTATAAATAAGGGGCATGGGTATGAGGATTATCATCTCAAGCCCATTTGTAAAACTCCACTTAATAAAAAAAACACAATTCCTCTCAGCCCCTTTACCTTTCCCTCTAAAAAAGTTCCCGGTTCGTCAGAGTGATAACTACGTATGTTCCTTATAAATAGGTGAGTTGGTCAACTATAAAGACACAACACTTGTTAGCACAAAAAATCACGTAGCAGAAGATAAATCTATTAATACACATAAAAATATATGAGAAAAAAGGAGTTACAAAATAGCGCAAATCGGACTCTCATATTAAGACCCGCATAAACCCACGACTGAATTGACTTAATCTCACGCCATTCTAAACTCTCAATTCAATTCTTCTCAAATGACAAATAGACAAACTCTCTGTTTATAAACTAACAAACCTATGTATCAAAAAACCTAATTATATGGGGAATAACAACTCTAAACATAATCTTATTAAGACTTAACCAAATTACCAAAACCCAACTATAATATATTTCTTAATTGATAAGGAGTTTGGTTTAATTATACTAATAACACAAGAAGGGAAAATACAAGTTAGGAGCCATATAGTCCTATACATATAGTAGGGGTGTTCTTGGGGGTTGGACTTGGAATTCAAGTTGTATTCTTGAATATGCATTTTTACTCTTATACTAATAAAGAATAGGTTTTCTCTCCATGGACGTAGGCTTGGTGATTAAGTCGAACCACGTTAAATTTTGTGCATCACTCATATTTCTTGTTGTAACTTATTTTTCATTAAATTGTTGTATTCTTGATTTCTTATTAGTTGTGTTTATTTCACGTTTGATCCCAACGAATTGATATCAAAACTTGGTTGGGTTCTAGTCAACTATTGAGATCAAGTAGGTTGGTGAAAATTTTTAATTCAATAATTTAATGTGTCTACAAGTTTTACTCTTTGAGATTGAAGAGTAAAGGACATCCTTGTTTAAGAAAATTTGGCAGAAAAGCATTGAAAGGAAATGATGGGAAACCAACATAGCATGAAGGATTATGAGTGGGTAGAGTTGGAAACGAGGTGCATAAATTTGATTTGACTCTTTGTTGCAAGCACAATGGAATTTTGAAATATCTCCAAAAGTTTGTGTTGAAATTGAGAAGAAAGATTAGGCCATTTTTCTTCTTACCTCGGGATCCCTGATTCCTACAAAAGTGTGGCAACATCACTAGTGTACAGAAAAGATACTTTGGTGCTTAAGAATGTGTGGTCATCTATTATATCAAAAAGAAGGCAAACCACAGTGAGATACAAGAATTTGGGTTGATTGCTGGAGGAGAAACAGAAGGGGATAACTCTTGACGGTGAATCTAAGGTAGGCGATTCAAGGGTTAATGAAAAGGGTGGAATCCAATGTTGATTTTGGACATAATGAATCCGGTGGAGATGTTTTCACAATCTCCAAAGATTTGAATATTTCTTCCATGTTAGATTTAGATTCTGAACCTTGCAGTTGTGTTTTACATATTTTCTCCTAGTTAGAATATTTTGATGTACTTCAAGTAAAAAAGGCAGGTTTTTGTCTTGGAGTGACGGGTATATTTTTTAAGTCACGGGTGTTGAAGTGGGAAAATCAAAATATCATATGAATTGGTTCATTTTTTGAATGGTGTGGCATGTTCCAAAAATACGAAAGAATTTAATTTCCTTGAGTTAGTTATACTCTAAGACTACGAGGTTTTCGTTGAAGGTGGAGTTTTGGAACCACACATGCATGGCGAGACAATCCTATAAAAAGAGAAGAAGTATTGTGATTTAGATCATTTGGTTACTTCAATGGGTTGGAAGCATAGAGATCCAAGGTTGCTTCCAAGTTGCAAATGGCGGTGAGAAAAAAATCTTGCTAAGGGGAGGTTGAACTGAGACCTCTTTTGCGAGTCAATTGGAGGTTGGACTCAATTATTTACACATGTTCATATTGCCGATTGAATCAATTACAAATAGGACTGTATTGATTCCAATATGTCTAGGTAATCACATGTGAATTGGTGGTGAAAGGCAAATGTGCATATATTTTTGTTGGTTTGCATTTGATAAAAGAAACATTGGTCAATGTGGAGATTTATTAAGAAATTGGCTAATATTCCTTTTAGAAAGTTCTTTTGTGTGGGAAATAAGTAGTTTCTTAATAGTTTACTTGCTTCGAATAGTGGCTAAGTTATTTCTTATTTGTATAGGGTTTAGGTGTAAGACAAGTATGTTCCCTATAAATAGGTGGGTTGTTTAACTATAAAAACACAACACAAGAAGGAAAAATACAAGTTAGGAGCTATGTAGTCCTATACTTGTGGTAAGGGTGTTCTTGGGGGTGAGAGAGGTTATACAACAATTGGGTTTAGAACTCAAGTTATATTCTTGTATGCGTATTTTTTCTCTCATAATAAAGAACATGTTTTTTCTCCGTAGATGTGGGCTTGGTAATTAAGCCGAACCCCGTTAAATCTTGTGTGCCATTCATATTTCGCCAATGTTGTAGCTTTTTTTTATTAAATTGTTACATTCTTAATTTCTCATTAGTTGTGTTTATTCCGCATTTGATCTCAACACAACTTATTATAGAATCGAAGAACTACCCTTAGTCTATAAATTCTTTTGTCGACCTGGCAAAGAAGTTCCTTCGGCACTCATAGTTGTCGCGTTCATAAGTGAGGTAAAACCAAGAGCATTCAATAGCGATCTGGCATCAAAAGTTCTCAAATCTGGGGGAAAACACTAGAAAATGCCTTAAGGGGATGGATTAATAAGGATTTTTGGAAGGAAGGCAGAATCAAGCAGAAACAATATGTTGTGGGTGTAAAAAGTTTTTGAAAGAGTAAATAGCACAATAAAGAGAGGTTAAAAAGTGATTTCTAAAAATAGAATGGGGTATTTATACTTTGGAATTTGAAATGACTAGGGATTTTACAATTCGGATTGTAACCTGGTTAGAATGAGCCAACACGTTTCAAAACTCATTTTGGGGGGAAAATGTGGTAAGTTACCTTACTGAAGAGACACAACGTATTAATTGAATGAACATGAAAAGTCGTACAACATTGATTAGGGGAACGTGATAGTTGTAACGTAGACGTGGGTAATTGTTTGATTCCTTCAGGCCTGAAGACTTTAGGCCTTTGGGCTTGAGGACGTTAAGGTTCCGCATCGTGGTTAATTAGTTTGGAGCAGAACTCTAAACTTAGGAAGCACTTCAGATCGAGGTGGGCTTTGATAAAGAAAAGTCCTTGGCATAAAGTCTAATGTCAGATCAGGCGTCTCACTTGCTCAAGAACTCCCAACAAGCTAGCTTGGGGACTATTGGATTAAAGAGCAAATGATCAAGTGAGTCCGATTTTAAATGTAGACCCAGTTGGGGAGACTATATATTGGTGATACAAAGATTGATCCCCCAATAGGATGCACCCACGTGACATATATTTAATAGCTCATTAACAATAATATTGTAAATCTATCAAATAAGGTTAGTTCAGAAAAAGGCCGGTTCGGCCGGGGACGTTTGGACCCTTGACTACGCTTACCGATACCTATATAAAGGGGTTTACCCCCTCCATTATATTTATTCAATTCTCATTAATACAAACTCATTATTTCTCTAATTTCTCTCTCTCTCTCTCTGAGTTTAGCTCTCATCACTATATTACATACTTAACCATTTTTTAAAGAAAATACTTTACAAATCCACATTTCAAAGCTAATCCACGTGTCAAAATATTATTGAATGTCCAAGTTCCTGATTTGAGATCATTGGTTAGATTTCGTTCCTTATTTTTTGTATCTAATGACACATCGGTAAATTTTGTTTGTCACTTTGTATTTATCACTTTGTATAGATATACTATTTTTTCAAGTAGTTGGTTTTCAGTAACTATTATCAATAGAGTGTTTTTCTGAATGGAAATAGATGAAACACGTAGTTAAGAGTAAACTAATTTATTTGAGAAAAAAAAATGCTAATTTAAATGCTTTAAATTACTAATAAGGAAGTGTCAGAAAATAATTAACATTTCTTAAATTGCAATACAAAACACAACACGATAAAAATCAGAAAATGGTCACATTTATCTTTGTTAGAATTTGCATTCTTTTTACCAAGTCTTAGCCAGAAGAGTAGATCAAATCCGAAATCGTAATCGTTTGAACTAATCGGTACATATTTAACTCTAAATAAAAGACTAATATAATAGTGATTTGTGGGATACAACTTAGAAACTTCCAGTCAGTACTGGGGTAGGCTAGATTGGCTGGAATCAATTTGCTCTTGGCTTTATCTTCTGCTGACCTCTGATATTATGTGTAAGGTGTTGGTAATGCACCATAAAAATTTAGTCAATATTTAACATTTGTTTAAACGTTTTAATTTCTTGTTCCACTTTCACTCGTTACCTAAACCAAAGTTTTTTTTTTTTTTTTAATCCGGGAATCGAACCCGACCTAAACCAATGATTATTGGAATGAGATTAAAATTTTTTACTTTGTGTAATGAGCATATGCTTCAAATAACCTATTTTGTTATTGGTAAATATTTAGTTAGACTCTATCTTTAGCCCCACTTATAGATCTTGTAGTGTGAATTAAACTTTAAAAAATCTATGACATCAGTTGATGTAAGCAAGATTATTTAAAATTTAATCTTGATTACAAAATTTATAAGTAGAATCAAAGATCGGATCTACCTAAATATTTTCCTTCCCTATTTACCTATGTTCCTTGTGTCCTTTCTTGGATATGAAACTATGTCGCAGTTTTTTGAGATCTCACTTGACTTTTTATTTTTTTAACTGGAGAAATACAGCTCGGAATAAATTATTTATGTGTACAATGCTTTCTGACCCATCAAACTGACTGTATTTCTATTATTATTATTTTTTTTTTTGGTCAAAGGAAACTAAAGAACCGCAAAACTGAAACGTAAAACAATTAACTCTAACAAATATTTTTTACTAAACCCTTACAATTTCTTGTATCCACCTCTCATATGTTGGGCACTATTGCAAATCAGTACAAGCTCACAAGAAATCAACTTTTATCTCTTTGGCACCAATGGTGCTGATAAGATTATAAGAATAAGAAGGGCAAAAAATGTATATTGGCACTAAATTATTTTTGTAATTCACTTACAACTACTTAATTATTTTTAGTTTTAAACTGTTCACTAAATTATAATTATAGTTCACTTATTGTTACTTAATTATTTTTTATTTCAAGTTATCCACTTAACTTTTAAAACAGTATACTAATACCTGTAATATAAATATTACACTTAGTCATTTTAACCAGTCAGTAATAAACTATTTAAAAAATTTAGTAGTGATTTGAAACCAAAAATATTTTAGTGACCATACATGAATCGTGAAAATGGTTTAGTAGGTAATTTAAAATAAAAAATAGTTAAAGAGCCAAAAGTATATTATAAAAATAGTTTAGTGGCCATTTAAATTTTTTTGTCCGAATAATAATAAATAACCATGAATAGAAAAAGTCCTCTAATCAATGACTTATCTATCAAAATAAACCGCTAAACAATTTCCTTGAATTTCTCTCTCTAAGAAATTAATTTGGCAGGAATTTATTGAATTTCTTTCTCTAAGAAATGAATATGGCTAATCGGATGTCCCTTCAAGATCTACTTAAGAAGTCTCTCGATCAAGAAAAAATTGAACCACAATCTAGAGAGAAAGCTGAGTCAAGAATCTCCAGTGTAACATTACTTGGACATTAGCCGAGTAATGGTATGTTATAAATAAGTGATTTGGCATTTACAAAGAAAAGTAAGCTATAAATAAGTGATTTGGCATTTTACAAAAAAAAAAAACACAATAATATCACTCTAGTGAATAAAAAAATTGGATTTGAAAAGTACAATTTGGATTCTTGTAATTTATTTATTTCATAATAAAAAATAAATTTTTTTCTCAGTAGAGCAGATTTCATTAAATAAGTCTTACAAAATATTAATTTATTATAAAGTATAATTAATTGAACAAAATGTATTAATAGTTATTAAACTATTATGTTGTTACCTATTAGATTACAAGTAAATTATTTATTTTTTAAATTTATTAATTGAATTACTGTGTGTATAAAATTATTAAATTATTTATTTTTTTAAATTTGATTACTTATCTAGAATTTAAGTGTTTAAAATAATAATGACGCATAAAGTGAAATTAAGCCTAAAAAGAACGACTTGGGTCCCCTAAGTCAACTCCTATGTTGTGGTGATGGCCATTATATCATTCATGGAGTGGAACTCCAACAACTGCAAAGAAACTGAGTGAGAGAGATCGATCGATGGAAACCGCAGTAGGATCAGCTGTAGGATTTCTCTTAGAAAATCTTCTACAATTAATCAAAGAAAATCAGGATTTAATAAGAGATGCAGGCAGCAGAGTGACCAAGCTCTCAGACAACATCGAACTTCTGAAGAGTGTGGTGACTAGGTACACTGAAAAGCACTTCGAAAACGAAACTCTGAGTACGCTAGCCAAACAGATCAGAAGTCTTATTCACGAAGCCGAGGATGCAATTGAAGAATACTGAGAGTGTTTACTACGTTGCACTTCAGAGGAGTAAAGGGAAGCTTGACAAGGCTATTGGAGCAATTGAACATCAAAAAAATGTTCGGGCTGTCAGCAGAAAGATTGAAGAAATCAGTGAGAGAGTGGATGAGATGTACTTAAAGAATTGTATGATAGGCGAGGATGCCATCAGAATGGGGGGTGGTAAAAAGCCCAAGGTAAAAAGTTATTTATTAAATTAACTACTTGGATCATATACGTACCTGTTCTAGAATTTGAATGATCTGATTGAATCTTTGTTGTAGAATTGGAATTGTTGTTTGATTAATTCTCCCAGCCTACAGTGCAATTGTTGTAGACTTTTGTACTACTAAATTTATACTAGGATCCCTCTCCATTTAGGGACGCTTAAAAAATAAATTTTGAAAAAATATTTATAAAAATCAAAACCGTTCTGACTCTTATGTTTCGTATGGTATTATCCGGTATATATAGGAAAAGTTTCCCCCTCTTATAGTCGGAACTTTCACGTACAACGACAATCACAATTATTTTATTTTATTTTTCTTTCTTTTGTTTACAATCGCAAAATGATTTATCATACCTCCTTCCTTGTACAAATTGATTGAATGTTTTAACAAATGGATCCTAGGGTTACCTTTTATGCATAAGACATGTAACTCCTTTGTCTTCTTTACCCCTTGTCTACTCTTCACTCTCTTGCCCTACTTATCATAATAGAGAATACGTTATACGTAATTTTTTTTTTTCTTTTGAAAAAACCGATTCAAACGTGGAATACATAGTAGGGGTTTGAAAATTGTGACATTAGCCTCTCATGTTTTTAGGTTAGTAATTAATACCAAAACTTAGTTTAGGCATTAAATGTACTTCCTATTATTATAATTGGGCCCCAAAAATGTAGGGTTTCACAGTACACAATACGTTATGTTCCTAAAAATATACTACTATGTATGTACTGTCTGGTATGTGGTATCGGAAGGCACGAATTGATATGCAATTTATAGGGTTACCCAGGACATTGTAGATAGTTTGTAGTTTCCTGTTAATGGTCATGGTACACCAACTGGAATGATATGAATGTACTGCTAACAAATTCGCATGTAAAACATGGTAAGGTTGTTTTTGTGTAAGGTCATTATTGTCAAAGTTCTTTTGATTGCATCTACATCTTTCATTATTTCAGTTAATCTTTTTTCCTGATTTAAAACCTTATTTTTATACAACAGTTTTAGCTCTGACATCTTTGTTGTTTATGGTAACAGCCTGGTGTTGCAGGAGCAGACAAGGTGATTGGTTTTCAGGATGCTACTATAGAAGTTATCCAACGTCTCACAGGGAAAAAATTGGATCAGCAATCAATAGCAAAGGCAGAGAAGTATAAGACCGAGTTGAAGCAGGAGACTGAAGAGGAGCAGAAAAATGAATTGGAACAGAAGACAGAATTTGAGGAGCTGGAAGTAGTGTCAATTGTAGGCATGCTTGGGTTGGGAAAGACAACACTTGCTAGAAAGGTATTAAGTGATGCCTGTAATCGAGTATGAGTTCTTCACTCGTATATTTGTTGCTGTTTCTCAAGATTATGATAAGAAGGAAGTTCTTCAAACTATTCTACTCCAAGGAAATTTCTTCAAGAACGTCACAGAACTGAATGGAAAGTCAATTGATGACTTAGTTAAATTGATTGATGAGAAGTTGAAGAACAAATATTTGGTTGTCCTGGATGATGTCTGGACCAATGATGTATGGAAAGATCTAAAAGGTGTTTTCCCTGACAACAAAAAGGGCAGTAGGGTGTTGATAACTACTAGAAACAACTCTGTGGCCGAGTGTAGTAGATCAAAGATCAAACCGTATGACCTGCGTTTTTTGTATGCAGAGGAGAGCCGAGAATTACTGCGAACCAAGGTTTTTGACGAGAATAGATGTCCAGAGCACCTCGAGGAGATCGAAACGAACATTCTGGATAAGTGTAAAGGGCTACCACTAGCAATAGTAGTTACTGCAGGTATTCTTAGGAATAACAGATCACTTATTCTATGAAAATAAGGAATGGTGGGACAAAGTGTCCCGTGGTGTGAGTCTGAGAAATTTAAAAGACGATGGTCAGAAGCAAAGTGATATGCTGATAAAAATGAGTTATGATCACTTGCCTTATGAATTGAAACCTTGTTTTCTCTACCTTGGGGTGTTTCCTGAAGATGTAGAGATCCCAGTGTGGAGATTGTTGCGGTTGTGGATTGCCGAAGGGTTCATTCAGCAGGCTCCTGAAACAACCCTGGAGGAAATAGCTGAGGATTACTTGAGGGAATTGGTTGACAGGAATTTAGTTATGGTGGGTAAGAGAAGGTCAAATGATCAGATTAAGACATGTCGTGTTCATGACACATTGCGCTACTTTTGCAAGAAGATGGCCATAGATGAAAATCTTTTCCAAGAAATAAAAAGTTCTGATGAGGCTAGTGGTTCACACATCAAGCTCTTCTATAAAAAATAGTCGTCGCTTGTGTGTTAATACCTATTTTGCAGATTACATTTCTGGAAAACCATCTGCTCCATATGTACGTTCATTCTTGAGTTTTTCCAAGGATGAGAGTACCTTGCAAAAGGATGTTTGCTCAAATATTGTTAAACCCTTTAAACTGCTCAAAGTGCTGGATATCAAATCCATCAAGCTTGTTGGTCGTTTCCCTGCAGAACTACTTACCCTTGTCCTCTTGAAGTACATTGCCATGAATTGCGAGCTTAAGATCCTTCCCAAAAAGATGTCTAGCCTGTTTAACTTGCAATGTGTATCATTATCGACACGACCTCCAGTACCCTCGATATACAGTTGGAGTTGTGTAAGATGACACAACTAAGGCATATTCATACTAATGCCTCCGCTACCTTACCTAAATGTCAGGAGCAGTCCTCAATGGTAAACCTACAGACATTTTCTACTATTTCGCCTGAAAGTTGCAGCCCTGAATTCTTTGCCACTACCAAAAATCTCAAGAAACTGGGAATACGTGGGAAATTAGGCCATTTTGTGCATTCGAATGCCTTGTGTCTAGTTTGTTTGACAGTATCTTACAACTGGAACTCCTAGAAAATTTGCAGCTGCATAATGATGATGTAACTCGCAAGCTGAAAGCCCTTCCGTTCGAGCACAAGTTTCCAGCAAAGCTGAGAAGGTTGAGTCTACAAAGCACGAGTCTTGATTGGAGTCATATGTCAACATTGGGGAAGTTGAAGTGTCTCGAGGTGCTTAAGTTGAAGGACAATGCCTTTAAGGGAAAGCATTGGGAGACAGAAGATGGTGGTTTTCACTGTCTCAAAGTTTTGTGCATTGGAGCTACAGATTTAAAGGTGTGGAAAGCTAAATCAAGTAATTTTCCTCAACTAAAAAGCCTTGTTCTCAAGCACAGCGGTAATCTCGAGGTTATCCCACCTGATCTTGCAAATGTGAAGAGCCTCCAGTTGATTGACTTAGAACACACCAGCAAATCGGTGGTTAACTCGGCCAAGAATATGCAGCTGCTACAATTGCGAATTCTCAGACAGAATAAAGGACAGTGAAACTAGCGAGCTTAAGGTCAAGATCTATCCTCCAGAATAGAAAACAAGCTACTAGGTGCTTCCGTGAGAGGTTAGTGTTGTGTAATAAGTGTAATAAGTGTAATAACAACTTAAGACTTTCAATCCAGTACCTATTTCTTAACTGATCATCTTGTGCAGCATTTTGAAGAATGCTTTTTTTTCTTTTGCAGGATTTCAAGTATCTTGCTGTTGCATTTGTTCCCTAATCGAAATTTCTCAGCGGAGGTGCTTATGATCCTCTCTCCTTTGTGTTTTGCTATTGTGGAGTAATAATTTTCCAGCTGCCTAGCTCCCAGCGACAAAATACAGCTGCTGAAACTTTATTGAGTTTGTACCATTTTTAGTACTGCACGCAAAAACCACTTATTGGTTGTTTCGAGTCTTTCGTTTTTGGCAAGTTTATGTGAAGAAAATAAGGCCGCATATATACATCTTTTGGCCAATTGAGTGACTGAGAAACAAGGTTTGATTAGGTGTTCCTTTCCTGCCACGAAACTAAGCTGGATCTAATGCATGTCTTGAAATTTCATTTTGTTTGTATTTCTTTCTGACGAGGGGTTGGATTAATCCTCTTAATTATGTTTCACTTTATTGCTAATCGTGTTCTGATGTGTTTCCCCTTCTATGGTTATTAATAAATTTGGTAGGATACCATTTTGTAAAATTTGGTTTCGAGTCTTTTTTTTTTTTTTTGGGTAAGAAGGTTTAGAGGTCCCTATATTTGGCTCCTAGATTTGTTATTTAGGTGTCAGTCAGCCATTGTTTGGGTCAGACCTGCTCTGGCAAAACTGGACTTACATAATGAACTACACATCTACAATTGTACCCTTAACAAACAACTACGTGGACATATTCTACTGGAGTGGACCATTCCCTATAGCTGATACGCTCTGAAGATGGGGAGTTCTTTTTAAAGTTTGTTGGCACCAAAAATGTCCCACAGTTCATCCATATATATATATATATATATAAGTCTAAGTCAAGTGCATGCATAACCACAAGGATAAGTAAAGCAGACACTGTATACATCTCTGCTAAGCAAAGTACATATAACATGCACATTCACACAATGAACAGAAGACTGAATCGATTACCAATACAAACTCATTGAACTAATGATCAAGAACTAACTAGGGACCAGAAGAAACTACCATTTTTCAAGAAATCAAGAACAGCTGAGAAAATAGAACACTGCAGAAAAGCTTGATGAGCGAAATTCACTTAAATGTATAAAAAGTGCATTTGCAGCGAATCAACTGAGACATCTTTCATGATTCGCCATTACTAAAATGGATATAATCTCATCATCAGCATGGCACCTTAAAAAACAAAAAGGAAGAAACAACATTTAACTAGCAATAGAACTAATTAACACTCGCGAACATAAACAAAGAGAATTTAGAAGACAAACATTTGTGAAGCTAAAGATTTAGGTGGAGAACAGTGAGGTAGTTTGCTCAGTTGGAAAACCAGGAAATATACTTTTAGCATTGGACTCGTACACCAGTGATCAAGAGCACTAGGAAATGGGAAGGAATGCCAAACAGTCCAAATTTTACTTACACGAGGGCATTTGATGATATAACATTATCTCGTCTATCCTTGGATTGATGATCTTAATGCCGAACTGGATTGTCAATGTTCACCTTAATCTCATTATTGTCTTGTAGCTGTGCTTCCTTAATTTCTTCCACTGACTGAGAAACAGCAGAGGTGCACCCTTGCACCTCAATCAGTTTCAGATTTTCTGCAGTTTCTAGACAGGAAGGAATCTTCTGAAGTTGCTTGCAATCTTTCAACACCAGTTGCTCAAGATTAGAAACATTATCTTCAGAGGCACTCCACTCTACAATGTTCAGAGACTCTAATTTCAAGAATTTGAGTTTAAGAAATTCCCCTTCTTCCATTTTCCATTGCTGCCCATCGAAGGCCTTGAATAGCAGTTTCAGAACCTCAAGATTCTTTAGTTTCCCAATTTCAGTTTCACCAGATACTTCCATGGCATGCGGAACTTTGTCAAAGTCAGTTTCTTCAAATTTACAGGGAATATTTTTCCCAAATTTGAAAGATTTAACTGATCTGAGAGATCTTTTACACTTCCATGATATGAGACCTTGAGCGATTCAAGCTCAGTAAGAAAGCTTAGTTCTGGAAACAGAATGCAGTTCTTAACAGGACCCCATGTATCCATGAATGTGCATCTGAGTTTGAGAAGATTTGGCAACTTCTTCATTCTCTTCTTCATATGTTCCCCATAAAACAGACATGGTGTCGAAAACGACTGTAAATTATCTAGTTTAGTGTTCTTGGAGGATGCTTTCTCATGATCTTTCTCCCTGTCATCAAAATCGTGTCTAGATGGCCAAGAGAAGCACGGTTCCTTATGTGAACATGCCTCAAACTGACCATAGACCAAAAGCTATCTGGTAACTCAACCTCACCACGTGATTGCCTCAAAAGAAAAGTTTCAAGATTATGTAACTTGGCTCGATTGATGGTGGAATATGGCTTGAATCCATCCAAAGTGATAAGAATCTCAGTAGAACCAAATCTTCAATTCCACTAGGAAAACCACGGATGGTAAAGGATCCCAAATCAAGCACTCGAAGAAGTTTAAAGCTCTGAGAAATGAAGAAGACTTCATCTCCTCCTAATGAGTGTATTTGTCTGGCAGCAGAGAAGAGTAGAGAGCACAAGCGAGGATCAGAAGGCTTGTCCTGTGATGCAATAAATGCTCCAGCTTAGAATCGATGCACAGTCGATACAGAAAATCAAGTCCATCAGAAGTAGAAGATCTTCTACACTCTGAGATCAACTGGAAAAAGTTTTCTTCTTTAGCTTTTGCCCGGCAAAACTCACGCAGTATATCATGAACACTACATGCTTTTACTCCACCTTTTGATCTTTCCTCAGTAGATTTTATTAAATTTCTACGAATTAGGTCCATCAAATATCCTTCTGCAACTTTCTCTGAGCTTTCTGACTTATTTCATAGATTGCAGACAAATCCTTCGGCAATCCACAGCCAGATTAGCTTGTAAACTGGTATCTCTGTGCCCTCCAGAAATGTTCCGAGATACAGAAAGCATGGCTTCAAGTAAAAGGACAAATCCTTGTAACTATGTTCTAGAATTCTCTTGTACTTCCCAAGAACACTTTTGTCGGCATACGTTGATGCTAAACTCCTTGCAACATCATTCCAGCAACCTTCTGTTTGTTCTTTTGTTCTGAGAAATCCAGCTATCAGAGTAACTGCCAGAGGAAGGCCTTCACAGCTTCTTGCTGTAGATCTTCCAACTCTCAGAATTTTGTAGGGGGTTTTTCTCCATCAAATACCTCCTTCTTTAACAGCTCCCAACTTTCTTCATCTTCAAGCCTACGTAGATGATGAGTAAAGCAATTAGATTCATCTTCATTGAATAAATTAGCATATCGACTTGTAGCCAAAATTCTACTGCCATTGTTCTGATTTTCTGGAAAACATTCCCGTAAAAGGTCCCCATGCCTCAATGTTCCACACATCGTCCATGACAATCACGTACGTACGACGCAGCAGACGTTTGCGCAGCTCATGAGCTAGGTCTTCTTCACTCTTGTCATCATCTCCAAAATCAGAGTCAATTTGGCCCAGTTCCTCGGCTAAATCTTCTCCACTCTTTTCATTATCTTTATTAGCTGACATATTACGCAAAATATTAAGCAACATTTTCTTCTTTTGATATCTTTCTGAAACATAGCACCATGCACGAATATTGAAGTACAAACAGACATTAGAATCATCATAGACTTTTGTGGCTAGAGTAGTCTTGCCTTGGCCAGCCATTCCAACAATAGAGACAATACCTAGCTGCTTTGATCCATGAATGAGTTTTTCTCTGATCTCATCTGCCTGATGATTGAAGCCAACAACAGTAGATTTGCCATTGCTTTTTGTCTCTTCTTCAGGATATACAGTATTTTCATCACTTTGTGCATTATCAGCTTGTAGTGACACATTGATCCGTACTTTTGCACCTCTACGCCTCTTTTCGTCAACTAATTTTTCAACCTTTCTCCTATTGAGCTTCACCTTCTCTATAATATCAAAAAACTGAAGCAAATGAAACCAGACAGGATAATCTTGGACCAAAAATGAGTTGATTATGTATTCTGCCTCATATGCTAATTGTATAACACTTTCTTGAAGATTTTTCCCTCCATCGTGCTCATAGTGCAGGTCTGAGTATTCATCGAGGGATTTTCTGACAAACTTGAAATGCAGATGAATTATCTCAATTTGACACTCCACACGGGAAATTGAATGAGTCTTGTAGTTCAGAAGATCTTGCAAATTTTTGATTAATCTATCAATGAAACCCAATCCATCAGTCCTAGGGCAATTAGACCAAGATGACAATGAAAAGTGGTCATAAGCCCTTCCAATCTCTTTGGTACAACATTAATCTTCAGCAGCAGATTATTTATTTCCATTTCTATATCCTCCTCCTCTTTGCTTTCGCAAAGAGGGAACAAACAAGAGTTGCTGCCTCAGTGAACACGGCTTCAGTCTGTGCCAAAATGTTTTCCCTATCCATATTGTGTTCCTCTTGTTGAGACCTGTGAAATGTTCTCAAGATTCGCAGCCCTAGGTGAAAGGTTTGTATTTCATCCTTTACAGGACTGTCCTTATGGCCCACTTGTTGCATCAAATATGCCTCTGCCTTGACAAGTTTAATCATTTCAAGCAACTGATAATGTGCATGATTCAGTTTGCTGATCATGCTTTCAGTGATTTCTTGGACAGGAAATTTTTTAATGAAAGCTTCCACCTCGGCTGTGACAATATCAATCTGTGTTAAGATCCATTTCTCATCCTCTAGGTATTCCATTGGTGGTTCCTTGAGGAATTTTATAAGGAATTTCAGAGACTCATGAAGGGTTACCAGCTGATCTTTCATAGGATGTTTCTGGTTCAATAGCTGCATCAGCAGTACCTGTACCTTGACAAGTTTAATCTTTTGAAGCATCCATACGAGAAGTGGCAAATTTGCTTCAACCACCTCATCTTTTTTCAAGCTATCCGTATTAAATGAGGAAATGAGAATTTCCGCGTCCTTAGCCATCTCTGAGATATCTGCCAACCAATCGCCTAGGTACTCTTTTGTTGGATCTATGAGAGATTTTCTCAGGAATATCAGCCCCTCAAGAAGGATCACCCATTGCTTCAAACCAAGTTCATGCCTTAACAGCTTCACTAGACACGCCTCTGCTGTAATTATCTTAACCTTTTCAATCAACTTTGGAAGTACAGATTCTTTGTCTTTAAACATCTTGTCTCTTATTTCTTGGACATGAAATGAGTAAATAAGATATCCTGCCTGTCTGGCTACTGCTTTTGTATGTGTCAACCTAAGCTCTTCATCATTTCTGAACTCTTGCGGTGGATCTATGAGATATTTAATCAGGTAAGTAAGTCCCTCATAGAGTCTTTTCTTCTGATCCTTCATACTGGCTGTTAGATTTTCTAACAAGAGAAATCTACAAATTGCTCCACAGCTTGAACTGGCATGGCCGTTTGTGACCCCAGTGAGGTTGAAGCTTTCCAGTATCTGAACCCAATCTCTTCAATTTCTCTTGTGAGAGGGTTAATCAGGTCTAGCAGACCAGCAAGCTTGCAATTCATACTACCCATCGTATTTTCATCCATTTTGTCCACCCAACAGAAGTAAGAGAGACATGCTGCAGTGTCCCCCACAGTCTTGACACGAGTCGAGAGATCTTTCAATAGCTCCTTCTCCATGGAACCATGTTCTCTAAACCAGAGAAAAGTTTTGAGGAACCTAAACTTCTCATCAAGGGCTTCAATTTGTTTCTTTAGGATATCATTGCAGCCAGCCTTAAAATTTAGTAGATCCAGAGTCAAAGGATTTCAATACAGGTTCATTACTCGTGAAAGCATTAGGCCATTGTAGCCTCAATGCTACACGAAAAACTGCTCTGACATTCCTCCTAACGGCTGTAATCTTTGTTGATGATGCCTCAGAAACCAGATGATAAATAGCTCTTTGGCCCAAAGACTTAACAGAAGCTTGTTGAATGTCTGATGCTGCAATTGCAACCACATCCCTAACGCGTTCTGAAGAAAATTTTAGATAGCCATCCTTGAGGAAGAGCTGCCCCGTGAAGTTGAAAAATGTCTTCAGGAATCTCAGCTCCAGTTTAAGACCATGTATTTTTTCCTTAACTGAGACAGTCTGATCCCTGAAGCTCTCTAAGCTTTCAAGTTGACTCAGAAAATCATCCACGTGATGAGCCATGTGCCACTCTCTTTTCACTCTGATCCTTGAGCAAAATCTACATTTGGAAAGCTCTGAAAGGAAAAGACTCCTTAAACCATTTACCAGGACTTAAATTGAGGAATTGATAACAGAGCATTTAAGAACTATACGGCATACTTAATGCAAAAATTCAAAATTATGTTCTTCAGACGCAACAAAGGAGATACAATCATCCAAACTCCAATCTTCAAAATGCAACTCTGTAAAAACAGTTCCTTGGTTATCCCTTGTGTTCTCTAGTTTAACATTGTGATAGTTATCATGCTAGCCATCAAGGAAATTCAGTTCCTTGTCCCCTTATTATGAAAATTTAATATTGTCAGTCAGGCCAATATGTTTTTTTGTTTTTCGGTTGTTGGAGATAATCAGAATCACTCATTTTATTTGGACATAATTGTTGGAGATTAGATATTTAATAATTCAATAGGTTCAACAAATAAAGCAGTATTTCAGCAGCAACAGGGATGCAGTTAAGAAAAACATAATATTTTAAGAAACCAAAAATATGTTGAAACTAACCATACCGCCTCTCTCCACCAATGTATAGTAAGATAATAAGGTGCAAAATGTCACAAGATTTCCAATTAAAGCTGATGGAACATTTTACCAAGCCTGATGTTAAGATTAAAAACCAATTACGCGAGCCAAAGCAAAGTATCCATAAATATTTAACTTTCACGCTATCTGCAAAACGAATACTCCTAATTCTGTGGTACTGACCACAGAAATTGTTAATCTTTGCAAAATTTCCCGATCTGAGGTCGATTTTCCTTTCAAGTTTGAGTGATCTAAATAAACTACGTCCGATACAATTAATATCTCCTAATTATTTATTTCAATACGGAAAAAGAACAACTATGACAGATTACAGTAAGAAAAGCAAATGTTGGGGTTTTACAAACTAAAAATAAATAAATGAATACACAACTATAGCATGCTTAGAAGCAAATGTTACAAAAATCTACTAATAATTCTCATGCAAGTATTGGGAGTTAAAAATTTTAAACTATAAAACTGGAAATTTTAATCAGCCATGATATGCTGATCAATTGTTTCATACCTTTCTTTGTTAATTTTTTTGTCTCCTGAATTATAGAGATGATTCACTATCAGCTTAATTCTCCACTAGCTGGAATTATTTCCTACAGAAAATAGACAAGATAATCAAATTAATTCCTATATAAATTTTTTTTTTTTAAAAAAAAAGAAATGAAAAAACGAAGGATTTTAAACTGCAAATGAGAGAAAAAGAAATGCTGGTATATTACCGTATGAATAAATCTACCCCCTATATGTTGAGTGGGAAAGTTGTTGTAGAATCCGCTGCTTTGAAGTTAAAGAACCATAGTTCTTAGATTGTAACAGCGTACCATGGCTAATAGTTAACTTGTAAAATTAGAAGACTGAGGGAGAAAATTCAGGTATTTTACCATTTCTTTTTTTCTTTTTATTTTGATTCCAGATTGAAGTAAGCATACATCTATATCTAAAATTGTAGAAAGTACACCGGAAATAAAATTAAATTTTTTAGACTTATATTTAATTTGAATTAAGTTTGATTGAAGCAAATTTTCTCACAGAGTAAAATTTTGGGATAAATTTAAAAATAAAAGATAAATACTAAATAAAATTATTTTAAAAATTAATTAAATATATACTATAATAAATGAAAGAGTTTGATTTAGTTTTAGATTTCTTTTCCAAGTCACTCTCACACTATAAAATTTAATAATTTTTGTTAATGTTCCCAACTTGAATGCCTTGGGATGGATTTAGAAATCAAGAATAATAAAAAAAATAAAATTTACTTGAAAAATAAATTTATATTATTTTATTTATACTAAGAGACAGCTGGTAATCAAGCCGAACTCTTTTGCTAGTTAAAACAGAAATAAATTTAAACTTTTTGACTTATATTTAATTAGAATTAAATTTGATTGAAGCAAATTTCCTCATAGAGTAGAATTTTGGGATGATTTAGAAATAAAATATGAATATTAAATAAAGTTATTTAAATACGGATAGCTGGCCTGAGCTCTTTGTAAATGAGATGTGTTAAAGCAAATCCTTAGATTTATTATTATTCCAAGTTATTTCTCACTATAAAATTTAAGGACTTTGTTATTATTCCCAACTTGAATGACTGTTTCTGGACTATTTATGTAAATACTCCTCAAAGAGTAAAAGAATAAATAATACCTACTTTTAATACTTCATATTAGGAAATAAATTTGATTGATCGCTTAATAAATTTACTTATGTAATAGAATATTAGGTATGAGTTTTAGAAATTAAATAAGCGTAGGAAATTTTTTTTGGGATGGGTTTTATAAATTAAGCAATAATAAAAATATAAAAGTTACTTGAAAAATAAATTTACATGTTTCACTTATACTTTTGGACCGTTAAAAAAAATATCCTAAAAAGACACGTCAAATAAGAACTTATTTTGTAAGACTTCATTTAGAAGTAAATTTTCTCATATAGTAGAATTTCGGGATAGATTCAGAAATTGAAGATGAATATTAAATAAAGATTAAAAAAAACTTAATGGAATAAAATTTCTCATTAAATAGAATTATGCATATGATTATTATCAACATATATAGGTTGTGGATACATTAATAGACTAGACAATATTTAAATCGAATTAAAGAAACTAATAATTAATTAAAAACTATTAAAAGAAAAAGAAAAATCGTTTGACAAATAAAGGAAAAATAAGGAAAACTAGGTTATTTTAATTTCAGGATGAGTTAAATACCATTTTAGCCATTCAAACTAAGCAAAAATCTCAATATGACCTTTTAAATTGAAATGGTCTCGATTTGACCCTCCAAATTGAAAAAATATTCCAATATATTCCACCAAATTCAAAGAGTCTCAATTTGGTCCTCATAGCTAAAAGAAATGCCCCAACGTGGCCCTAGAACTAAAAGATTATCAATTTGACCTTCCAAACTGAAAATCTGTTCTCATTTTCCCTCCAAATTGTATTCCAAAACAAAAAATACCATTAACCTTTTAAAAGCACATGATTTTAACATATTTTTTCAATCTTAATGATTATATTACTGTTAGAATAAGATTTTTTTTCTATAGAATAGAGAGTTCCATATGGTATCCATTTTTCAATGATGAATTTTAGAAATTACATAAATATGCAAATAAAACTTTTTTAAGTTTAGGAATTAAGTTAAATAATAGTAGGAACTAACTTTAAACAAAAAAAGTAAGACTCATCACGTATAAAACTTCTAATTATTGTAATTGGACTCTTTTCAGAGAATAATTCTGCAATTTTTTCTATTTTTGAAACAAGAAAGAAAAAAAAATAAAAGAACAAAGGAGACATAGAATTGCTTAAAAGCCCCAAGATAAAGGTTGTTCAAACTCAACCCAACCCGAAAACCCAACTCAAATGAATTTGAAACTAAATGGGTTGGGTTATCGAATTTCGAGTTACTTGGGTTGGGTTACCCCAAACATATTGGGTTGGGTTATATTTTTCAAAATCCAACCCAACCCAATAACTCGATAACTCTATATAATTTACTTATAATTTTTTTATTTTTAATTATTTTCCTAACCGTTTCACATAATTTATACTTTATTTTCATTTCGTTCTTCACCTAACATTCATTTAACATGTTTTAAAATTTTTTCCTTTTCAATCTTGAGTTAACCGTTTAATTTTTGACAAAACATAATTTGTAATAGATAATCTTATACTAATATTTTTATCATTTTTTTGAAAAAATTTTTACCATGCCCCGAAAACTCTTCTAAGTAAGTAATACTTGGGTTGGATTTACTTGAATTTTGATATTATTTGGGTTGTGTTGGGTTTTATTTTTTCAATACAGAAACTCAAAAATCCACCAACTCAATAACCCTAACCATGAACACCCCCTACTCATGGTCATCTAAATTTGAACTAAAAAAAACATTATCCTTCATAGATATTGTCAATATTTTCACATTCCTTCTGCCGATGCCGTTTATTTTATCTCTAACATTGTTGTCTACATTTTCTAATAATGAAAGATTCGTTGTCTAGAATGCGAAGAGAATTTGGCTTCTTGTGGTGTACTAAAAAAAAATATAACGTAGAACATGTCTTTTTTATTATTATTAAACTGATTGGATGAGTTTAAAAGGGGGTGAAAAATGTGATTTGCACCTATTTTATTTTTCTTAGAATAACATAATTCTTATCTTGAAATTCTTACTTTGCTTTTAGTTCCCTTTTCATATATTGAATAATTAGCACATATTTAATCTAATTTATGCTTTTCCTATAATAAAAAAAATTAGTTTTTAAATTATATTAGCTAAAATTTTTAATAGATAATTATTGTCCTCCTACAAAATATTAGATAATATCGAACGTTGAATATTAGTAACCGTATAAATTACACATTAAAAAATTAGGGATATCAAATAAGTTATTAATTCGATTTTAACTATAATGTACTTTGTCTAAGAAATATTTATTTTTACTTTTGAATTATTATTATACAAGTTGATAGTTACTGCAGCTATATGTTGTTGATCTTATTCTATCAAATAAAATTTATAATATTCAATAAATACCTTTTAATATATTATTATACAGATTGATAGTTTTAACATAATGAATTAATTACTAAATTTCACATCGTAAATTGCTAAATGGTGGTAGAGTATTTTTCACTTTTTTTCCTATTTTCAATATATAGTTCCTATAGTTGTGCAAACTACATATTTAAAAGAGATTTTGCTTCCTAAATTATAAATTGCTATTTGGTATTTGTACACGAATGATTTCTTCATCAAGTTAGGTCCAAGAGAGGTATGGGTATTCAAGAATAATCAAATACCCTAATGCACTTGATAAATTCAAAGTTGTTATGATAGAATTTGAATAATTGAAGAGAATAAAATGTTTCAATGAACTCTATAAATTGTCAATATTTTTTAAAACTACATTATTCTCTTTGGTTACTTAACTCACAGAATTGATATAATAATAAACTCGAATATATTTCCCGTCTTCCATTGTGCTCCAGTTTGATGGTACTTTAAATTTTTCTATTTTTGAAGTTAAATAAAGTACCAATGAGCTCATTGTACAATGATTCAATAATTCTTAATCGAGGAAATAGATTTTTATTTTAAAAATTACAAGGTAGATGTGTTATTCACAAGACATAATTATTTAGCTTTTATGAAATTGCTTAAACTATTAAACTAAACAAATCTCTTATATTTCCAACCAAGTATATCTAAAGAAAATGTATAAAATCACCTATGACCAAAATATGTCTCTAAACTCATACGAACTACAAAAAATTCTTTGACGTAGTTAAACGTTGAAATAGAAATTATATAAGTGGAAAATTAAATAAACTAAAAAAAAAAAAAAATAGTTAGTATCTCCGAAAATACTTTAATTTTTAATTTATAACAATAAAAATCAAATAATTAGTATTTTTAAACGTGCAAAGCTTGTGCTGCCATACTAGTTGTATTAAAAGTAGTGTTAATTTTTTTTTTTAAAACAAAACATTATATGTGGTAATACCTGTTTTAAGAAAAAACTTGAAGTCCTTTATATAATATTTCAAAAGAGTTGTAACATGTGAATATAAGAATTCAAACTCTATTCATATACATATTAATTAAGGAGGGTTAACTAGTGTTTTGGTTCAAATTCGAGTCAATATATCTATATAAAGTGATAAAATCAATAAAGTGTCATTCAATTCAGAAAAGAATGAATGAAATCTAACCGAATATATAAAATCAGGGGGTTACTAATGTTGAACTTTGTAACTTTATAAATGGTTTTTCAATTCTCGAGTTTGACTAGTTAAGTATTTAATTGGCTGGTTTCACGTTCGAAAAATATAGTAGTACTATAGTGGTAATTACTGGTTTAGAATGAAACCTTTTTCCTTTTGGATGTAAATAATATTGGCTCCGTTTGGATTGCAAATAATTTGCATTATTTGCCAAATAATATTTTGTCAAAATATTTGTTGTTTGGTCAGTAAATAACTATCCAAATAATATTTCACACTATTCATATTTTGTTTTATTTATTAATCATTATTCACACAATACATTATTTGCACTATTCATGTCCTATTTATTATTTACATTTTAAAAATATTCTATAAATAATTATGTATAAATAGTGGAATTATTATTATTATTATTATTATTATTATTATTATTATTATTATTATTTTGCAGTCCTTACTTTCACATAGGGATGTCTTAATATGGTAATTATTAGAATCATAAATTTTTATCTTAATGTGTGCATTTGTTGCAATCTTTTGTTAATAGTTTATAGACATTAATATTGTGGATATAGAGATAATTTGCCATTGTGCATTCGCTTTGAACCATGAATATATATATTTATTATTAGTTTAATTTGACTTATTTTGTATGTTTACTCAGTTACATGCAAAATATATATATATATAATACATGCATACATATATATAGGTGTGTGTGGTGGTTCTCTTAATAATGGCATAAAATATCTGGGTACAGATATTGATTATCTTTTATCATTGTTGATTTTAGTAATTTTTTGGTTTTTATGTAGGGTTAATTTCATTTTACCCATTTAACGTTTAGGGTCACAATCACTCTATTTCCTAACGTTATTTTTTAGGCACTTTAATCGCTGGACTAACAGTTAAAACTAACGGTGTTAAATTTTTGGCTTAAATGATATTTTTACCCTCAAATTATTGATGTGTGAATCAATTTTTTCATAACACCCAAAATATCCTATTTTATTTCTATAAATAGAGTTTAATGATGAAATTTAAAATATGTTGATGAATGATAAAAAATTATTAAAACATGTCAACAAAATGAGAGAGAGAAAAAAAATGAATCAAATAAAAATTAAAAAAATAAGAAAAAAGAGAGAATAAGGGAAAATGATATTGAATGTTGAGTGACAACGAAGTGTAACACAAATGGTAAGACTATACTTCTCTTGTGACCTAAGACATGGGTTCAAGTCACCAGGGGATTAGGTGTAGATTCACTATAAATTATCTTTAAAAGAAAATATTGAATGTTGAGTTAAATTTAACGGAAGGATTTAAATATCTAAAAATAACGTCAGAAATTAAGTGATAGTGTGTATAAAAATTAAAGGTATAAAGTAAAATTAATCCTTTTTATATATATGGAGTTTGATAGAAACAAAGGAAAAGATGTAATTTCAAGCCTTTATCAAATGTAGTGTGACGAGAATAAGTGAAGAATCTTTATAACTATCATTTTTCTATTTGCATTATTTTTTTTTATAAATGGGTCTACCAAATAATAGGCACTATTCATTATTTCCAATCCAAATGGTTATTTCGAAATATTATTTCGTATCCAAACAATTATTCTATTATTCCAAAAATCAACATTATTTCCAAAAATCACTAAAGTCAAGAAACAAATATTATTCACCAAATAATATTCCATTATTTGCAATCCAAATGGACCCACTAGTACTTAAGAAAAAAATTTAAGTCCTTAATATAATATTTCAAAAGAGTTTTAACATGCGAAATCTAATAACAGGTGTTTCAGTTTGAATTCGAATTATGCTCGTTCAGTGTTTAACAAGTTAGTTTTGCATTCGAAAATATAATAGTACTATAGTGGTAATAATTACTACTCAAAAATGAAACCTTTGTTTTTTTTTTTTTTTGATATAACTAGTGAGGTGCACGTGCTTGTGTTGATATATATATATCTATATTTTGTTATGCAAGTTATGTAAGTGAATCCTTATATTAACAATAAATTCTTGTACGACACACGCCATGGTATATTTACATATAATCTTAATTTTTGTTTGTTTAATTAATGCTATGGTATTTTAGCACGTGTAATGCAATTATATCTCAAGTAGGGGTGTAAACGAATCGAATCGAGTATAAATAGTGCCTTACTCGAACTCGAAATTTGTGCAATACTCGAACTCGAGCTCAAGCTCGAGCTTGAAAAATTGAGGTAGTTCGAGCTCGATTCGACCTCGCTTGAAATAAGTAAAACGAGTTCAAAGTCGAGTAGTTTGTCTTTTTCTTAGGTAAAAGATGTAATTTTTCTTAAAAATATGGACATTTTAGTAATTTTATATATAACAAAAAATTTTAAAAAATTAGATGGTGCTGGAAAAGCTCGACGAGCATTCGAGCATAATATCGCTCGAGATCGACTCGTCAAAAATTTTGAACTCGAGCTCAAGTCGAGTTTTTGACCGAGTTGCTCGCGAGCTGTTAGATTCGTTGCTAGCTCTAATCTCAAGTATTAGCGTATAAAATAATAGGATTAACCAATTTTGAATTTATAATTACAAACATTACATAACTTAATTCTAAGAACTAAATTCCATAGTTAATCAACAAAAAGAGAAGTGTATCAATGTTACCACATTGTGGTATGGAGCTTTTTTGCATATATGGTATATAGAAGTAGGCTTATTTCGATCACTTTTTTAGAATTGAAATTTGTTATTTAGAATTGTTATTTAAGTTTAAAATTGGGGAAAACAATCTTAATAGTCCCTCAAATTTCTCATTTGTACTTTTTTAGTCCATCACATTTAAAACGATACAATTTAGTCTCTCACAAATTCAAAACACACCATTTTGGTCCCTCGACACAGTTACAGGAATATTTTGGCATGAAATAATCACATATGTATCGCATGTTACATTTTTAATTGGCAACAAACAAATTTTAAATACTAAACAACATTTTCTAAAACTCCACCATCATCACTCCAAAATTCTAACCTGTTATCACCACCCTTATGCCCCTCTCTTGCCACATTAGTTCCTAAGTTACACCCTATTCCAACAGTTCCAACCTTATTCTTTTTGGGACAATTTAGTATTTAAGATTATGTATTTTCAATTTTGCCTTTAAAAAATGTTACATATGATATGCATGTGACTATTTCAGACTAAATAAGTCCGTAATTGTGTCAAGGGATCAAAATGGTACATTTTGAATCTGTGAGTAATTAAAATGCATCAATTTGAATGTAAGGGACTAAATAAGTACAAACATGAAATGTGAGGAACTATTAAAATCATTTCCCTTAGTTAAATAATTATAAGTATCGATATATAATAAGTTTACCTACAATTTCCTAATCTCATTAAATAATAAAATCACAAATAAAGAAATAGATGTTTTTTTTTTTTATTTAGTGAAATTTATAGGATTATATGCAACACCGTTCTCAAGAAGAAAAGTAAAATGAAAATAATTTTTCTGTTATATTTAGTTAAATTAAATAAGCTTATATTTGATTTATATTTATTGACAATTGCACATCCTCTCAAATCTCAAAAACTGTTTAGTCTTCTTTTAGTTGCAAATGTGATTTTGGAGAGTAAAAAGAATTTATTTAATGTTTACAATTCCAGATATGATATTGCTTAATGTAGTAGTATTATCTTATGTACTAAATAATAATACTGGAAATAATAATATTATCTTATATACTAAATCTAATACTAAAAAACAAGGTTGATAATCTTGTCTATATTATTTACTCTTTCCTATATGACTCCTATTCTTATTTTCTATTATTTTCTCTATCCTATCTAACTCTTAATCTCTCTCTTTCTTACAATTTTTTAGTAATGCTAAAAATAGCATTTTTCGCAAACGATAAAAAAGTACATCTATAATGTCTTTATTCTTTTTGAACACTTGATTTTTTAGTTTTCTTTTTTTCATAATTATGAATTGAATATTTTTTATTAGCTTTCAAAGATTTAGTCCCTAACTTTCTAATTTTACGATTAATTAACTGTATGGTTATATATGTTATCATATTGGTAGACATGTTATGATCACGTTCATGTCAATTGTTGTTTGAAGCACAATAATAGAAATGATATTATGCATTGAATACCCTATCATCAGAGGGGATTGAACTTTAACCATTTTTTTGGATTTTTTAATGTAATTTTTTGAATAATTATTTGTGGGTGTTGAGATATTGCAAATATATATATATATATATATATATATATTTTTAAGTTTTATCTTGACGACAATTGTTGTATTTATTTATGACTTTTGTAGGATTATATGAAAATTATCTCTATGATTAATGACAATTGTTTTATTTATTTATGACTTTCGTAGGATTATAATATCACTTCATAATTATTTAATATATTTAATTATCCTTGTTTTGGAAGAGTCCCAATCCCAATATAACTAACATAAAATACCATTGGCTATAATTAAGAATTCATATATTAATAAAACATTTGACGTTTTTACTTGTTTATCCATTAGAAATACATATATTCTTAAGCTACAATTTTCTAGATAGTTCAAAAAAAGAAGACACACTTAAAAGGAAAAACACACTCGCACTTTTATAATAGTTTAGATTTAGATTTAGATTGATATAGATAGATAAATAGTACTCCTTCCATCCTAACATATTTGTTATATTTGACTCTTTTTTTGGTCAACAACTCAAGTTTTTATGTAACTTTTTTAAAGATTTTAAGTTTTTATGTGATAATATTTTATATAAATTTCACTTTTAAAGAAATAATTTTATAAAAAAATCAAATAAATCAACATAAATTATTGATTATAATATTAATTTATTTGACCATAAAAGTTAGGAAAATTCTACAGTCCTGTTGAGGGAACCAGTTCCTTGGCTTTAAGAACTTGTATAATACAAGTTTTTAAAGCACATAGTATTGTACTGTACAAATCTTTAAAGTAGAAGGGAATGATTTCTAAAACGGACTGTAGAATTTCCTAAAAGTTAAACTGAGACAAAAATAAATAAAATAGAGCTTTATATGATTACAATTTATTTATTTTTGAGCTCTCCAACCCACAACAACTAGGAAGGTTTTATTCACCCTCCAGTGGCCTTATCCTTGGAATGCAGTAGACGAAGACAAAAGCAAAACGGAAAACAACACCAAAAATTCTGGGTTACACATTCTATAAAATAACAAAAGGTGTCCCTTCTGTTTAGTTTAGCTGCAACGAATTTACAGATAGTTTACTTATTTAATTGTAACCATAACCATAATCCTCATAGTACCTTTGCTCTTCGTAGATGTCATAGTTTTTAATTACTACTTTCCCTCGAACAACAAATGAAGCCATCATTTGACACAAAATGTTCAAATTCTTCACCAATGAAAATGACATAGCAATCACTGTATTAAAAGTAAGTGTTACAACAACTTAGCAATCACTGTATTAAAAGTAAGTGTTACAACAACTTCATAGTATCTACTTGCAATCAACCGGCAGTACTTGCATTCAGCTGATCACTCCATCTTGCTAATAAAACGACTCAATGTGGCCGATCAAGCTACAAACTCAGTCTCCTGCTCTCGAAAAGAAAATTCATTGTTCTCCAATCGTTTGGAGATCTTCTCCTTTGTCCCTATAAGAGAATTATTTTCGAAAGCAATTAACAAGGAGAAGATCTGCTACACACACTTGAGTATATGTCAATTCAACTTTTAATGAGAAAAAAATTGTTGGGGGGGAATAATAGAATATGCAGATACGAGGGTAACTTGAATGCATATAAAAATTTTCTTTACCTTGTGTCTTTTTTACATGACAAATCTAATCCCTGAAAAAGAAAACATCATCCATGACTATCTCTACTTGAATTTGATAGCATACATACTAAAGAGTATAAAATGCTCAGTCTTGATATCAAGATAATAAGTTCTTTAAAATTTTAATTTTCAAACCTCTAATTTCTTCTTTCAATGATTCAATCTCCTATGTTCCAAATGTACAACCAAATATATAGAACTCAAGCATCTTCTCTATTTTTCAAATCTATGAATCATCGATCTTCATAATCTTGTTCAATGGCTTCTAGCGTTTGTTCAACCGTTTCTAGTGGTATAAATATAACAAACACAGGCCGCCACGACTCGAAGCTTCGAAATCAGGTATGCAAATTTACTTTTTCTTTTTTTTCATGGGTCCAAACTAATTTTCTATTTTTTTTGATTCAAGAATACTGAAATTGTTTTAGATTTAAATCGTACTGAAATATTTTAAAGTATAATTTTTCTGATTTTTTGTTGCTTTTTTTTTTTAGCTAAACCAAAAGAAGGATAATGTACTGAAATATTTAAAGTATCATTTCATAATTTATGACTTTGCTAAGTCATAACCATAAACATTGCTAAGTTTAATAAGAATGACGAATTTAGTGCGAACAATGAGTTGTGATATAGGTGAAATCATCCTGCATGCTGCTGCTCTAATGGTTTTGGTGACTGGTGGTGGTCTTATCCTCTACACATTTTGGGCAGAAAAAAGAAGCCATGATTTTAGCTTTCTGGGTCCATTTTTACTCTGCGCCTTCTTCTGGTGCTCATAGCTTTTGGAATTATCCCTCTATATTCATCTTCTTAATGTGTTTTTATTTTACTTAGTTTAAAGCAGAATTAATTATGAATTAGTCTAAGATTATCTCCAGTTATCAATTGGATCAATTATAACATCATAACTATTGAAAACTCCATAGTGTAGATTCTACGTACCAAGAATACTGTGAATGCAATTGGACATTAATTTGCCTAGAATATATGGTGCATTAAAGGGATGAAATATGATATACTACTACTTAGTTTTGATAAAAACGTGTAAAGGGCATGTCTAATTTTTGTCATATTTTTCTTTAGTGTGAATTACACTTTGTCCCTTATAAAATTTTATACCCACTTTCGCCACTATACAATTTTATCCTCACTTTGCCTTTTTGACTGACCGGTCAAAAGAATTAGTTTGGCCGTTAGGAAAAGAACCTTTTAACATTTAGTTGATATGACTGTTTTATTATTATTATGTCAAAAAAAAATATTCAGAAATTCTATTATTATCTATGAATTTGAGGAAAAAATATACATGACATATGTTGGGTCAAAAGTTTTAGTTAAGAAAAACTTCTAATGGTTATTATCAAGTGCCCATATAAGCAACTCAAACTCAATCCTGTACTAATTAGTAGTTTGAATCTTATATAAAGATTGATACCCTATTCAGTCATAAAAATTTAGCTATAGATATGCTATATTTAACTTTTCAAAATATAGAATGTTATATCGGGAAATTTTACGGTCCCTTTTAGGAACCATTTCCTTCTACTTTAAATGTTTTTACAGTACAATACCATATACTTTAAAAACTTGTATTGTACAACTTTTTAAAACTAAGCGAATGGTTCCCTAAAAAGCACCGTAGATACATTTATGTAACTATAAGATAAACATTAAAATTTAAATTATTGTCATGAAAGGGTACAATATCCATTTCAGAAGATATCATGTTAGTTAAAAAAATCAAAATTGGTGGCTTAAAATAACTTGAAAATTTGGAAAAACAAGCAATTTAGTGTAATGATTACGTGACTAAACTTCAAATTTGATCAAGTGATCCAATTTTTTTGTACATATGAGTCCATATCACCGATTATTATAACTTCGGAACTGTGGGGTTGCCATTTATGGCTTTGACGAGGAATGGTAACCCATTGATGTTTTGGCTAAGAGTGGTAAGTATTTCATATTTAAATTTTAGTCTTCTTATTATCATTTTTATAAGGGTATAATAAACATTCATACCTGGAACCTTTTGTTATATCAAGACGAAGTATAAAATTTTCATTTGTAGGTTAGGAATTTATATAATCAAAATTATAATTTATCTTATTATCTCTTTAATGCATAACAATTAAATACTTAATAATATTTTGTTATATTTCTTTTTATTGAAAACAAAAATATCCTGTGCAAATGCACGGGATTTAAACTTGCACCATGTGTACACAAAAAATAAAATTTAGAGCAATAAATCAAATTTAAATTTGGATAATCCAACTAAAATATCTCATTTCTTTTTGAATTTTATATTACCTAATTTCCTCCGTATCCCGTAACTCCCATTGATTGTTCTCCTCTTCAACACCTGCATATATCTTATGTTTTTTCAAATCAAAATTTAAATAAAAAACCATCCTTATCATCTAAGATTTCTTTGTATGCTCATTCTCTCATTTTACTTTTTTCCTTTTTTATTCTCCCTCCATGGCTTCGGTTTATGTCGCTTAGCTGGTCAGTACTATGTTGTAAAAAGCTCTGAAATTTCAAAATCCATTTTTAGTTTACTAATTTACTAAAGATTGTGTTTATGTACATGTTATCCATTTGCTATAAAGCCTATAATCTGAGAGTGCCTTATAAATCCATCTCTTCCCCAATGTTCGCCTGTATAAAAGACTTACTATTTTGTTGGTAATGACTTGATTTGCTAACTGAGGTTTGATCTAAAATTTCTTGATTTCTTTATCCATTAGAATTTGTTTATTCAATTTTTAAATAATATTACAAGTTACAAAAATGAAGTCTCCAATTCAACTAACGGGGTCACAACTAGTTAGCATAATAGAATAGAGCATCATTATAAAATGGATAAATAACTATAAACTCTCATGTGATATTACCGCCGACCTATAACTTCAGTATATTTTAGAAATATATTTCAAAGCACTAAGTATTTTGAACCAAAAGGTAATATGTGATCAAGTCATGTATCACATGTTTATGCTTCAAGTGACTCTTATTAGTTCTCAACAGGTGAAAGCAGCTGAATTGGATTGTCGCAATACTGCAATGAGAATGAAGATGTTACTTACTTGTGAATGTGGCAAGCACCTAGCCATCTCCTTCGATTGGAGATTGGATAGAGACTATAAACTGATCATTTCCCATATCCCATTTCATTTCTTGAATTTCCCTAGCTGAGAGACTGGTAGAGATGCTGCAATCTTTCACGTCAATTATCTCGAGTGTAGGGATGCCAGCAAAACAGGCAGGGATTGCCTCGAGTTGCTCTTCTACACTTTTCCAATACAAGATGTCGAAGGTTTGGAAGGTGATCATCAGAAGCATTCCACCTCACAATGTTCAATTCAGCCAATTTCAGGAATTTAAGGTGAAGGAACTCGCCATCTCTCATGTTCCACTGTTGACCATCAAAGGATTTAGTTAGTAATTGGAGAACTTCCAGGTTGGGTAGTCTCCCAATTGCTGAAATTTCATTCCACGGCAGCCGAAACTTTGATAGAGTCAGCTCTTTGAGATTCAAGGGAAAACCAATTTCACAAGGATACCGCCATGCACCATGATACGACACCTTAAGTGACTCGAGTTGACATAGAAAATCAATTACGGGAAACCGATTGCTCTTTCGGAAATAATCCCACGACTCCAAGAAGATGCATCTCAATTTTCGAATATTTGGGAGTCTCCTCATTATCTCCTTCATATCTTTCCCTCATTATCTCCTTCATATCTTTCCCAGAGGAAAGAGCTGGAGTAGAAAATGTATCCAAGTGTTTAGGGTAAAATACTAAATGATACTTCCCACTTTTGTAATCTAGCAAACTGAAAGCAACTCTGGGACTCACATGCAAATGCCTCAAGCTCTCCAAATTCCAAATAGTTTCTGGTAACAAGATTTCCCCTCTTAATCCCTTCATAATAAAAGTTTCTAGGCTCTGTAGGTTGCCTATATATGAAGGGACATAATTGACCTGCCCTTTAACAGCCAAGAACCTCAAGTGCAAAAGCAGCTCTATTCCACTAGGAAATGAAGTACCCATATTGATGCATCCCAAATCCAACACCCTCAGAAGTTTAAAATTGTAACATACAAAAGAAACATCATATGATTTTGTTAGACACATCTTTTCTTCCTCTTCGGTGGAAAAGAACAATAGAGAGCTGAGATAGGGACTCCTTAGCTTCCATTCTGTAAAATCTTTCCGTCCAGAGAAAATGCACAGTCGACGTTGCTTATTAGAAACAAGAAAAGAAGCAAATTCATCGCACCCATGTATCACCTCCATAACAATTGCTCTCTTTAGCTTTCATTTTGCAAAATTCCCCTAGTAAATCATGAACTCTGCATTCTTTTACCCTGCCATTAGGTCTTCTTTTGGTGACCATAATTAGGCTTCTATCAATTAATTGCATCAAATACTCCTCTGCTATATCCTCTAAGTTCTTACATCCTTCAGTTTTTTGTATAAACCCCTCGGCAATCCATAGCCATATCAACTTCTGAACGCAAATCACGTTGTCTTGAAAAATTCCATTGTCTTGCAAAATTCCTCCAGAATATAGAAAAGCGAGTTTCAGATTATATGGTAAATACCTGTAGCTCAATTCTAAAGTCTTCATTGATTCATCATAACCAATAGAAGTGCTGGAGTTTAGATGTTCAGCAACTTGTTTCCACTTATACCTTCATCAAAACCTACACTTGTGAGCAGTCCTGCTACGATTACAACTAAAAGAGGTGATCCTCTACAAAGTTTGGCAATTTGGACTCCAATCTGGAATAACTTTGCCAGGAAAGTTTGCAGGAAAGCCATTCCCGTGAAATAGCTTAAGCTGTAACATCTCGAAGCATTCATCATCACATAGTGCACGAATAGAGTGAATATAACTAGAAGCCTTAGCTTCCAAAGCTATGTCAAAAAGCCGACTTGTGAACAAGATTCTACTTCCATTTTTGTCATCTGGGATTGACATTTTTATATCGTTCCAAGCTCCAACATTCCAGATATCATCCATAACAATGAGGAACCTATTTCCCTTCAAATATTTGTACACAAGTCTGAGTAAGTCCTCATCCCCCATTTTATAGATATCTGACCGAAGATTAGTTATGCTTTCCAAAATTGATAGTACCAAATCTCTTGGTCGATATACTTGAGAAACACAACACCAGGCATTACAGTGAAAGTGATATTTAACCAAAGGATCTCTATAGATTTTTTGGGCTAGAAAAGTCTTACCAGCACCGGGCATTCCAACTATTGAAACAATATCTAGTTGCATTGATCCCCTCTGTAAGACGATCCACGATTATGTTTGCCTCATCATTTAGATCCAAACCAGCCCCATCATTGAAATTTATCGTGTTCCTCAAGTAAGATGGTGATCTTGCCTCATCGTCCAAAGCTACCACTCCATCATTAAAATCTGCACCGTCGTTCGTCAGATAAGATGGTGCAAGATAAATCTTTCCCAGCGGATCAGTGGATGTCTCCAAATCCTTGAGGACCACAGAATCAATGTTCTTCTTGGTACAAGTCTCTATCAGATCAGCATTCATAAGATTAATCTTGTCCAGGACAGAGCAAAGCAAATGATGCCAGACAGGACCACCTCTGCTGACAAAGGAATTGACGACATAATCTGCCTGATATGCTGCATCAATAAAACGAAGGCAGTATTCTTTTAAGCCTCCCTGCTTCTCGAAGAAAGAATTGAGGGATGCTAAGCCTCTTAGAAGACTCTCTATTTGCTGTTTTGCTGTATCTATTGACTTATTGTGATTGTTGAGCAAAAGCAATCCTTCAGATTACTTAGGATTGGATAGATAAAAAGCGTATCACAATTTCCTGGAGAGTTATTGTGTAATTTTTCTAGATAAATCCTTCTGATCTCTGCCTTTATTCGCCCAATCTGTTCAAGAAAATCATGAAGCGCAAAGTTCATTTCTTTCACCACATCCTTTTTCTGTACAATGGCACAAATCATGTAGACAAGGCAACCAGCCTCGCAAACAACAGACTCAATTCTGATCAGAAAATTATCAAGTTCCTGAGGTTCATCGTATTGATTTGGTAAATCAATTATTAAAGCTTTGAGAAATCTCAGCTCTTGAAGAGTGTTCTGAATCTCAAATTCTAAAGGAACCGTCAATCTGGCCTGATCCTCACTGTCTTGTAGCTCCATCAGATTCTCAAGGAGGGAGTCAATGAAGGCAACAACAAATTCTTCCTTCATGGCAATATCTGGTGGCGGCGACTTGGACACTTTCAGCACTGCAAAAAGAACCTCTCTAGCCTCCCCTTCATAATAGGCAACCTATGGATTAGTGGTTGACTTGATTTTCCGCAGCAAATCAGAAAGCCAAACACAAATGCCACCAACCATTTCTTCATCAACCAGTTCATCAACCCAACACAAATACGACAAACAAGCTGCCCTTTGAGTGACAGCTAAAACATGAGTCAGCAGATCTTCCAGGATATCATATTCATCAATACAGCGGTTAGCTATAAACTGAACGACTGATCCCAGAAATCCTATACTCTTTTGGAGGGCTTCAATCTGTATTTTCAAAGGACAAATAGATTTGGCTTTGCCATCGACTAGAGCCCCCAAGTTCCCCAAGACACATTCAACGAGTTCCAACACAACCTCGTAGCCTGGGAGATTGTTAACCTCAGGTTGTGACTCCAATTCTTTCACAAAAATTCTTCTAATTTCCGACTGAATAAGCTTAATTGCTTCTAACATCACAGGAACCTTAGAGCTCAAGTCCTTGTCTGCAATAACTAAAAGCTCCATTTCTGCTTCCTCCGCAAAATACTAGGCATCAATACGAGTTAAAAGATCAAGAAGACGTTCAGCTCCATCTGTTATCAATCCAAGCGACGTGCATCTAAGAAATGTGCTTAGAAATCTGAGCTCCAGTTTCAGTCCCTGAATCTGATCATTTAAAGGAAATGAGATGTTCCCCTCAGTCTCTAGACTTTCTAGGTAGTCCACGAGACTATCAACACAAAGGTAAGCCATCTCAAACTCCCAAATAGTCTTCTCCCCTTTCTACTATTCCTGCACAACAAATTGAATCAAATAAAACTTCAGAGCTGCAACCTCTCAAAATCAAAGTAGAAGTATCACTTAACTATCGCAAGTTCTTACTAGAATCAAGAATATTCAAACAGAAACTTGAGATTATCATTACAAGTTTATGTAACTTAATTAATACTACCACATGTTATAATTTGCTCAACAACCTATAGACGGATATGCATGATTATTAGTAACAAATTAATTGAATTTCTTAAAAGAAATCTCGTTTGGACAGGTTCCTATTACTCATTTGTCCCCAAATAATATTTTGAAATTATTTCCCGACACCCTTCCCAACTTCCTTTTAATTTCGCATACATCTCATCTCGCACGCATCTTATCTAAAAAGTTACTACAGTAATTATTTCAATAATATTTCAAATAATATCTAAAATTATAGTTATACAAACCCATTAATAAACAAGATTAATTATTTCTCATCGACCTTTTTATTACACCTTATCTCTGACTTCAAAATTACATCGCATATATAACTCTAGCACTAACAACGTGTATGAGAATCAATAAAAATTCAAAAAACAGCAAGTTATCTATGAAAGGGAAAGAAATGCGTAAATTGGGAAGAAGATAAAAGATTACGACAGTTTTATCACCCAAAAAGAAATTAAAAAAAAAAAGAAGGAAAAAGAACTTCCAAGATTTCTTTCTGACCTTTATTCAACGTGTCACTTTGCAAAGATCTGACAACAATAGAAGTGGACAACAATGTACGGATGTAAGTGTAGGTTAGTGTAGTTCTATCTACACAACAAGCATAGCAATCCTTGAGAAAAATCTGAGGCCCAAAAAAAAAAAAAAAAAAAGTCAAACAATTAAAATGAAACCCAAAAAAATAAATTAAAGGAAAAAAGCTATGGATTTGAACAGATGTCTAAATTGAAAAACTTAAAATCAGTGATTAGTTACCTTTGCAAGGAATCCCCTCCCAGTAATCTACTGCTAAGGATGCTGTAAGTAAATCGGAACATGTAAGCAAAGATGGATTTTGATGATTTACAGAAGTCAGAAAATCTATATCCAAATAGTAATTTTTAAAAATTAAATATGTTTAGCAAAGTATTTTATTACCGTATATGAAGTATTTTGTTAAAATATTTAGTACGAGAGTCAAGGTGACCGCAAAGTCCGCCAAAAACCCATTAGTTGCCCAAGTTTGACTTGTTGAGTAGCAACGGCATCGTTTGTACAAATATTATGTATGATATTATTTAAAATAATTATTATAATAAGTATTTTATATGTAATGTAGGTGAAATAAAAATATTATTTAAAAATATTATTTAAAAAATAATTAATACTATCCATCTACACAGAAATCTTTGTCCTATTTTATATATTATTTTGGATAGGTGCCTTGGGCGAACTATTAGAGGGGCAGGGAGGGATGACTGCCCCTCAGATTTTCGTTATAGCATGTGCTGTAACTGTGATATGGGTTTGATAACAAAAAATTTAATATTTGCCCCCCATTTTTTGTTTTTGTTTTTTGTCATTGCTCCTATGTGTTTTGTTTTTTTTTTTTTTTAACTTAGTTGTTCATACCTCATTATTATTTTAGTATTAAGCTCAATAACTTTTGTAGGTCTATTATCATATTTTTCCCAAACTTTAAATTTTAATGATTAAAGAAATTTTTCTCGAGTGTTTTTGTCTTTTTATTTTTTCAAATACTCGTAACAACTTATAAATATTGCTCATAAAAGCCCGTTTACGTATTTAACATTCTTTTAACGGATGAAAGGCAAGCTTCTAAACTTTTTTCCTTTTTGCACTAAAAAGTTTAATTTCTTTTAATAAATACTACATTTTTTTGGAAGCTAGTCTTTCACTTGCTCTTCATGTGAAATATTTTACCTACAATTGAAATTCAAATAAGTTAATGTACTATTATTTTCTATCTTATTTCATTCTAAAACTTAAAAATTTTATTATTTATAATTTGCCTCATTATTAGATAAAATTATTGGAATAATTTTAAAAAAAAATCAAATTTGAGTTTGAGGTCAAGTATACTTAGACTCAGCCTTGAACTTATTTGAATCGAACGTGAACTCACTAAGTATTGTCTAGCTGAGTTCAAGCTCCAATTGAAATACTCGATTAAACTCAAGTTGTACATCTATCAGAAATTTCTTAGGTGGAGCAAGTCTGTAATAGGTATCTTAGATTTCTTGGTCTAAATTTTCTCACATGCATATCATTTATCTAAAAATTTTCTTGACTACCATATTTGAATTTAAACATACTATTATTGCAATTTGGACTCAATCTATTTACATTTTAGACATTCTTATATCCCAAAATTCAACTCCTACGTCTGTCCTTTATGCAGAAAAATAATAAATAACGAGGAAGGAGAGGTAATTAAGAGAATAAAATTTATTAACTTTTGTGTTAAATATAAAACTAAAAAAAAATCATTCAATAATTGTTTTCCTAAAACGGTAGATAAACAAATCAAACGATTGTTTGCATCCTGACGATGGCCAAACATGCATTACTGTCGAGATCGATCATACTACTATAGTAGTAATGCGCGTAATAGTAGTATTTATCAACCAAATTGATTTTATGCCTAATCATATCAAATACACCGGAAAAAAGTACGTGGTTTACACGTGTAATACTCCTAACTAAGTTATTGAAAATTTTAATTTATTTTTGCCTCTAAATTAATACATACTATTGTACAAGATAATATCATTAAAGGTAAGAATTTATTAATTAAATACATACATACATACATATATATATTTATTATATTATTAAAGACATATTTTTAAAATTCAACGTTTTATATTAGGGAAAAAAAATACCATTTTGATGTCTTATCTTTGGGGTATGCCTCAATAATAGAAATTAATAAAATAAATTTCATGAATTTCAAGTATTTAACCTCTAAATATTTTTATTTAAAAGTCACATAATATTCACAATTAGAGTATGAGTGACATTATTACCAGAGCAAATTTGTTATTTTGAACAAAAAGTGGATCAATAGTAAAAAATTTCCAATTAAACTATTACGGTATATTATTTTTTCCCCACTATGGCCTACCAATTACTACCATTCCATTCTCATCTACCCACCATTCTTAGCAATCTCAATTATTGCAACTTCACAATCATGTTGGCTCACTCTCCTTCATATCTTCTATATTTTCGTCCCTTTTTGTATCATTTTGCCCCCATGAAAATAGAACAGTAATTGAGATTGCAGAGAAATCAAAACCTTTGAAGATGAAAGACGAAAACATGGATGAGATTGAATGAATGAAATGGTGAGAAATACTTAGATTGACAATTGGTAACTAAATTAATTCATCAATCAGGAGAATGATATCTGTGAAAGTTATCGTCATTATCGTGGTAGACATCCAGAGCTAAATTATTCTAATTTTCCTTCAAATTAGTGATTGAATTCCAATATGTGAGTGAGGGAAAGCCAAGAGCATTTATTCTGTTGCTAATCATTTCCAATTATCAAAAAAATCCTCCTTCAATCAATTTTTATACTTAACTATATATGTTGGAGGATCTTTTGACAATTAATAAAAGATAAATTAATGGAGGAGGTAGAGCAGAAGAGGTCCAGTCCCTCTACTCCACTGTCAATAAAAAAGAAATTGTGTAAAAAGATATATGAACATAGCCTTTGTATCGTTCTCATATTACTACAACTATATATATGTGTGTATGTGTGTACGTGCATGCGTGTGTAGTGTGTAAGATGGATAATGAAAGAATGTTTTTGTTAGTGATAAAAGGGGTAATAAGGATACAATTTGAATATATAATAGTTGTAAAATAATATTTTTATTTTAGTTTGCTTGAGTATAAATGATTTTCTACTCTTGAAAATTTTTACCTTCTTATTACACATTTATACCAAATTTTCTTTATAACTTATGGAATAAACAATTTGAATAGGCAATAATAGTTATAAATACTATTTTATTTTATTTTTTGCTCAAATATAAATCATTTATACAAATAAAAACTTCTACTATCTTATTATACATTTATCCTAAAATTTCATATAAATCTAAGGAATTTTGTTACAATTGTTTAAATATATATATAAATAGTATTATAAAAAGTAGGTAATTTTATTAGATTAAATGGGAAATATTTTAGATAAGTAAACTCTAATTCATTGAGGATCTGTTAGGCATGAAATTATTTAATTAAAGACATACCACTCGTGACAAGTAGTAAAAGAAAAATAGTAAATTATCTCAGGTAGAATTGTATGACAAAAAAATTGGTATATATCACCTTAAAAATAGATAGTTAGAATAGATTATGAGTAATTTGATTATGTTTTCCTATTGCAAATGAGATTTCACTAATGGCGGGTATTTTAGACATCACAAAAAAGGTGAGAAATAAAAATAAAAATTACTATGAAGTATCAATTAAACATCATTTTATAGATATAGTATTTTGAAATTCTTTTAATAGGGAAAATATTTATACGAAATCAAATGATGTATGGATAATAATTACAAAAGTGATTATTTAAAATTTCAAAAAATAGTAAGAAAAAATGAATACAATTAAAATATAAAGAACAAATAAATTTAACAAAAAACTATTTATTGTATCTATAAAAATCAAAATAGATTAAACTAATATATTCTCTATATTATAGATAGGTATCCAACAACATATTAAGATAATTATCGAAAGATGAAAAATTTGAAACTATTCTTTTATCTTGCTCTGAAATGTACAAAATGTAAATAAAAGAATCCTTTATCTTATTTTAAAATGTAAGCAACTATCATACAAAATATGTAGTTCTACAAAGACATCCAAAATAACATGCAATTTTATGTAATTTCTTTTAGAATTAATGTTTTAGCATATTATGTAAAACATGTATTCATGTAAAAAATATATTGGTTTTTTTATTCCATTGCCGATAATATATTGGCATTTTTTTCATATTTTTTAAACTTATAATAACATTCACTTCAAAACTTCATTGATGTTCTAAACTCCTTTCCTTTTTTGGATGTTCTGAACTTTTTTATTTATCCTAAATAACTATGGTTAGCTCCAAAATTGTATTTTAATATAATATTTTACTATGAAATTTAAAATTTTTATTTATTAAATACATAAATAAAATGTAAAGCTAATAAAGATATATGGATTTTATATTTTTATTTTTTGCATAATTTTTGTGATCAATTCCTTGAATTGATTACCTGGATATTTAATATATATGTGTGATGTTTTATTAAATAGTATAACAATTGTATTGTAATTTCCTAAATTGACATGGAAACTCAATATGTAGTTGCACTTATTTAGAATATTTAATAATATGATTTAATTTGCATAAATTATGTTCTTTGTTTGCATTGCTTGCCTACATATTTGTTCTATTATTGTTCTACGATATTGTGAACATGCATCGTACCATTAATTGATCTTTTTCCCATGTTTGATTGTACAATTTTTTATTAAGAATAAAAAAGAAAAAATATAAAATTGTGATAAATAATATATTTTTATTATTTGCTAAAGTATAAATGATTTTTTACTCTTAAACTCTTCTATCTTTTTTATTATGTATTTACGCCAAAATTTTGTAAAAACTCAAGGAAGGAACATAATAGTTATAAAGACTACTTTATTTTATTTTTGCTCAAATATAATTTTTTTTACAAATAAAATTTTTTCCATCTTATTAAACATTTATTTCAAACATTTACATAAATCTAAATAGGTGATAGTATTCTTAGAAATAAGTAATTAAATAGAAAAAATTCATTAAGGACTACATATTAGGTGTGAAATTATTTAATTAAAGGTATATTAGGTGTGACAAAAAATAAGTGGTAGTATTATTAAAAATAGATAATTAAGTAGATGAGGAGTAATTTTGTTATATTTCTCCATCACAATTTGTATTTCATTAAGGGTGGGTATTTTAGGTATTACAAAAAGGGGAGAAATAAAAATAGGTTATGTTTTCCCATTAGGATTGAGAATTATATTTTATTAAAGGCGAATATTTTAGTCATCACAAAAAAGGAAAGAAACACTTTAAAGAGAGAAACACTTTGAGAGGAAAAATAATTCACATATATATAATAGTATAGATAAATAGAGAGAGATAAATTTAGAATTCTTGAATTTGGAGACATCTCGTTCATACGAGCTACTACTCATGAAATGGCGATTTTGAGAGATAACGACAAGACCACTTAGCAAAAAGTGAAAATATCCGAGTCATCAAAGATTGATTTCAAGAAAATTCATTTTAAGGTGTCATTAGTTGATATAAGGATGGTTAGCAAAAAAGTGACAGGAAAAAAAATATATAAAAAGAAAAAGTCGTAGGGCAATCAATCCCCTATTCAATTAGCCGTGCCACTATACATGTAGTTGAGCATATAAATTGATGTTGGTTTTCATTTTTGTTTGCTTAATTGATTCGCGAACTCTTTGGCTTTTGGGTCAATCTTGGTGATTTAGTTATTTTGATTCGTCATTCCCCATATTTCTTCTGTTTCGTCTATAGGCGATTTGTATTGACTTAGGAGCGGTTGGTTCAATACTATTGATCCGAGTATGTATAATTTTCTCAACGTGTTTGATTTATGGGTACTGGGAACAAAGAATATGAATTAAAGGTAATGATATGCAAAAGATGTTGTTTGATTGAAAATTATTGAAATTATTATATGATAATAAAAGTATTAAAAAATGTTCACTTTCATTTACTCATTCATTCTTTACTTATGACTTGAATTTCAAATTGATTAATTTAGTAACATAATGAAATTCATTATCTAATCCAAACCAAACAAATAAGAGAGAATGACATAAATCATACTGATAGGAGTGAACATTTCTTATTATTTTCATTTCTACAAAATGATTCTTGAACTATACAACATTTATTTTTATTATTATTTTTGATAAAAGTTTAGGAGGAGGGTAGATTATCCTCTTTCTCCAGGTCATTGTAACACCTTGGATCCTCGACTGGTACAATAACTTTTGAACGGAAACAACGGACTAAAAATGCTTGTGTGTTAATACCTATTTTGCAGATTACATTTCTGGAAATACGTCCGCTCCATGTGTTCGTTCATTCTCGATTTTTTCCAAGGATGAGAGTACCTTGCAAAAGGATGTTTGCTCAAATATTGTTAAACCCTTCAAACTACTCAGATTGCTCGACATCAAATCCATGAAGCTTCTTGGTCGTTATACCGCAGAACTACCTACCCTTGTTCTCTTGAAGTACATTGCCATGAATTGCGAGCTCAAGATCCTTCCCAAAAAGATGTCTACGCTCTGACAGCCTGTCCAACTTGATATGCAGCTAGATTTGTTTAAGATGACACAACTAAGGCACATTCATTCCATGGTTCAAAGTCGCGGTCGTGGTAACGGTCGTGGATCGTATCGTTCTACATCGACCTTGATGTATCGGTCACGTATCAATTGATATACCAATTTTGTTATTAAAAACATTATTGAAAAAATACAAAAATATTTGCCTTTTAACATAATAATACAAAAAATATTTACCATTTGAAAAATAAGAATTGTTTCACCAATATATCATGTTATCAACTACTTTTGACATTCATAAATTTTTAATTCCCAATCAAATATTATTTCTTATTTCAATGAAAATATTAATTATGTCAAGGTAATTTCACAAAAAAAAAATAAAATTACTAATTGAATTATACAAATGCTATAGGGAAGGAAAGTATAAATATTGGGTCCTTTCTACAAATTCCCAAAAGGTTGGTCCTTATAGCAATTTTCCCTTATCCTAATAAGGATCCCGTAGACTGATATACAGATTGTGCGAACCTATTAGAAGGGTTTTAGGAAGCTCCACCACATAATTCGAAATGCCGTCCATCTCTGACGAAAACTGTCATCCATTTCTGCGAATCTAAAATCATAGAGCACAAGATTAAAGCGATCAAAGGTAAATGTGAATTGCGTTGGTCGATGGGTTGACAAGCAAGGCAATGAAAGAACAAGATATTGAAGAAATGGAAGAGGATTGAATAAAACAACTCGGCAGTCGACTCTATAAGATTTTCTCCCATTCTTCTGTTTTTTTTTTGGGAAGGGCCTGAAATTTGGTGATTTTGGATCGTGAGTCAACTCGGCCGAATCTGTCTGAATTTGTGACTCAGTAAGCTGTCTAGCCTGAAATCGCCCAATTCCGACTGAATTGACACCGATTATAAATATCCGACATAAAACGGGTGCGGAATGGGAACAGAAGGGTAAGTTCCGGTTACGATTCGACCGAGTTGACTCGGACTCAGCGAGTCTTTGAACCCTAGTTCGTCCTAATGCCTCCATCTACCTTTGCCTAAATGTCAGGAGCAGTCCTTGATGGTAAACCTACATACGTTCTCTACCACTTCGCCTGAAAGTTGAATCCCTGAATTCTTTGCCACTGCCAAAAATCCCGAGAAATTGGGAATACGTGGGAACTTAGGCCCTATTGTGCAGACGAATGGTAAGTCTGGTTTGTTTGACAGTCTCTTACAATTGGAACTCCTTGAAAATTTGAAGCTCCATAATGATGATGTAACTTGCAAGCTGAAAGCTCCCAATCGAGCACAAGTTTCCTGCAAAGCTGAGAAGGTTGAGTCTGAAAAGCACAGGTCTTGATTGGATTCATATGTCAACACTGGGGAGGTTGAAGTATCTTGAGGTGCTAAAGTTGAAGGACAATGCCTTTAAGGGAAAGCATTGGGAGACACAAAGTTTTGTACATTGGAGCTACAGATTTGAAGGTTTGGAAAGCTAAATCATGTAATTTTCCTCAACTCAAAAGCCTTGTTCTCAATCATTGAAAACATCTCGAGGCGATTATATCCCGCCTGATCTTGCAAACCTAAAGAGCCTCCAGTTGATTGACTTGGAACGCATGAGCAAATCGGTCGTTAACTCAGCCAAGAATATGCAGCTGCTAAATTACGAATTCTTAGGCAGAAAAAAAACATGGAGACTAATGAGCTTATGGTTAAGATTTATCCTCCAGAACAGAAAACATGCTTCTTCCGAGGTTAGTATTAAGCAACAAGTATAAAACAACTTAGATTTTCAATCCAGCAGTATCTATTTCTTAACTAATCATCTTGTGCAGCATTTTGAAGAATGCTTTTGGCTGCTGCTTTTCTTTTATAGGATTTTAACTATTTTGCTGTTGCATTTGTTCCTTAATCGAAATTTCTCAGCGGAGGTACTCAAGATTCTCTCCTTTTGTGTTCCGTTTTACTATTCTGTGGTAATAATAATATTCAGCTGACAAAATGCAGCTAGCTGCTGAAACTTCATTGAGTTTGTACCATTTTCAGTTTCACTTGCAAAACTACTTATTGGTACTTGTAAGTTTCCACTTTTTGGCAAGTGTATTGTGACTAGTATGAGAGCACGTGCTTTACACGTTTGGAGATATTAATAGTTTAATGTTTATTGCAATAAATTAAAAAGTAAAGCGTGTTTGAAGATAATAACTGTTTGATTTTTTTTTTAGATTTACTTAATTTTTTGCTTATATAATTTCTGTTTCAACGTTTAACTAAGTCAAATAATTTTTTGTAGTTCATTCAAATTTAGAGAAATATTTACTCATACGTAACTTTTATCCATTTTCTTTAGATATACTTTCTCAAAAATATGAGCGATTTGTTTAGTTTAATAGTTCAAATAATTTCGTAAGTTCTAAATAATTTTGTATTTTGAATAACACATCTACCTTGTAATTAAAATAGAAATTGATAAGCTAATAAATGTAGTACATTTGATGTGTCATTTACCTTCATTTTTAATGTAATCTAAGCAAGAATTGAGTAATTATGAGATAAAATAGTTTATTTTGAGTTTTGTAGGGGTTTGAGTGAATGATGAATTAAAATGGATAACAATATTGGAGGAAAACATTCACTGGCGTAGTGCAAATCGGATATAGTTTGGAAGATCAAGCATAACTCTCTTGTTCGAGCTTTGATTACTGTGATTTTGGATAATTTGGAAAGATAAGGAAGAGGTCTACAACTTTTATGTTTTGAATTTTTCAGAATTCTATAGGCATCTCATTCAAATTTGCAAAGTTAAAAAATATGCACTAGCAAGGAGCAATTCTGACACAGTTTGGTAGATTAAGTATAACTTTCGTGTTCAAGCTCCAATTGAGGTGATTCAAGATATTTTGTAAATATAAGATATATACCTACAACTTTCATGTTTTGAATTTTTCCAAATTCTGCGTGTATCATGGAGAAAATTGAAAATGAAATAGAGCCACCGTACTGGACCTTGAAGCGCCCAGGCGCCAAGCCCAGTAAGGGCACTTATGCTCACTGGAAATAGAGCCCAGGCACTGCAAAAGTGCAGCCGAAGCCCAGGCGCCGGTCGACAGGCAGTTCGTGTTAAGTGACTTATTTTGCAAGTAAAGTCCTCCCGTGGGTCTGGTTACATGAAAAAGCGTGTACATATCATCTCGGAGCCCTAAAACCCTACAAACACCTATAAATACCCCATTATGAGGGGAGCTGAAGGAGAGAGATTGACCATTAGTTAAATTAGACATTAGAATAGAAATTCATTAGATTTAGACTAGGGTTTTCTTTGTTTTTAGGAAGGATTGAAGAAGAAGTTTAAGATTGACAACCTTGGACCAAGAACTTGCGATTCTTCATTACAGAAGCCTTCTTAAACCTTTTCTTATGTTATTTAGTTATTGTTTTATGGTTATTTTATCATTTAATGCTTTCTAGGGTTATATATTTTTTTCTTACTTACAAATTTAATGCTTTCTTTACTTGCTTTCATAGATTAATGGTTAGACTAATTTATTTTCTTTCATATATTTAATTATAATTGTAGTTCTTAGATTAATTTAGTCTAAATCTCTTCCCTAATGATTTCTTCAAATAGCGTTTGAGTCAAATAACTGGTAATTGTTAAACCAATCATTGTGGGTTGGGCCCCTACTTCCGCTATATGCTATTGATCCCGTATACTTGCGGAGCGTTATCTAGTTAATAGTTGGATTAGGATATTATAAATTTTATAACTAATATTTCACGTATCAAGTTTTTGGCACCGTTGTCGGGGATTGGTTCTTTGGCAATATTGGTATAATTTGACAAGACTACTATTTTGAAGTGTAAATCAGTTTTATTCATTTTGGTTTCATTGTGTGTTTTCAATGTTTTGAAAAATAAAATCAAAAAGATTTTTCCTTTTTGTGTTTTGTGTCACTTTTATTAAAAAAATCCAAAAAGATTTTTCTTTTAGAGGATAGTTTTGGCTAGCTGCTAGTCTAAATTTTCACATTTTTCTTGTTTGTGTGATTTTGTATTAGTACTTGTTTTTGTATTTTGTTTTTGTGTCGGTTTTATAAGAACTAGATGTAAATCATGCAAGCAATGAATTGGAATAACTCATGCCAAAGATATTATTATCCTTATGATTATGGAGGCATGACCAATGAGCATGTTTCTTATGATTATTCTTCCTACTCTTATGATTATCAAATGGGATGGTCAAACAATTCAAATTCTTTCTCAAGTTACCAAAATTATCCCTATTCTTTCCCTACACTCACAAAGCCTTTATATGAATGAATGGAGGCCTAATTATTTCACCCATTAGTCCAAGAGTATGATGAGACAGGATAAATGGACTTGTGGATTGGAATTCAAGAACTTCGAGAAGAGTGTGCTAAACTCCAAGAAGAACAAGCTCAACTTGAAGAAAAGATATCTAGATTCCATGAAGAGCAAGCCGCATCCAATAATCGGTTACAAGACTAACTTTTCAAGATTCTAGGAGTGTTAAATAGTGAAGAACATTGGACTCCAACCTCTATACCAATGGGTGAAGAGCTGGTTCAAGAAGAACAAATCAAAAATGTCTTGAACAAGAAACCGGTTTCCAAGAGTCTCATGAAATTGAAGTTACAACAACCGAGACATTCAATGCTTATGTCGAGGAGTCACTAACTTTTCTAGTACATGAGTGTGAGTTTCTCCTGGATACACCAAAGGAGGTTCTATTTGGGGTGTTCATGATAAAACAATCAGTTTTAGAAGGAGAGAAAGAAGAAATATACATTTTAGAAGAGGTCGGGGAAATACAATCTACTTATGCCGAAATTCAGTTCCTTCAGCATTTTGGGTGCGCTGAGCAGTGGAGCACATTTAGTAAGGATTAAATATCCTCAGCAAGCTTCCTTGGCTTTACTAGGGAAGTATTTCTTTTAATTCTGTTTTGTTTATTTACACTTTAATTTATTATGTACTTTAGGTTAAGAACCCGGAGGGGTAATAAAGGTTTTATGTCTCGTAATTAGTTAAGTGTATGTATTTTAGATTGTGAATTGCTTTTAGTAATACTTGTGTAGCTGATAATATTGATGGTAGATATAATTAAGTATAGTTCTAAGTAGTTCACAAGCTTCAACTAGCCTTGTAGGTATTTATGTCGGATTATACTGCACCAACTGTTCTTCATTGCCAGAGAAGCTTTCCCTTTTCCTCATTATACTTTTATTTTCTATAACATTGGAGGCAATGTTTATTTCTAAGTGTGGGGTAGTGGGGAGTTATCTAGAATTATATTTATTTGGTTTAGTTGCTCAATTTTTGCTTCAATATTAACTTTTCTTTTGATATGAGAGTTCTTTAAAATTTTTGAATTTTTTTGTGCTAATTAGTGGATTAATTCTATGATTTTAAAAATTTTGCAATCGCTTAGCATATCTCTTTTATTTTTTTGCATTTTAATTTTTGAGCAAAACCGTCATTAGTGGGTAGTCAGTGTTAATAATTTCCTTGCGTAAACTCTAAGGATTCTTGAGCACATAGCCATAAATTATTTTATTTTTGACACTTAGAGATAATTATGTAAACTCATTTATATTGCATTCCAGACCAGACCTTGTTGTATTACATTTTTGAAGCAAAATTTTAGATAACTTGATTTGATTTAAAGATGAGGGTAGGATTTTATTTGGACATTTGAGCCTTTCAAGTCAACCGTTACTATAAAATTTATTCCTAGAACTCTATTTGAGCCTTGATTTGTTTTGAATAGACAGAATCACCATTCATTTTTTTTTCTATCTCATTTTTTATCTACCTTTATGAGCTATCCTAAATATCTGTTAAGAGCCTTAATGCCGCATTAATTGTTAAGGTGATATAAGAATGGAAGGTAGTTGTATGAGAATGTTTGAATGAATGGTTTACAATTAAGGTGAAGGGGTGTTAGAAAAATTTTTATTGACCATAGCAGGTGGTGCTTATCACTGGAACCTATATTGGAGTGTTTGCAGGTAGTACCTATTACTGGTACCTGTGTAGATATTTTTTTTTGTGGGTAGTGCCAATCACTGGTACCCGTTTTGAGAAAAGAAAAAGAAACAAAAATAAAATGGAGATATTTTAGTACATGATGTTGGTGACTAAGGTTGAAATTGAAAAAAATATGATTTTACTTTGCTTGTTGCACAAAATTTTTAACAGTGTTTAGAGAATTAAGTGTGAGGTTACTCCTTTGAAGGATGAATGTTTTAATATTTGAAAAGAAGTTTTATGTTGATGTGTGGCCAACATTAATTTAAAACTCGTTTCTTATTTGTTTATCCTTTTTCTCTTCTTTGTTAGCCAAGACCCTAGGCTTACGTTACAAGCTAAAAGTCCTACCTAATTTAAGTCGAGTCAAATGTTCATATTAGCGGAGAAATGTAAGAAGAGTAAGATATGGAGTGTTTATAAAAATTCCAAGGATTTGCATGATTTGACCTAAGTGTCTTAAAAATTATTTTTATATGGCTATGCATACACCTACACCGGAATTCATGTAGAAGGGTTTATTATCATTTGACTATTTTCTTTGTGATGATTTGGTTCTTGGTTATTTAAGTGGATGATTGATGAGATGTGTTAACGAGGTATGTTTGTAATTTATTTCTATATTTTGCTCGAGGTCGATCAAAAACTAAGTGTGGGGTATTTGATAAGCTAATAAATATAGTATATTTAATGTGTCATTTACCTTCGTTTTTAATGTAATCTAAGAAAGAATTGAGTAATTATGAGATAAAATAGTTTATTTTGAGTTTTGTAGGGTTTGAGTGAATGATGAATTAAAATGTATCACAATATTGAAGGAAAACATTCACTGGCATAGTGCAAATCGGATATAGTTTGGAAGATCAAGCATAACTCTCCTGTTCAAGCTTTGATTACTGTGATTTTCAATAATTTGGAAAGATAAGGAAGAGTTCTATAACTTTCATGTTTTGAGTTTTCTAGGATTCTATAGACATCTTGTTCAAAATTGCAAAGTTGGAAAATATGCACCGGCAAGGAGCAATTCTAACATAGTTTGGTAGATTAAGCATAACTTTCGTGTCCGAGTTCCAATTGAGGTGATTCAAAATGTTTTGGACAATATAAGATATAGATCTACAACTTTAATGTTTTGAGTTTTTCCAAATTCTTCCTGTATTGTGGAGAAATTGAGGTGAAATAAAACCACCGTACTGGGCCTTGCAGCGCTAGGTCCAGTTAGGGCACTTATGCTCACTAGAAACAACGCCTAGGCGCTGCAAAAGTGCAAGCACCAGGCACCGGTCGATAGGCAGTTCGTGTTAATTGACTTATTTTGCAAGAAAAATTCTTCTGTGGGTCCGGTTACGTTAAAAAGTGTGTACTTATCATCCCAAAGCCCCAAAACCATACAAACACCTATAAATATCCCATTATAAGGGGAGTTGAAGGAAAGAGATTAGCCATTAGTTAAATTAGATATTAGAATAGAAATTCATTAGATTTAGACTAGGGTTTTCTTTGTTTTTAGGAAGGATTGAAGAGGAGGTTCAAGATTGACAACCTTGGACCAAGAACTTGTGATTCCTCATTAGAGAAGTATTCTTAAACCTTTTCTTATGTTATTTAATTATTGTTTTATGGTTCTTTTATCATTTAATGCTTTCTAAGGTTACATATTTTTTCTTACTTTCAAATTTAATGCTTTTTTTTTACTTGCTTTCATAGATTAATGATTAGACTGGTTTATTTACTTTCATAGATTAATTATAATTGTAGTTCTTAGATTAATTTAGTCAAATCTCTTCCGTAATGATTTCTTCAAATAACGTTTGAGTCAAATAACCAGTAATTTCTAAACAAATCCTTGTGGGTTCGACCCCTATTTCCGCTATATACTATTAATCACGTATACTTGTGGAGCGTTATCTAGTTAATAGTTGGATTAGGAGATTATAAATTTTATAACTAGATATTTCACGTATCAGAAATTTGTTTTCTCGATTGAGAATTATTCAAGCATTGTATAATAAGTTCATTGGTACTTAATTAATTTTAAAAATAGGAAAGTTTAAAGTATCATCAAACTGGAGCACAATGTGTGACAAGAAATATATTAAAGTTTGTAATTTTATTATATCTATTATGTAAGTTTAGCAATAAAAAATGATAGCGAGTCTTAAAAAATATTGACAGTTTATAGAGTTTATTGGAACTCTTTATTATCTTTAATTATTCAACTTCTATCCTAACAATTTTAGATTTATCAAATACATTAGGGTATTTAATTATTCTTGAATTCTTATACCTCTCTTGGAACCAACTTAATGAAGGAACTATTCGTGTGCAAATATTAAATAGCAATTTTTAATTTAGGAAAAAATCTCTCTTATATATAGTTTGCATAATTAAGGAATTATATCATGCAAACAGAAAAAAAGTTAAAAATAGCCGACCAGTATTAAACAATTTACAACGTGAAATTTAGTCACTAATTCATTATGTTAAAAGTATCAGTCTATATGTGTAGTAAATTAAAAAGTAGATAGTCAATATTATAACTTTTATTTGATAGAATAAGATTAACAATATATAATTACAATAGCTATCAACTTGTGTACTAATAATTCATAAGAAAAAATCAAATTTAATAATAAACATTTAGTATTTAGGTTTTATTAGATAAGGTACACTTTAGTTAAAATCTAATTAGTAACATGATTTCATGTCCATATTTTTTGGTATGTAATTTATATAGTTACTAATATTTAACATTAGATATTTATAGTCCAAAGATAATAACAATAATTTTTTTGTAAATGGGCAATAATGATCTATTAAGAATTTTAGTTAATATAATTTAGGAACTAATTTTTTATTATCGGAAAAGCATAACTTAGATTAAATAAGTGTTAATTATTCTATGTATGAAAACAGAACTAAAAATAAAGTAAGAATTGCAAGAAAAAGATGTTCTTTTAAGAAAAATAAAATAAGTGTAGATCACATTTTTTATTGCCTTTTATACTTATCCAATAAGTAACAATAAGAAACTAACTTTAATACTCCAATATACCTGTCTCTTATACACATCTTTTTTCTAGAATTACGAAATAAGAAATCAAATTCTAGGAATTATTCTGGATAACAAACTTCTTTCATCATTATAAAGTCTATGACAACGACATTAGAGACAAAATAAATGGCATTGGAGGAAGGAAAGTGAAAATATTGATAATATGTATGAAGGATAATGTCTTTGTTAATTTAAGTTTAGATTTTCTTGAGACTTTTAACTAATTTTATGTTTCCTTTGTTCTTTTATTTGCTTCCTTTTTTGTATCAAAAATAGAAAAAGATTTCAAAATTATTCTTTCAAAGATTCCAAAAATTTTTACGTGATAAACACTACTTTTTTTATTTAAAGATAATTCCTACTATTATTTAACTTAATTCGTAATTCTAGAAAAACTTTTACTTGCATACTTGTATAATTTCTAAAATTAATCTTTAAAAAATAGATATAAAATGAAACTCCCTAGTTTGTAAAAAAAAAAAAAAATCTTATTCTAACAGTAAAATAATCATTAAGATTGAAAATATATTTTTAAATTGTGTACTTTTAAAAAGTTAATAGTATTTTTTATTACAGAATACAGTTTGGAGGACAAATTAGAACAGATTTCGAACTTAATTTGGAGGGTCCAATTGATAATCTTTCAATTTTAGGGGTCACATTGGGACATTTATTTTTGTTTTGAGGACAAATTTGAGAGGTATTAAATTTGGAGGACTATATTGGAATATTTTTTAATTTGGAGGGTCAAATCAAGACCACTTAATTTAAAATGCCATATTGAGATTTTTACTTAGTTTGAATAGCCAAAATGGTATGTAACTCTTTGGAAATAAAATAACTTTGTTGTTTTCTTTTATTTGTCAAACGAAAGTTTCTTTTTTTAACAGTTGTTAATAAATTATTAGTTTCTTTAATTGCATATAAATGTTTTTTATTCTCTTAATGTATCCACAACCTATGTATGTTAATAATAATCATATGCATAATTCTATTTGATGAGAAATTTTATTTTATTAAGTTTTTTTTTGACAATTTTATTTAATATTAATCTTCAATTTCTAATCTATTCCAAAATTATACTCTATGAGAAAATTGACTTCAATCAAATTTAATTCTGCTAAATGAAGTTTCAAAAATTTGTTTTTATTTCATGTGTACCTTTTTAGGATTTTTTTCTCTTTAAGGTTCTAAAAGTATAGGTGAAACATGTAAATTTATCTTTCAAGTAAATTTTATATTTCTATTATTACTTGATTTCTAAAACACACCCCAAAGAAATATTTCATACTCTTCTTTAATTTTTAAAATTCATTCCTAATATTTTATTACATAAGAAAAATTATTTGAATCAAATTTGTTAGGAATAATATGAAGTCATTTAAAAGTAGATTTTATTTATTCTTTTACTCTTTGACGAGTATTTACATAAATAAATTAAAAATTATATAAAAGACATTCAAGTTGGGAACATAACAAAATCATTAAATTTTATAGTAAGGGTAACTTGGTAAAAAAAAATCAAAAAATAAACCATTTATTCATTTATTATAGTATATATTCAATTAATTTTTTTAATAATTCAAATTTAATATTCATCTCTTATTTGTAAATCTACCCTAAAATTCTAGCTCTATGAGGAAATTTACTTCAATCAAAATTAATCCTAAATATAAGCTTAAAAAATTTAGTTTTATTTCCTGTGTATCTTTTAAATTTTTTTTTTCTCGTTAAGGGTCCAAAGTATAAATTAAAATATATAAATTTATTTTTCAAGTAACTTTTATTTTTATTATTACTTGATTTCCAAAATCTATCCCAATAAAATTATTTTCTAGTTTTTCTTTAATTTATAAAACTCATCCTAATATTCTACTATATTACATAAGGAAATTTATTTCAGTCAAATTTATTTCCTAATATGAAGCATAGAAAGTAGATCCTATTTCCTCTTTTAATCTTTGAGGAGTATTTACTTAAATAACCTAAACAACTTCAATCAAATTTATTTCCTAATATGAAGCATAAAAAGTAGATTCTATTTCCTCTTTTAATCTTTGAGGAGTATTTACTTAAATAACCTAAACAACTTCAATCAAATTTATTTCCTAATATGAAGTATAAAAAGTAGATTCATATATTTCCTCTTTTAATCTTTGAGGGGTATTTACTTAAATAACCTAAACAACTATAAAAAAGCCATTCAAGTTTGCAGACAAAATAAAGTCATTAAATTTTATAGTAAGGATTATTTTGGGAAAAAAATTTAAATCACTAAATCACATTCTTTTATTTCTAAATCTATCCCAAAATTCTACTTTATGAGGAAATTTGCTTCAATTAAACTTAATTATAAATATAAGTCTAAAGAATTTACTTTTATTTCCTATGTACCTTTTAGGATTTTTTTCTAATTAAGGGTCCAAAAGTATAAATGAAATATGTAAATTTATTTTTCAAGTAAATTTTGTATTTTTATTATTACTTGATTTCTAAAATCAATCCCAATAAAATTATTTCCTACTCTTCTTTAATTTCTAAAATTCTATTATATAAGGAAATTTACTTCAATCAAACTTATTTCTTAATATGAAGACTTACAAGTAGGTTTTATTTCTTCTTTTATTCTTTGAGGAGTCATACTATTTACATAAATAGCCTTAGTAGTTAGGAGACATAACAAAGTAATTAAATTTTATAACAAGGGTAATTTCGGAAAAAAATCTAAATCACTAAATCATATTGACTCTTTTGATATAGTATAGATGAAAATAAGACCAATTAAGTAACAATTAAGATAGTGTTTAACACCTTTTATCCCCTTGTAAGATAGTCAATTATCAATTCAACATCATATTGAAGAATTGCCAATCTACCATTAATTCATCCCTTACTGAGATTGTAGTCTGGAGCTTGTTGACATAAGTGTGAACTATAGTGTCATTAACTATATAGGGGGAAAAAATAAAATTTTCATTATTTTACAGATTTGTTGTTTTGACAAACTGAAGATTAGAAAATGAACCTTGGGAAAATCGAATGACAAAACAGAAAATTTTGATGCTCATTTCCGTTTCCATTTCCAAATAATTTTTTGTTTCTTTGTTTCCTTGCCAATAGTTATAAATTCTAATCTTAGATGGTTTTACCTGATTTTTTTTTTTTTTTTACTTAGATTGAAATAAAACCTTGGTAAATTAATAAATCAAATGTTAGATAGTGTTACAAATTTATGTAATCTATAAACTTGATACAGGAAGTCAAGATTTAACAAACCTGCATGGGGCAAAATGCAGTGCTAGGTCAAGAATTAAAAATAGGAGCTCAAAATTTCAAATATGAATTATATAAACTAAAGGCGCGTATTGTTCACGTGTCCTAAAATTGTTAGCTTCGTTCAGAATTAGATTTTGAATTGAAATCAGAAGAATTAGATAGTACGTGTTGTAAAGTGTTCAAAAAATATATAAGGTGTAAAATGAGAATCGTGTATAAATGTGAGAGTGTAAAGTAAAATTAGGCCTTGCATGCAAATCAGTAAATTGAAGGACTCAATATGAAAAATTAAAAGTTTAGAGATCGAATCAAACTAAGCAATAATTATGTTTAGGGAGCATTAGCGACTACGCATAAACTAAGCAATAATTCAACCTTTACGTCAATCTATACGCGTAACGTGTATGTTTGTGGAGAAATCAACCTGACTTGCAAATTCTTTGCATGTATAAAACTTTGGGCGTTTGGGAGGAAGAAAAAAGAAGGAAAAGTTTTAAGCAGCAGTAATGTGAAAGGAAGAGAAGGAAAAAGAAGTTTCTTTTAATTTGTTTAGAAATTTTGAAAAGAAAATTTTACTAGTATCAGTCTTTTCTTAAAATGTCCATTCTTTTGATGTTTTTGTATTATTTTTGAAAGATAAATATAAAATTTCATAATTAATTATATGAATTAATTATACATGCAGTAATCAATTTTTTCTTCCATTTCAACCACTTATAGAAGGAATTTTTTATTTTTTATTTTAGTTTTTATTCTTTTTTCTCCTTTCCTAGCTATTCTTTTCTATCTATTTAAAATTCCCAAAAAAAAAAAAAAAAAATTTAAGTTTTCCTTCTTTTATCTTTTCTTCCTTCTATTTCTTTCCATCCATACGGACTGAAAAGTCCCATCTTCTTATGGTCTCCCAATATTCTTCGGCATAAATAGATTTATGTCATCAAATTATGAATTTGAGTCACAATACATAAAAAGAACTCCATAATTTGTTTTTAGGGTTAATTAGATGTCTATATAATATGGACTCTGTCTCATCTTGACTCTCGTGAAAATTTAATCATCACTTTGTTTGCTTGACTAATAGTCAATAGAAAGGGTTATTTTGAGAGTTAATGAAATGGATCAAAATAACCTCTAACATTTAGTTGATTATTTTTATCATTTTTGTGTCAAAAGAAATATTTATTTTTTATTATTACTCGTCTATTTGAAGAAAAATTAACTTCTGCATAGCAAGTGAATTGAAAAAAAAGAAAAAAAGATACAAGGATTTAATTTTCATATAAAAAAGGGAAAATTAGATAAATGAAAAGTTTCTAAATCTTAAATATAAAGCTCAAATTAAGTCGTTGGTCAGCATATTGCTTCTGTGTGCAAAATCATGGAGGTAAAAATTAAGATAAGGAGTATATGTATATGCAGGCCTACTTTTATAATATTTGAAGCACAAATTCATTAATGTACAAACTATTTTTTAAAAACTCGTTTTATATTTATGCTTAATAGGCTTTTTTTCCCCTTTCACTTTGGTTTTGTCCCCTTTTATATACCAATCTATTTTTCCTTATCTTTTTTGAATTGCATGTAATAACATGTCAATTTTATCTTCAATAGAATGGTAATAAAAAAAAAAATAATTTCTTTTTTCCCTCTAAAACAGTAAATTAATTTATCAACTAAATATTAGGGTTATTTTAGTCATTTGTTACTATCGACTAATGGTTATACTAATTATTTCTTTTGAGTGTTAGTCAAAGGGAGCAAAGTGATGATGAAATTATTTTAGGAGGCAAAGTACGACAAAATCAATATTGCTAGATGGCAAAGCATAATTAACATTTCTTCTTAGTTGGCACTAATATTATTTTTAGGAAAAATAACCAATTTAGTCTCTTATATTTGGAGTATATCATTATCGACCAATTTGCTCTTTTATGTATCACAACAAACCAATTTAGTTCCTTATCTTTGAAAAATTTTAACAATCTAAAACTTATTACAAAAATCATGGACAAATTAATAGACCAAGGCACTTGATAATTAAGTTGCTGTTAACCCGCAGTATATGTGTTGTCAACCACTCCGTTAAATTATCTACAATTTCTGTCATAAGGTTTAAATTAGTTACTAATTTTTAAAAAAAATGAGGAACCAAATTGAGCTTTTTGATAAATAAGAAACCAAATTAGTTGGTCGATATCCTAAAATTAAGGGACAAATTGGTCATTTTCTTCCTTATTTCTTATATAGGCAATAAAATTGTGTTTTATTGTGGCGTTCATTTGGTGAGTTAAAACAACTCCCCATTTTTCGAAAAATATTAATATATATTCGGTTTTGATTTCTATCTATAAACTTTATAGTCAGGGTTAAATCTTAAGTAAAAATTTTACTTATATCAGCTTCATAAATTTTATTAGTGTTATTATTTAATTCACACCATAAAATTTATAAATAAAGATTTATTTAAGTATTTTTCCAAAACACCACCGGCTCTTTATTTGTCTTACCATGCATTTAGGATTATTACAGTACTACTCAACAACGGCATAAGGGCACCAACTTTGATGGGGCCGTTTCCGGGACTTGACAGTGGAATTGGTCCAAGGTATCCGGGACCATGCAAGGACTTTATAACTGGCTTGATGGAAAAGATTGGCCGGGTTGTTTCTTCGAAATTTGCAAAAGATGGTCGCAGCTCATTGGCCTGTTGAATTTGGAGCGGTACTCAACACATGAAAGGAGAACTTTTTAACATGGAACGCGTTGCATCTGGTGCTATGCACGAGAACGAAAAAGTGACATATATAAAAGATTTAATCCGTCAAATTTGTCGGTCGAAAATTCAAAAAGTGGTATGTTACTTTTGTTTTTCTCACGTAATGAATTTTGTTATTTTAGTGATATTATCTAGACTAAATACATGATTATATACATATAAATTTGAATTACTAAATAAATAGAATATCAAGTATCAAATTAAATATAAACATATATGTGTCACAAAATTTTTAAAAAATCTAGTAAAGAACATAGAACAAAAAAAATTGAAAGAGTAACAATAAAACCCACATATTATTATGCATAAAACATCTATTGTAATTGGATTATATTTTCTTTGTGTCTGTGTTTTTCATGAGTATAGTACATGAGCAGATTGATTGTCACTACATATCATATTTGGTGCCTCAATTGCCGGGAAAGATTTTAACAATTAATAAACTTTTCTCAACATGACCTTCAGTTTCTTATCTTTAAAGCTCATTGTGGCTTTTGATTATCAACCCAAAATGTGAAATGGAATAATCAAATCTTCTCTGCCTTCTCATTATCAGAATCATAAAACTTCAATTACACCAACGAAGATAAATGATAAGATAATTTAACAAATTAACAAATAACAATTTGTGTAATCAAAGCATTTTATAGCAAAAATAAATAAAATAAAATTTAGCCTTGATTAAAAGAATCCAAAGGAACAACAAAGACACCCTCCCCCAATCACATAAATCCATAAACAATCAACAAAAATACCCCAAACCCATTATAAAAACGAAAAATAAAATCCTGAAAGGCAAAAGAGAAAAAGACTAATTCAGATTATAAAACATTTTTAGCAACACCTAGTAAACTTTATCGAATCATATTGTCATCAACTACTATCACTAAATTTCATGGGAAGCATAACAAAGGCACATAACAAAATTCATCGGGAAAAAACATACATGATATGGAGAAAGGTGGTATCTTTGTGTGCCTCTCCCTCTATATATATATATATATGATAAAGTTTATTTTCTTTAATAACGATAATACTCCGAAATATTTGGGATCATCATCCATTTAAGAATTTGAACAAAGGGAAATAGTGAGAGAAATTGTGAGAAAAAAGAATTTCTATTTATATGAGAATTATAGGAGACACTGGTATATATAATAGACATTTAAACTCCATTTTGAAGCACAAGCACAAAAAAATAAGAAAACTATATATTGAAAGTGAAAATGATAGTAATAGAATCAATTCCTTTTTTGAACAATCGTAAAATACAACATCAGGTAGAAACAAAACCATATTATTATTGAAAAGTTGAAGTCATGCATATATTGCGTCACGCCCCAAATCGGAGACGTAACATGCCGCATTCCGAGCGTACAATCCAGAAAATGCAAGGCACAATATCATGAACAAACTAAATAGCTAAATTAAATTACCAAAGTAAAACATCCAAATCACAACTGAACTATAATCCAAATGTCGCCAAAATTCGCAAGACTAAATAAAATATCCAACTGCCTTAGACCTAATAATGTCTATGCAAAACTAACTAATTAAATTAATAAATCCTAATATCTATTTCCAAGCTATCCTTTGCACTTTACTATTCTCAATAATCTATTTGATTATTGAACTCAAATTTAAGACTAATCTATTTCACCTGTGCAAAAACAACTAGGTATAATGGGGAGAGCATATATGTTGCTTAGTAAGAGATCCGAGTTCCCTTCCATTGAATCAAGTATGTTATATTTTATATAACATACATATGTATACATATGTATACATATGTATATATACAATTGATTCACAACATATAAGATTTACACACTAATATAGGTAAGTGGCATTATCAAGTATTCAAATAGTTACAATACAATAACCAAAAGAAAGTCAATAACAAAAGTACAATCACAATACAATAATCAATAAGAGGCTCATGACTTTTTTATAGTTTCGTTGGCAAGTTGGATATCCAGTCCTAACTACTATAACCCGCTAGAAAAATGTCATAATAAAATCCAACTATTATAATCCATTGGAAAAAGGCCATGCAAAGACTCATATGGAGTATTGAGAACTATCTCCCACCAACTCCATCAAAGATAGTCAAGCGTCAAAACAATATATAAATAGTCAAAAAATATTAGACATGCATCACACAAATGAATATTACATTTATCGAGTCAAATTACCACTTATAATAATTTTATATAATTAAACAAGAAAAGTAACCATACTTAATCCAATTTAATTCATAAATAAAACTTTCAACAAAAATTTTACAAAGAAATTTCAAAAATATGGAAGAGAGTTAGAACCTCTTACCTCAACGACTAATCAAAATGCTATACTTAACTCAAATATTTGGGTTCCAAAAAATCTTCGTCACCTATAACACAATTACAATAAAATTTAATTCCCAGGCTGATAATATCTAATAAGTTTCTAAAACAAAACACAATCAATAAATCATTCCTAAAAGGAATAAATCAAGACTCTAATAAAATTACCTTTACAATACTAAATCATATACAGAAGTCATTTAATAGCGGAATAAAACTTCTTGATGAAAGCATCATATACCCAAAGTTACTGACATAACTAATGAAACTGCCAAGGCTTTGTCCCTTTTTTTTTTAATGGTAACAACTAATATAATTGCTTGCTGCCAAATCTCAGTACCGATTGAACCAAAACGGTTGCTACTTTGCAGCTATTTGTTTTCCGTAATTTTTTTTTGATCATAAATATATTTTGTTCGCAGCAATCAATTGCTTCCGGCCAACTCGGTTTCAATTACAAGAATGGCTGCTAACATGCAGCCATGATTTCATTTTCTCCTCTTTCTTTCTTTTTTTTTTTTTTTTGTTCTCTTTCAAAACTTGATTTGGCAACCAACATATTGTTCGTTAGAATATTGATTAGGTTTTTTTTTTGAAAATAATGAACAAGTAGTAAAAACATTAATTATCCTAATCAACTCTCACACATTCGCAAGTATACGGGTGAGTTTGTATATAAGATAAGTAAGGATCGTTCCCACGAGAACTATTGGAACAATTACTAGGTTCATAAGCCTATTTCCTAGTTAGACAAATTAATCAGGAGTTTTTGACTAAACTTAAATTAAAATTAAGCACAAGAAAGTAAAATAAAGACAAGAATGTAAAATTCTAACCCTGGAGAAAGCAATTAAATAGAATTAACTAAAATCCTAATTTAATCTACCCTATGTGCGAGAATTTAATCAAGAACAAGAATTTAAATTAGTATACTCTAAAATAGCAATTAAAAACAATCCAATAAAATCCTAACTACTAAACTACGGAAGCAATTAAAAATTTAAAGGTAATAAAGCAAGAACAATAATTAAATAAGAAGAAAGCAATAAGAACAAAAATTAAATTGCATAAAAATAAATCAAACTCAGTAATTACAGCAAAAAGAATGTTGATGAGCGTCAAATCTTGAATTCTTAACAAGAGAATGAAATTCTAATGTTTATGCTTTAGAAAATCTACCCTACGGCTAAATTATTGACCTAACTATTGAAAACCTAAAAAACTAATGATGGCTGATGATGATGATTCTTTTCTCCCCTTCTCTTGGTGTATTTATAGATAGTTTAGGGTTTGGGCTCTAGGATGATAAGTACACTCTTTTCCCCGTAATCGGGCCTACGGGAAGACTTTTCTTGCAAAATAAGCAAACTTGTGCAACCTGTCCATCAATCGGTACCTGGGCGCTACTTCCAAAAAGCTGTATTTGCCTTTCTGGAATTGGCGCTTGCACTTGTTCTAGAAAGGTTGCTTCAATTCATCTTCAATTTTTTCTATGATGTAGGCAGAATTTGGAAAAATACAAAATATAGAAATTCTAGCTCTATGTCTTAACTTTCCAAAATATCTTGAATCATCTCAATTGGAGCTCGGACAAGAAATTTATGCTCAATCAGCAAACTGTAACAGAATCACTCCTCGCTGTTGAACGAAATTCTAATTTTGCAATTTTCCTCCACTTTTGAGATCAATTTGGACTCTTTCTTCACTAAAACCCTAAAAAATTCAAAATAAACCATTTTAGCTTATAATAACTCAATTTTTGCTCAAATTACATTAAAACAGAGGTAAACGGCACATAAAATATACTTTATTTACGAGCTTATCAAATACTCCACACTTAGTTTTTGATTGTCCTCGAGTATAAACATAGAAATGAATCACATACATTCTCAACACATCTCATCAATTACCCACATAAATAACCAAGAACCAAACCATCACAAGGAAAATAGTCAGATGGTAATAAACCCTATACATGAATTCTAGTGTAGGTGTGTGCATTGACATACAAAAATAACTTTTGAGACACTTAGATCCAATCATGCAACCCTTTTAATTTTTCTAAACACTTCATAGCTTACTCTTCTTACATTTCTCCGCTAATGTTGACAACTGACTTGACTTAAATTAGGTTGGACTTTTAGCTTGTAACGTAAGGCTAGTGTATTGGCTAATAAAGAAGGGAAAAAATGATAAACAAATAAGAAAAAGAGCTTTAAATCAATGTTGGCCACACATCAACATAAAAGTTCTTTTCGAATATTAAAACACCCATCTTTCAAAGAAGTAACCCCACACCTAATTCTCCAAACACCCATAAAAATTTTGTGCAACAAGTAGAATAAAATCATACCTTTTCAATTACCGTCAACCCTTCTTACCAACACTATGTAAAAATATCTCCCTTTTTTTTCCCCTCTTTTTCTTCTTTTTCTTTTTCCCAAAATGGGTACCAGTTGTAGGCACTACTCGCAAAAAATATCTACGCAAGTACCACTAATAGGCACTACCTACAATATTCCAACGCAGGTACTAGTGATGGGCACCACTTGCTATGGTCAACATTTTTTTTTAATACCCTTCCACCTTCAACTGTATACCATTCATTCAAATATTCTCATACAACTCCCTTATATCCTTATATTCCTTTAACAATTAATGTGGCATTAAAGCTTAAGGATCATGTAGAATAGCTCACAAAAGGAGAAAAAAAAATGAGTTAGAAAAAAAAAATGAATGGTGCTTGTATCCATTCAAAACAAAATAAGGCTCAAATAGGGTTCTAGGGATTAATTTTTTAGTAGGGTTGGCTTAAAAGGCACAAATATCCAAAGAAATGCCTACCTTCATCTTTAAATCAAATCCAGTTATCTAAAATGTTACACATCTAGATTTTGCCTTGAAAGTGTAATAAAACAAGTGTCTGGAGTGCAATATAAGTGAATCTACACAATTATCTCTTAGTGCCAGAAAAGTACAACATTGTAGGACTATTATTGCTCAAAAATTAGAAATCATGCTAGGAAAATATTACCACTGACTACCCTACTCATGACAACTTAACTCAAAAATTATCAAGTAGAAAATCAAAGAAACATGCTAAGCAATTTGTGAACAAAATTTTCAAAAAAATTTAAAAAGCTCTCAAATTAAAAGCTAAGCTACAAATATAGAAGCAAAAATTGAACAAAATGAACAAACAGAACACCTAACAAATATAAATTAAGAAAACTCCCCACCCTACACTGAAAGTATAGCATTGTCCCCAGTGCAAAAATAAAGAGTAAAAAGGGTAAAAGGGAAGTTTCTATGTCAATGAAGAACGTTTGGTGCTGTTTATTTTGAAATAAATTCACAGGAATCGAGGAGGAAAACATCAATCACTAAAACCAAAACCAAAACATAAAAACACTTAAAATAGTAAGAAACAAATAAACCAAGAAATCAAATTATCCTAACCCCTAACCAAGAAAATTATCCTAAACCTTTATGGGTATATAAACTACAATAATGATAGAAAACATAAAAGAGTACGATTAAATTAAAATGCTGGAAATAGGAAAAATTAAAACTATGATCAATCTTCATTGTCTAGGACCAATTCGTGAGGAAAAAGAGGAAAGGGTGGAAATGTCAATGGACTTTCCCCATGCTACCTAGCCAATTGTCAAGCCTCCATTGTTTGTTGCCATGTTACTGGTATATAATATATGCATCAAACCTTTGCCGCATACGTTGTTGTTCATGTAAAATTTGTTAGAGGAGCTCCTCTTGAGTTCTTGGCTCATCTTCACTCGCTCGTGGTTCAGAAGTAGAAACCTGGGAGTGTGTCCTTCTCGTAAGTGGCTTAATAACCCTTTCCATAACAAGTTCTTTCCCAACCTTCAATTGTTCTTTGTAGCCGGATCCATAGACATCCCTGCCCTTAAGTACAAAGCTGTTATCAAATGTGGATACCATAGCCCAGACTACTTTGTAGTTGCTAAATGCCAGATTTTATTATGAATTAACTGGCCGACATCAATAGATTTCCCAGTGGCAATATAGTATAACAATTTAGCACATTCCGTAGTAACATCAGAGAGATGACTCACTGGAAGAAGTCGGGCACATACAAATTTGAACCAGACTTGCCATTCAGGTTTAAGTCTATTAAAAGTAAAATGTCAAGCTACTTCACCAGTTGTTGTAATGGTCATTCTACCTCCCCATCGCCTAAGACACCGGTAATAGTGTTATGCTCCATATTGGCATCGCGAATCTCAGGCCACTCGTTTTGTTGGACCCGGTTGAGTTTCAGAGTTCAAGCGATCTCATCTGTCGATATGTCTACATCTTGTCTTTGCACGCATACCTGTTGGTCACTTTAATGAGCCAAATTAGAGTTGAATTCTTTTATCAGTTCCAAGTAATATGGCATCAATAGGGGTGGTAACGAAGTGGTTCTATCCATGTTGCCTTAGGATTTGGTGAAGCGCCGGTGCTCTACATGGTGGTATATATAAACATTTTTCTTTAATTGCCACCCGCTTTGATATGTCATTCTCGTATTTTCAATAGGCAGCGACATTTAGAAATTGGGCAGGTACTACTAGTTGCTGAGGCTATTCATCTTCTCACTGTGGGTCTGAAGACGATGATATGGGAGCCTTGCCCTTCGCTGTGTCATAGGTACGCCCCATACCTACAAAAATTACTTGTTAGAATAACCACAATCCCACACTTATGCAATTATATAATTACAATTAATACCCATCCTATGCACTCACAATTAAATCACGAGATTAGTGTTCTAAGTAACACAAAATTAATAGAGTTATCGCAAGGCTGACTAATCAAAATATGAACAATATCACTCTATAGTTATGAAAGACGCCCTTGGGTGAAAATTCATGCAATTATACCAAGGCGCGTTTTAACATATTCATTCATTGAGGCGTTTTGACAAACATTTGGTGTGCATAATCAAATCATTCCATAATTTGAAAAAATAAGGATCCAATTACTTAGTAGCAACCACTACAAAAAAACTATAGGTACCCAAAAATACAATTCATAATCATAATTATACTACACTACCATGTATTAAATGTTTGAATATAAATAGAAACACATAAACCCTTACAATATAAAAATAACAAAATCACAAGGTAAAATAGGTGAAAAACATCACATACCATCCTTATGATCATATTATTTCATAATCGAAGTAATTCTAATGATAGGAATAGAAATCCCCCATATAAAATTAATCCAAACATTTTATCGAACACATGGGGTGCATAAAAATAATTCAAATAGTTGAAAAAGAATTCACACCAAAAATTACCCCACACAACTTAAAGACTGAAATTCATGCATAATGTATAAAAATTAAACAATTGAGAATCAAATAAGCATGACAAATTGCACATTCTTAAGTGTATACAAGAAAAACCCATAAAAGGAATAAATTTAAGAAAATTGATACCTTTGATGATGTAGAAGTTATGTGGATGTGAAATTTGAATGTTATAGGATGATGAATTTTTAATTGGGAATGTAGAATTTGTAGGTAGAAGTAGTTTTTAGGAAGAGGTTTGGGGAAAGAATTGAAAAATAGAAGAAAAAAAAATGACCCCCAATTTTGATACCCAATGGGTTAAATAACCCTTTTACTCTTCGTGCCTGGGTGCTGCAATTTTGTAGCTCCTGGGCACGGGAACAAGTAAGGTTATTTAACCTTTCTGAGCAAGTCATGCCCAGGCACTGCAAAATTGCAGCACCCAGATGCGATGACCAAAATGGTCACTCTCCTAAGTGGTAATTTATTTTTAAATCAAAATTTTAAAAACTCTTTCTTTGACCCTAAAATGCACTTTTTTCTTCAACTTTTTTCCCACAAATTAATATAATTCACATGTAAACGGCACTAAAGCAAGAAAAATGATTCTAACAAACAACACAAGACAAAAGAATCAAAAAGGGAGCATAGTTTGTCTCCCATATAGTGGCCTTGTTTATAGTTTTAGACTCGACTTTGATTCGTTTGATCAGTAATGGGTAAGGTGAACAGTTTTTCGCCCCTAGTGAATAATCCCACCGCAGTAGCTCTTCACCCGTTGGCCATTCACCTTGAAATTGCCTTGGCTTCCTTTGAGTTGCACCGTACCATACAGGAATATTTGCTCTACTTCCGCTCCATCTTGACTTCAATTTCCCGGGAAACAACTTGAGCCTTGAATTGTATAATAAACCATGTCATCGGCCTTCAAATTTTTCTCCAAAATATGTTTGCCATGCCACAACTTAGTCCTCTCCTTATATAGTCATGTATTTTCATAGGCTTATCTTTGAAGCTCGTCTAATTCATTTAAATCAAGAAGCCTTTTTTCATCGGGCTCTTTCAAATCATAATTGAGAGTTTTGATCGCCCAATATGCCTTGTACTCAATTTCACTTTGAAACTACCTGTACCCGAAGATGACAAGATTTGCCAAAAACCAGTCCGTAAGGGAACATCCCAATTGGGGTCTTGAAGGTGGTCCTATATACCCAAAGTGCATTGTCTAGCTTCTTGGACCAATCATTCTTTGATGAGTTTACGGTCTTTTCAAGTATGCGGTTCAACTCCCGATTTGAAATTTCTACCTGCCCAAAAGTTTGCGGGTGGTATGGTAGTGGATGACTCCATATTTAGATAAGATGGATTTGAAAAATGAATTTCTAAATTGTGATCCTCTGTCACTTATAATAGCCCGCAGAATACCAAATCGGGAGAAAATATTTTTCCTCACAAATTTTGTCACTACTCTTGTAGCGTCCGTTGGTAGTGCCACAACTTCAACCCACTTGGACACATAATCCACCACCACAAGGATATATTTATTATCATACGATGATGGAAAAGGGTCCAAAAAATCAATACCCCACACGTCAAAAATTTCGCAAACTAGAATGTTTTGCAATGGCATTTTACAGATCTTTTCTGGACAAATTCCCTGTACGTTGACATTGGTCACATTAGGTCACAAAATCTCTTGCATCACGGAACAATGTTGGCCAAAACAATCCGCTTTGCAACATTTGCAGCCATTCTTTGTGAGTCGTGATATCTCTCTACTGGTGAAGAGTGGCATGAAATAAGACACTTTGCACCTCACTCTCCGGAATGCACCGCCAGATTACTTGATCCTTGCACTGACGACAGAGGTAAGGGTCATCCCAAATATAGTATTTCATTTTTGAAAGAAATTTCTTTCTTTGATTTAGATCCATGGTGAATGAATGATCTTGGCGACTAAGAAATTGACAATATCCGCATACCAAGGTGCCTTATCCTCCATTTTCATCAAATGTTCTTTTGGAAATGTCTCATTTATGGACACTTCATCACCTTTTCTTGCCATGGATCCTTCAAGTCGTGAAAGGTAATCTACCATAGTATTTTCGACTCCTTTCTTGTCCACAACTTCCCAGTCAAATTCAAGTCTACAATAGTAAACCCATCGAATATGTCTAGGTTTAGCATCATTTTTGGTCAATAGTTATTTAAGCGCTGAATGATTAGTATAAACTATCATCTTATTAGCTATCAAATATGAGCTAAACTTATTAAAAGCAAAAATCATTGCCAACAATTCCTTTTCTGTGGTAGAATAATTTATTTGTGTTCATTAAGGCACATTTTTTTTGCAATAAAGCACATAAAGGACGAGAAATCAAAGAAAAATTTTAATTGAAACGCTGGTAAAAACTGGCATGACCAAGAAAACTCCTCACTCTTTTCATATTCGTAGGGGGTTATAATTTTTCAGTGATCTCTACTTTGCTTTTTTCTACCTCTATGCCCTTAGATGAAATACGATGGCCTAAAACAATCCCTTCCTGAACCATAAAATGACACTTTTCCCAGTTAAGTGCCAAGTTTGAAGCCTCACATTTTTCTAACACACATGCAAGATTATTTAAACAAGAATAAAAAAAGTCACCAAGAACACGCTAAAATCATCCATAAATTCTTCAATAAATTTCTCAATCATATCATGAAAAATAGTAAAGATATATCTCTAAAAAGTACTAGGAGCATTATATAAATCAAAAGGCATGCGCCTATATGCAAATATGCCATATGGACAAGTAAAAGTGGTTTTCTCTTGATCTTCAGGGCCTATTGCATGGAATGAAAAATACCTGAATAACCATCGAGAAAGCAATAAAATGCATGTCCAGACAATCTTTCGAGCATTTGATCAATGAAGGTAAAGGAAAATGATCTTTCCTAGTTGCTTCATTAGGTTTTCTATTATCGATAGATATCTGCCACCTCGTCACTAATCTAGAGGGAATTAACTCATTCTTTTCGTTTATGACTACAGTCATCCCCCCCTTTCTTTAGCACTACTTGTGTTGGGCTAACCCATTCACTATCACTGATGGGATTATGATCCCGGCTTCTAGCAATTTTAAAATCTCTTTCTTAACTACCTCTTTTAAAGTTGGATTTCGTAACCGCCTTTAAGGTTGTTTGATAGGCTTCTAGGTATTATTAAGGAGTATTTTATTCATGCAAACAGTGGGACTCATGCTTTTTATGTGACCAATGCTCCATGCAATGGCTCTACGATACTTCTTTAACACAAAGATTAATTTGCCCATTTACAATGACTAGATATGTATCATTCTCTCTTAGAAAAAACATATTTAAGATGAGAAGGCAATGGTTTGAGCTCAACCTTGGGGGGTTCGTTGTTCGGATACCCCTTTGACCTTTATTCCTCAGCTTGCTCTCCTCCTGAATTGCCTTTTCCATCTCATCATCCATCATGTTCTTTTTGTTGCTAGCTTCAATCTATTCTTCATGGATGTTGTTCATGTCTTCAGTCTCTTCTTTCAAGGATTCCTTACAAAAATCATTAACCAAATCATCAATGATATCCATATTCGTAACATCATCATATTCAGTTGGAAATTTAAAGGAATCGAAAACATTAAAAGAAACAATATCATCATACCAGTGACTCTAAATAGCAGGTTTCCAGCTTGGACATCAATGATGGTTTGCCCGGTGGCCAAGAAAGGTCTTCCTAATATGAGTAGGGTCACCACAGTTTCTTCGATGTCAAGCACGATGAAATCCGCCGGTAAAAATACTTTCCCAACTTTGACAATAAGATTTTCCACTAGTCTTACCGGTTGCCTTACACTTCTGTCGGCTAATTAGATAGTGACATTTGTTGGCTTCAATCCTCTTCCATTCAACCTCTAAAAGGTGGAATAAGGCATGAGGTTGATAGATGCTTCCAATTCACATAGAGCTCAGTGAAATGTTACTCCTCCAATTTCACATGGAATTGAGAACGAGCTAGGGACCTTGAGCTTAGGGGAAAGATTCTTTTGAATGATGGCATTACACCCTTTGTTCAAGCATAAAATTTCGTGCCCCGTCAATTTCCTCTTGCTAGATAATATATGTTTCATAAACTTAGCATAACTTGGCATATTTTCTATTATTTCAATAACTTGTCCAAGGAAGGTTAATCTCAATTTTCTTAAAAAATTCCAAAAACTTCCTAATCTTTTTCATTTTTCCATCCTCTTTTAGTATTTGGGAAAAAGCAACACTTACCTAATTACTTGTAGATACCGAATGTTCCTTGGACTTACCTTGGTAGTCAAGAGCTTTAGATGGTTCCTCATTGTTGTCCTTGCTCCTTGATATGTCATCTTTTCTTTTTGCACCACTCTCCATCTTGTTCGATTCATCATCCTCTACGTTCTTTGGCTCCAGTGTTTTTTTGCTCCTCAATGTGACCTCTTGAACAAGTTCTCTCCTTTGGTTATCATCCAATGGGTTAGAGATTGCATCACTTGGTAATGTTCCCATTGGTCGCTCATTATTTTGGCGAGCTATCTGCCCCAATTGCATGTCAAGGTTTCTTGTGGTAACACGTAGATTCTCATACTCCCTTTGCAACCTCTCAAAATCCCTTCTCAAATTATCATCATTGGATGCCTCATGATTCACATGTTGATGTAGTTGGATAATTTGGATTTTGAAATGGCGGTCTTGGTTGTGGAGGCTGGTATGAGTAGTTTTAATAAGGTGAAAAATTTTGGGGATTCCTTTGATGTGGTGGTAAGTATGGTCTAGATGACGATGGTTGATTGGACAAATTTTGTTGAGGTGCATTTGACTGAAATGACAGATTTTGGACGTTTGCTTGGTTTGATTAGAAAAAGTTAGGATGGTTTCTCCAAGATGGGTTATATGCGTTTCCATAATCATAGGGCTGATTTCTTGAGGTAGGATTATGATTAGAAATAAATTGAATCTGCTCACCTTGCAACACTGATGTTTAACAACAACCATTTTGGTGATTTCTTCTGCAGAAATCACAATTCAAGATCCCTTGGTTTGTTGAACCTACAGAATTCACCAAGCTTCTTCCAATATTCTCTACAGCCTTTATCAAGTTTGTAATGGTATTCATCATCTTGTTCTGTTGAGACAAGAAAGAATCAGGGCTGGGCATACCTCTTTGTTGGATGTTGGCTTGATTCACTTGTGATTGTTGCTGTCCAACTGAAAGAGTTATTGCTCCATGATAGTAATGGGTAGATTCTATTCTTTCTAGCAATTCTTGTGCTTTCTCTGGAGTTTTATAGGGAAAAGAACCTCCCCACTTGCATCAACTATCAGTCTCGTCTCCGAAAATAGTCAATTATAGAAGGTTTGGACTTGCAGCCATAGAGGTTAGCATGGTGCGGACACTTTCTCAACAACTCCTTAAAGTGGTCCCACGCTTCACCTAAACTCTCTCCTGTGATTTGTTTGAATGATGTGATCTCGTTTTGGAGCTTAGCGGTCCTACCCAGTGGAAAGTGTTTGGCTAAGAATTCTTGAGCGAGTTGGTCCTATGTTGTGAAAGTGCCTTGTCGATATGAATGCAGCCAAGACCTTACTCTATCATGTAAGGAAAAAGGGAATGTTCTCATCCAGATACAATCGGGGTGGACTCCATTCTACCGAAATATATCAATGACTAAGCTCCTTAAATCTGATTAAGTGCTCGTAGAAATCTTCATTTGGGCCTTATCCAAACATAGCATGTGTTTGGAGTATTTGTATTAGTACAGGCTTGATTTCAAAGTTATTTGCTTGTACTAGCAGCCGAGCAATGTTAGAACTTGCCCTCTCAAAATTAGGTATTGTATAATCTCTAAAATGTTAGGGGTTAGCATTAGTATTAACTAGGTTGCCATTGTTGCCTACAACCTCCTCTTGTTCATTAAGAGCACGGATTGGATTCTCCATTAGATTTTCACTCGATTTGAATCCTGCCATCTACGATTTCTACTTAATGTCTGTTCAATTTTCAAGTCAATTGGATGAAGTGGTTGATTGGATGAACGAGTATCAACCATAAACTACAAGAAAAGAAAACCAAAGATCAAATATCAAAGACAAAATCCAAACAAACTCGAGAGAACAAGAAATAATTGTAAATAAATAAATAACAAAAGAAATAAAAAGTCTAATCTAGTAATGGATTCATTACACTTGATATTGTTATAAAAAAAAATAGTACTCGGCAAGGGCACCAAAAACTTGTTCGGTAGAATATTGATTAGGTGGTTTGAAGATAATGAACAAGTAGTAAAAACCTTAATTATTCTAATCAACTCCCACACACTCACAAGTATACGAGGCAAGTTTTTATATAGGATGAGTAAGGATTGTTCCCACGAAAACTATTGAAACAATTACTAGGTTCACAAGCCTATTTACTAGTTAGACAAATTAATCAGGAGTGTTTGATTAAACTTAAACTAAAATTAAGCACAAGAAAGTAAAATAAAGACAAGAATGTGAAATTCTAATCCTATGGAAAGCAATTAAATGGAATTAACAAAAGCCCTAATTTAATCTACTGTACGTGCGAGAATTTAATCAAGAACAAGAATTTAAATTAGTCTACTCTATAAAAGCAATTAGAAATGATCCAATAAAACCCTAAATACTAAACTACAGAAGCAATTAAGAATTTAAAGGCAATAAAACAAGAACAATAATTAAATATGAAGAAAGCAATAAGAACAAAAATTAAATTACATAAAAATAAATTAAGCGCAGTAATTACAATGAAAATGAATGTCGATTTGCGTCAAATCTTGAATTCTTGACAAGAGAATTAAATTCTAGCTCGAATGCTTGAGAAAATCTATCACACAGCTAAATTATCGACCTAACTATTGAAAACCTAAAAAACTAATGATGGCTGATGATGATGATGGTTTTCTCCCCTTCTCTCGGTGTATTTATAGATATTTTTAGGATTTTGGAGTTCTGGGATGGTAAGTACATGCTTTTCCATGTAACCGGGTCCACGAGAGGACTTTTCTTTCAAAATAAGTGCTGTCTTGTGCAACACATCCATGTGATCGGGACTTGGACGCTCCTACAAGAATGCTGGGATTGCCTTTCTGGAATTGGCACCTGGGCACTGGTTCCAAAAAAGTTGCTATTTGCTTCATTTCATCTTCAATTTTTGCCATGATGCAAGTAGACCAATTTTGGAAAACCCAAAACATGAAAGTTGTAGCTCTATGTCTTAACTTTCCAAAACATCTTTATTCACCTCAATTGGAGCTCGAACAAGAAAGTTATTATCAATCTACCAAACTATGTCAAAATCACTCCTCACCGATGCACTAAATTCTAATTTTGCAATTTTCCTCCACTTTTGCGATCAATTTGGACTCTTTCTTCACTCAACCCTACGTTTTTCTCTTAATCATGGGTCCGACACTAATATAACCATCATTATGCATATTTTATTACTACATTGTATTATCATTTAATTTTAAACAAAATCAATCTTTTATTAACCACAATTACTTGTAAGGTATTTATTACCATTGTTATAAGTTTTTTTAACTTGTATTCATAAAATTAAATATGAAACCGTTAAAAATTTTTATTTCAAAATATTTTCATTTTGTTAACCGAACACCGGAAAATTGTATGGAAAATATTTTCAGTCCAAACGAGCACACTAGTTCTCCCCCATTTTAACTTTTTTATTATTCTTTTTTGGTTTGTTGTTTGTTAAAGACATCAATTTAATTCATTTCAGAAACTTCTTTGTAATTGTAAACAACTTTTAAATTATAAAATTAAATTAAATGCACCTAAAAAAATTTTAAAATGAAAATGGCAATAGGGGGACATTTAATAATATAATTTAGAAACCTGAAAAAGATTATTATGACCAGTGCTTTAATTTAAAAAGACTTTTTTTTTTTTTAATAAAAAGATGTCAAATTCAAGCCACAAGTTAGTCAAATGCTGTATAATTACACAGACGGCCCTCCAAATGTCATATTAATAAGTTCATATTCGACGGCCAAATAGATGACCATTTAAGATGGAGCGTTCTTTTGACTTCTGTGTCCATTGAAAATGGTCTGTTTGCCAAATATGTAAATAAAAAAGCTTAAAATGCAATTAAACTTCGGAAATGATTAGGACATGAGCATTTTGTTTATTCCAACATTAAAAACCAAAAAAGGTGTGTTAACCAACTTAAAATACACCGTATATTATTAAACTAATTAAGTTAAGTTAATATACAATTCATCAAACCAATTTCCATTGACATACACTAAATTACAACATTCGAGATATTCTATGGATTTGGATCCCAAGTTCTTTTCATCAAACCATTTTCCATTGACCCCTTGGACATTGACTGCCGTCAAAGTACCTTACTAAACCAGCAAATTGCCTAAACAAAAAATACTCCAATCAAGAATTAGGAGCTCCAAAAATCAAGCCATCCAAATGGAAATTTGTTAGTATTCAGTCACAAATGCAAGAGAATAAGAAAATGAATCAAAGGGGTATATGGGAATGTGGTGAAGATGATCTCTACTATGCTGAATTCAGAAGACAGGTCCTATTATTAACAACAGAAGATGATGATGAAGAATGTCAAGAAAGCAGACATGCCAATACTGCTAAATCTTTACAACAAAGATTTAAGACAAGCCCTCCTTCATTGCTCCAACCAGGATGCTATTCACTACCTACTGGTTAAGCAACGACAAAAATGGATCAGTACCCACATGCCTATTTTAACTTGTGGAAGCCTGGAAATGGAACTGGAGTATTCATCCCGCAGATTATCAAGTCCAGAAGAAGATATTGGCCTAGTAAGTTCTTTTGCTATATTAGCTTATCTTGTAGATTTTACATGCATGATGAATCTGTTAGACCATGCATATATACAATTTGTTTGCAGGTTATATATATATTGTTAGAGAGGATCTAAGGAAATTGACAAAAGTTTAAGACAAATTCGAAACAAAGTATAACAAAATAAACGAGAGACACCAGATTTACGTGAGAGACACCAGATTTACGTGATTCGGTCAAAAAACTTATGTCCATGGGCGAAGGTGAGCAAAATTTTAATGTATAAGAAGAATATTACATGATTCGGTTGAAAGACCTATGTTCATGGGCGAATGTGAGCAAAATTTTACCATATAAGAAAAATACAAAAGATTTAAGAGAGTACTCCTAAACCTTGAACAAAAGCACTAGTAGAAAAACACAAGAAAGGCTAAAATAAAGATAAAAAGCTTAATGACCAACAAGGTCTAATAGCCCACTAAACTCTTTTATGTTTAGTGATTGGTACGTAAAGCCTAAAGTCTAAGATCTCTATTTATAAGATCAAGGTTACATAACTCTCCTTAACATTAATCAATGTGGGACAAGGCCACATAACAAATCTCCATCGAGGTGTGTACCCACATCCACAAAATAGCAAACTTGCTCCACCTTCTCCACAAAAGCTCCAATGGGCTTAATCACCAACAACGAACGCCAACCAAGTCCAAGCACTGCTTGAACTTGTAAAATGGAAGAGGCTTCATAAACATTTCCGCAAGATTATCTTTGGTACTGATATTTTGAACAAGAACTTTCCTCTCAGCAATAGTATCCTGAACGAAGTGAAACTTCACATCAATGTGCTTAGTCCTCTCATAATACATTTGATTTTTAGTCAAATGAATTGTACTTTGAGGGCTATTACAATAAACTATAGTAACACAATGATATAGACTCAACTCGCAAAACAAACCTCTCAACCACAAAGCTTCTTTGATTGCCTTAATCACGGCCATATATTCTGCTTCCGTAGTAGACAATGCCACAATAGGTTGTAAAGTAGCTTTCCAACTGACTGCACAACCGCCAACACAAAATATATAACTAGTAAGTGATCCGCTTTTGTCAAGATCTCTGATGTAAACAGAATTCACAAAACCAATCAAAGTGTCACTATTTTTTCCAACTCCAAGCAAGCGTTTGAAATACCTTTCAAGTATCTGAGAATTCATTTCATAGCCTGCCAACGCTCTTTTCAAGGACAAGACATATACTTGCTAACTATACTAACTGCTTATGAAATGTCTAGATGTGTACAAACCATCGCATACATGATACTACTGACTGCACTAGAATATGAAACACGTGCCATATAACCTTCTTCCTCATCTGATTGTGATGATTGAACTGCTGAAAGTCAAATCAAATGACTTGCAAGAGAAGTACTCACAGGTTTAACATCTTTCATGCTAAATTTCTCCAAAACTTTCTCAAGGTAATGATTTTGGGTCAGGAACAATTTTATAGCTCCTCGATATCTCTTGATTTCCATACCAAGAATTTTCTTAGTTGCTTCCAAATCTTTCATCTCATATTCATTACTCAATTATGTCTTCAAAGTGTAAATTTTTACAAAACTCTTGGCAACAATGAGTATGTCATTAATATAAAGTAACAAATAGATGAAAGAATCATCATTTAATTTGAAAAATAGACACAACTGTCATACATGCTCCTTGAATAATCATGACCCAACATAAAGTAATCAAACCTCTTATATCACTGTCTTGGAGATTGCTTCAATCCGTACAAAGATTTCTTTAACAAGCAAATATAGTCTTCTTTTTCTTCAATTTCAAATCCTTGAGGTTGCTTCATATAAATTTGTTCTTTGAGTTCACCATGTAGAAAAGTTGTCTTGACATGCAAGCTGTTCCAATTCTAAATCATACATGGCAAGCAAGTCAAGCAAAGCATGAATAGAGCTGCGTTTAACAATAGGTGAAAACATATCATTGAAATCAATACCGTATACCTGACTATAGCCCTTTGCAACCAATCATATTTTATACCTTGCATCTTTAGCTCCTGGATGACCTTCCTCCTTCTTAAAGTCCCATTTGCAATCAACAATTTTCTTACCCAAATGTAGCTTCATAAGAGCCCAAGTTTCATTTTTATAGAGAGACTCAATTTCTTCATTCATAGCGACCAACCACTTTGCTAAAGTATCACAAGAAACTGCTTCAAAGTAGGTGGAAGGCTCACCAACTCCATCTGTTTCTTCAGCGACTGACAAAGGGTATGCAACTAAATTTGCATATCGTTGTGGTGATCGAATCTCCCTCCTTGGTCTATCCTTGGTAATGGAATGCTCCTCTTCCTCTGGTTCTTCTTTAATAGACTCTAGTTCATCTACTAAATTTTTCTGACCGAACTGTTTGGTAGAGAGGTTAACTGAGAAGGACCAGAACTACCAAATTCTAGCTCCACCTACTTCTGCGTATTATCATCTGTATCTATAACACAAGAACTAGAAGACTCTTTTTTCGAAGATAACATAGAGAGTCTATCAAATGTAACATCTCTACTAATTACAAATTTTGGGGATTTGGGATCAAGACACAATAGTCTTTAGCCTTTCACCCCAAAAGCATAACAATAAAAATACACTTTTTTAGCTCTAGACTCTAATTTCCCATCATTCACATGCATATATGTTGGACACTCAAAAACTTTCAAATCAGAGTAATTAGTAGGAGTACCTGACCAAAATTTCGCAAGAGTTTTGAAATCATTAGCTGCAAAAGGAGCTCGGTTGACGATATGACAAGATGTAGAGATCACCTTTACCCAAAAGTCCTTTGTCAACACTTTATTAGAGATCATACAATGGGCTCTCTCCAAAAAAATTCTATTCATACGTTCGGTCACACCATTTTGCTAAGGCATCAGGCTTCCTAATTGTATGGTGTCAAACAATTCCTTCATTTTTTTGTAAAATTCATCGAATTCGCCTTCACAAAATTCCATGCCATTATTTTTTCTAAGCTGCTTTTATGTTTCAAAAAGTAAACTCAAACTTTCCTTGAATAATCATCATTGAAAGTCAACATATATGTGGCATCACCCTTAGATTATACACGAGTTGGCTCCCAAAGATCAAAATGGATATAATCTAAAGTACCTTTTATCCTATGGATTAGTGGTAACTGAAGCTGATTCTCTTCTACTTCCCAAAGACACAATATTCACAAAAATTCATCGTTTCAATACTTTACCCGCAAAGAAGCCCTCTTTTGCTCAACATAGTCAAGCCTTGCTCGCATATGTGCCCCAAACGCATATGCCATAATTTGGTAATGTCAGAATTAGACAAAGATGATGAAGAGACTGCTGCGGAACGTGTAACAATAGAACCCTACAAAATATACAAAGTACCAAACCTGCAAGCTTTCAAACTAAAACAAGCGCACCCTTACAGATTTTCATAACTCTACCTTCAATTACATATTTGCACCCAAGAGACTCTAAGGTGCTTAAAGAGATAAGATTCTTTTTCAAATCTTAGAACATGTGTGTATTAGTGAGTGTTCTTACAATACCATCATGCATTTTAATCCGGACTATACCTTTACTAACAACATAACAAACAGCATTATTGCTATCAAAACAATTCTACCATTACAAGATTCATAAGTGAAAAATAAATCCCTATTGGGACAAATGTGATAAGAGCACACTGAATCTAAAATTCACTCATTTTTAAACCTTATTCTGTCATCAGTGACAAAAAAAATATTTCCATCACTTTCATCAGTTGCAACACTAGCCTCGGCAGTATCAATATTTTTTTGGTTAGATTTCTCTATATGCTTACCTTTATTTTTTAACCTGAAGCATTCGAAGTTAATATTCCCCTTTTTATGACAATAATTGTATACCAAATTTTTATGTCTGGATTTAGATCTAGTATGGATTTTGATTTACTACTATCAAAGTTTCTCTTTTCAGATCTACTCCTAGCAACCAAACCTTCAGCCTGATTTTCACCAATTTTCCTAGTTACATCCCTATCAATTTGCTCCTTAGATTTTAAAGTAGATTTAATTTCACGATACGAGATTGTTTCTTTACCATAAATCATAGTATCATGAAAATGTTTACATGATAGGGAAAGGGAACATAACAACAAAAGGGCCTGATCCTTATCATCAATTTTTATATCTATATTCTCCAAATCCATAACACTAGAATCAAATTTATTAAGATGTGAGTGTATAGATATACCTTCAGTCATCGGAAGCATGTAAAAGGTTTTCTTCAAATAGAGCCGATTCTTAATTGTTCTCTTCACATACAAAGTTTTTAATTTATCCCACATACCTTTGGCTATCACCTCAATAGTGACCTCCCTTAAAACCTCATCGGCGAGATTTAGGATAATATTCGACCTGGCCTTTTTATCAAGGTCCTCAAAATCCTCGTCTACCGACACCTTTTCTGGCCTTTTCTCCATTCTATGAAGTGCTATGTCCATGCTATCTTGGATCAGGATAGCCTCCATCTTGAGCTGCCACATCCTGAAATTAACACTCCAATCAAATTTCTCCACATGGATCTTTGTTGTCATCATAATGCCTCAAAACTTTCCTAAAAGCTCTGATACCAGTTTGTTAGAAAGGTCCCAAGAAATTGACAAAAGCCCGAGAAAAATCAGAAACAAACGATAACAAAATAAAAGAGAAAATAAAATAGAGACACCAAATTTTCGTGATTTGGTCAAAATAACTATGTCTACAGGCGAAGGTGAGTAAAATTTTACTGTATGAGAAGAATATAAAACTTTTAGAAAAGTGTTCCTAAGCTCACAAAAGCACTAGTACAAAAACACAAGAAATGCCAAAATAAAGATAAAAGGTTTAATGACCAACAAGTCCCAATAGCCCACTAAACTCTCTTATGTTTAGTGCTTGGTACATAAAGTCCAACTTTAGCTAAAATCTCTATTTATAAGACCAGTGCTACACAACTCTCCTTAACATTAACCAATATGGACAAAGCCACATAATATATATTCTCTTGCTCTTGATTAACCGATTTGGTGTTTTAATGTGTAACAGGGAAGAAAAATAATGCAAGAGGAAAGATGTACAATCCAGTAGCAAATTAATGTGGAGTGATGATTTACTGGCTTTGGTTTTCCGTTATATTTTTTATTGTTATACCAACTGGATGAATGACATGTGTACTTCATTTAATATTTATTCATAAAAAGAAAATACATATCACTTGTGTAAGTGATGTAACACAAGTATAATATATAAAGTGTGACTGAAGACCCAAATTTGATTTACTGGTTAATTTTCTATAAATGTTAACTCATCAATGTAGATATAATTTTGCTAATTTGGAAATTGGCTATTGCTTCAATTAGATCTTGATGTTTTGAATGGATGAATTCAAATCCAAATCCATCCTTCAAATTAATGAATGGACCTTTAGTTGAAAATTTAAAATTCATTAGTAAATGAATGTGATATTTTAATGATGGAAAAAAATTAATTTAATCCCTTATATTTGGAGTATCAACCAATCTAGTAGCTTATCTATCATAACAAACAAATTTGATCATTCAGCTTTTAAAAAAAAAAATTAATGAATTTAGAACCTGTGACAAAAATTATAAACAAATTGATGAAAATCATGAACAAATTAACGAAATAAACTACACGATAATCATCTAGGCATTAACTTGCAGTGCTGTTACAATTATATTAGTTTGTCCACAATTAGTCTTACGAATGACCAACTTAATCTTTGTGATAGACAAAGGAGTAAATTGGTATATTTTTTTCCCCTTTTAATGATTAATTTGGTGGATTTCAAATTTATTTAAATTTCGTGTCATTTTAAATTTACCCAATTTAAATCTATTCCTTCCAAATCTTTTGTTTAATTCAAATTCACTCATCCAAACACAACTTGTATGTATTTCACAAGTAGATGCCGTAAAATCGACCTGAAACTTAAAGGTTGCCTGGGTAGAAAGAACAAGAAATAACCAATTATGATATTACAACGATTGTGGGCATCAGACAACAGTGAGAAGTAAGGGTTCAAAGTTCAAACTACCATACATCCAGCGAGATTCTATATATTCTGCAGTCATCCAAATTAACAATCAACCCCAACTTGGTTTACTTTCAATGTTATAGCATTCTAGCCTTGGGACTGAGAAGAGGATTTGTGTTGAATACACAATAGCAAAGGCGTGCCTCGTAAATTGACGTAGAAAAGCGCTCAAATGCATCTTCTTGTTTTTTTTTCTTTTTTTTCTTTTTTCCGTTAACCTATTGAGCAAACTTAATTCCTTCAAAAATAAATTAAACAAAATTGTAAGTTCTAAGGTAACTGTGAAAATTGATCCCAAAATTTGTCAAATATGCAAAATATTTCACTTATAAAAAAAATGTCCCCCAAAAGAAAATTTTTTTCTTAGTGATCGAATATTTCATTTGACATAGTTTTATCTTGTTATAACGAAAATATATTATTTCATTGTGTGATAATATAAGTGTTGAAATTTTAAGTGTAATATTTTTAAGGTTTAATTGCAATTTTTCCCCTATAAATAGCGGATAGTTCTAAGTCGTCCTCTATGTTTATTTTATCTAAAAATTGCCTCCCAAAATTAAGTGAAGTTAAAATTTTCATCTAAAGGGAGTAATAAAATCTCATAATTACCCTCAATCTTTTAATATCCTTAACCAACCTAAAATTTGAGTGAGTTGCTCTTTGGTATCTAATTTTTTTTTTATAAGCAATTTATCATTCAAAATTAATGACTTTTTTCATCCTACATTATTGAAAATAAAATTGATCCTTCATAATTGTACAAATTAGTTTACTATTTTATGTTTTCTTCTTTGCATCCATTTTTAACATGCCATCACATACTTGTTCCGTCAATATTATTTTTATATGTAGAATAAAGTATTTATTTATTTATTCTCATATATTTTGGTTTTATTTTCTCTATTATCAATAATTAATGCATCACTTTGTATTTAAAAAAATCACATTATTTGAGTAAATATACTACTTTGAGATATAATTAATATATATTTCAAATAAATTTAAGTTAATCAACTAACTCACTCGCTCATGCTACCTAAAAAAAGAAAAAAAGCCTCGGAATAATTTAGTTTATTACTATTTCCAAATTAAGAGAAGAATTTTAGTAAAGAAATTCACAAAGTGTGAGTAAAAATATTAAGGGTAACTATGATATTGTACTACTCTCTGTATATGAAAATTTCGACTTCATTACATCTTGGAGGATAATTTAAGATAAAATAAACAGATGAGGCAATTTGCAACTGTCCCCTATTTCTAGGAGCAAACTATAATTACTTCTATCAACAATTATAGCAATCCTTGAGAAAAATCTGATGCCCGGAAAAAAAAATGTCAAACCATTAAAATGAAACCCAAAAAAACACATAAATTAAAAGGTGAAAAGAACAGTCTATGGATTTGAATAGATGTCTAAATTAAAAACTTAAAATCAATGATGAGTTACCTTTGCAAGGAATCCTCTGCCAGTTATCTACTGCTTAGGATGCTGTAACTAAACAGAAACAGGGAAAGCATAGATTAATTTTGATGAATTATAGAAGTCAGAAAATCTATATCCAAATACTAATTTTTAAAAATTAAATACGTTTAGAAACCATGTGTTACTCCATTATTTTATTACTGTATTATTTTTTGTTAAAATATTTGGTAATAGCATCAAGGCGACCACAAAGTCTGCCAAAAACTTGTTAGCTGTCCAAGTTTGACTTGTTACTAAGTAGAGTATCTTACCATATTATTTAAAATAATTATTATAATAATTTTTTTTATGTGATGTATGTAAAATAAAAATATAATTAAAAATATGTTAAAATTTATTATAAAATATTATTTAAAAAATGATAAATAGTATCCATCTTAACAGAGTTCTTTCTGTTCTATTTTATAGTTTTAGTGGGTTGGCGTTATGGGTGGACTATTAGAGGACGGGGAGAGGCGACTGTTCCCTATAAATTTTTGTTACAGTGTGTGTTGTAAATGTGATATGCATTTGATAAGAGTTTAATAATAAACAAAATTAATATTTGCCCCCTATTTTTTTGGGTCATTGCTCTTATATATATATATATATATATATATATATATATATATATACATTTGAACTCAGTTGTTCATGCCTCATTATCGCTAGCCCATTATTTATGTATTAGGTTCAATAACTTTTGTTGGTCTTGCTGTTTCTTCAAATCTATTATCATATTTTTCCCAAATTTTAAATTTTTAAAGATTAAAGGAATTTTTCTCCAACTTTTTTGTCTTTTTATTTTTTCAAAATACTTTTAAAACTTGTAAATATTTATCTTAAAAGCCCATTTACATATTTAATATTCTTTTAGTGGATGAAACAAGTTTCTAAACTTTTTTCCTTTTTGCGCTAAAAAGTTTAATTTCTTTTAATAAATACTATTCACTTTTGTTTAGAAGTTTGTCTTTCACTTGCTCTCCAAGTTAAATATTTTACCTACAATTGAAAGTTAAATACGTTAATCTATATTATTATATATATGCGAGTTATTTTTCCTAATTTTTGTTTCTCTCCTCAAAGTGTTTCTCCCCTTAAAATATTTCTACCCTTTTTTGTGATGACTAAAATACCTGCCTTTAATGAAATATAATTCTCAATCCTAAAGGAAAAACATAACCTATTTTTATTTCTCCTTTTGTGATACCTAAAATACCCGCTCGTAATGAAATACAAATTGTGATGGGAAAATATAATAAAATTACTCCTCATCTATTTAATTACCTATTTTTAATAATACTACAACTTATTTTTTGTCACACCTAATATGCCCTTAATTAAATAGTTTCACGCCTAATAAGTCCTTAATAATTTTTTCCTATTTATTTAATTATTTCTAAGAATTCTATCACCTATTTAGATTTATGTAAATGTTTAGAATAAATGATTATAAAAAGATGGAAAAAATTTTATTTAAACAGAAATTATATTTGAGCAGAAATAAAATAAAGTAGCCTTTATAACTATTATGTTCCTTCCTTGAGTTTTTAAATTTTTTTGGCATAAATACATAATAAAAAGGTAGAAAAGTTTAAGAGTAAAATAATCATGGTAAAAAAAATCATTTATATTTTAGCAAATAATAAAAATATATTATTTATAACAATTTTGTATGTTTAGATTGTTTATTTTTTTTTCCTAATAAAAATTATACGATCAAATATGGAAAAAAAAAAGATCAATTCATAGTATGATGCATGCTCACAATATCATAGAACAATCATAGAACAAATACGTAGGCAAGCAATGTAAATAAAGAACATAATTTATGCAAATAAAATCATACTATTAAATATTCTAAATAATTGCAAATACAGATTGAGTTTCCATGTCAATTTAGAAAATTACAATGCAATTGTTACACTATTTAATAAAATAGCACACATGTATATTAATAATATTAAGGTAACCAATTCAAGGAATTGATCACAAAAATTATGCAGAAAATAAAAATATGAAATCCATACATCTTTATTAACTTTACATTTTGTTTATGTATTTAATAAATAAAAATTTAATTTCATAGTAAAATATTATATTAAAATACAATTTTGGAGCTAACCACAACTATTTATGATAAATAAAAGAGTTTAGAATATCCAAAAAAGAAAAGGAGTTTAGAACATCAATGGAGTCTTGAAGTGAATTTTATTATAAGTTTAAAAAACATGAAAAATTGTCAATATATTTTCAGTAACGGAATAAAAAAAAACCAATATATTCTCTACGTGCATACATATTTCACATAATATGCTAAAAAATTAATTCTGAAATAAATTATATAAAAATTGCATGTTATTTTGATGTCTTTATAGAACTACATATTTTGTATGATAGTTGTGTGCATTTTAAAATAAGATAAAGGTTTCTTTCATTTACATTCTGTAGATTTCAGAGTAAGATAAAGTAAGAATAATTTCTAATTTTTTATCTTTCGACAATTATCTTAATATGTCTCTTATATTCCTAACCATAATATGGAAAATATATTAGTTTAATCTATTTTGATTTTTATAGATATAATAAATAGTTTTTGTTAAATGTATTTGATTTTAATCTATTTTTATTTTTATAGATATAATAAGTAGTTTTTGTTAAATGTATTTGTTCTTTACATTTTAATTGCATTCATTTTTTCTTACTATTTTTTGAAATTTTAAATAATCACTTTTATAATTATTATCCATACATCATTTGATTTCCTATAAATATTTTCCCTATTAAAAGAATTTCAAAAAACTATATCTATAAAATGATGTTTGATTGATAATTCGTATGATTTTTCTTTTTAATTTTTCCCTTTTTTGTGATGCTTAAAATGCCCACCTTTAGTGAAATCTAATGTCCAATAGGAAAACATAATCAAATTACTCATAATCTATTCTAACTAATCTATTTTTAAGGATATATAAGGACAATTTTTTTGTCGTACAATTCTACTTGAGATAATTTATTATTTTTCTTTTACTATTTGTCATGAGTAGTGTATCCTTAATTAAATAATTTCATACCTAATATGTCCTTAATGAATTAGAATTTACTTATCTAAAATACTCCCCATTTAACCTAATAAAACTACCTACTTTTTATAATACTACTATATATATATATATATATATATGTTTAAAATTGTTGTAACAAAATTCCTTAGATTTATATGAAATTTTAGCATAAATGCATAATAAGATAGTAGAAATTTTTATTTGTATAAAATGATTTATATTTGAGCCAAAAATAAAATAAAATAGTATTTATAACTATTATTGTCTATTCAAATTGTCTATTCCATAAGTTATAAAGAAAATTTGGTATAAATATGTAATAAGAAGGAAGAAAATTTCAAGAATAGAAAATTATTTATACTCGAGCAGAATAAAATACGAATATTATTTTACAACTGTAATATATTCAAATTGTTAATCCTTTTTTTTTAATCACTACCAAAAACATTCTTTCATTATCTATCTTAAACACTACACACGCATGCACGCGCGCGCGGACACACACACACACACACACACACATATATATATATATATATATAGTTGTAGTAATATGAGAACGATACAAAGGCTTTGCTCATATATTTTTTTACACAATTTCTTTCTTATTGATAGTGGAGTAGAGGGAGTGGACTCTTCCTGCTCTATCTCCTCCATTAACTTATCTTTTATTGATTGTCAAAAGACCTTCCAACATATATAGTTAAATATAAAAGTTAATTGAAGGAGGGTTTTTTTGGTAATTGGAAACAATTAGCAACAGAACAAATGCTCTTCATGTTTCCACACTCACATATTAGAATTCAATCGCTAATTTGAAGGAAAATTAGAATAATTTAGCTTCGAATGTCCACCATGATAATGATGATAACTTTTACAAATATCATTCTCCTGATCGATGAGTTAACTCAGTTGCCAATCTAAGTATGTCTTACCATTTCATTCATTCAATCTCAACCACGTATTCATCTCTCATTGCCAATGGTTTCGATTTCCCTACAATCTCAATTATTATTCTGTTTTTGTGGGGCAAAATGATATAGAAAGGGACGAAATCAATAAGGCATACAGGAGATATGAAGGAGAAGGAGCCTACACAATTGTGAAGTTGCAATAATTGAGACTGCTAAGAGTAGTGGGTAGATGAGAGTGGAATAGTAGTAATTAGTAGGCCATAGCAGAGAAAAAATAGTAAACCGTAATAATTTAATGGGAAACCTTTTACTATTGAGGTATTTTTTTGTCCAAAATAACAAATTTGCTTTGGCAATAATGCCACCCATACTCTAATTGTGAATATCATGTGGCTTTTAAATACAAATATTTGGAGGTTAAATATTTGAAACTCATGAAATTTGTTTTATTAATTTCTATTGTTGAAGCATACCCCAAAGATAAGATATCAAAATGGTATTTTTTTCCCTAATATAAAACGTAGTTTTATCAGAATTTTAAAAATATCTTTAATAATATAGATGTATTTAATTATTTAATTCATACCTTTAATGATATTATTTGTACAATAACATATATAATTTAGAGGAAAAATAAATTAAATTTTTGAATAACTTAATTAGGAGTATTATACGTGCAAAGCACGTACTTTTTTCTAGTGTACTATTTTTTTCTATCTTATTTCATTCTAAACCTTGAAATTTTATTATTTATAATTTGCTTCATTATTAGATAAAATTATTGGAATAATTTTTTAAGAAGTTAAACTTGAGATTGAGGTCGCGTATACTTGGATAGTTAGACTCAGTATTGAACTTATTTGAATCGCGCACAAACTCACTATAAGTATTGCCTAGCCAATTCAAGCTCCAATTGAAATACTCGATTGAACTCAAGTTCAAGTACTTGTCCATGATAGGTGTCCTCGACTCTTTGATCCAAATTTTCACATATCATGGAGTCGATCCATCTAAGAATTTTTTTATCTACTGTATATTCGATATTCAATTTCAACTCAATTTGTTTATACTGTAGACAATTCTTGTCTTTCAAGATTCAACTCTTGCATCTGCCCTTGATTAGTGCAGATTGGTGCAGAAAAATATAAGGAGGGAAAGGTAATTAAAACTATAAAATATGCTAACTTTTTTGTTAAATATAAAATTGAAAAAATATCATTCAATGCTTGTTTTCCTAAAAATGATATATAAAGAAATCAAACGATTGTTTGCATCCTTCATGGCGATGGCCTAACATGCATTACTATTGGAAATCGATCATATTACTATAGTAATAATGCGTTTGGAGACGTATTGTTTGCGCATTATTTATAAATTCAAATACTAATAGTAGTATTTATCAACCAAATTACTTTTATGTCTAATCATATTAAATACAAGAATTTAGAATTCTTGAGACATATTGTCCAAACGAGCTACTACTCGTGAAATGGCGACTTTGAGAGAAAACAACAAGACCACTTAGCAAAAAGTGATTCAAATATCCGAGTCCTCAAAGATTTATTTCAAGAAAATTCATTTTAAGTTGTCATTAATTAATGATGATAAGATAGTTAGCAAAAAAGTGACAGGAAAAAAAAAATTTATAAAAAGAAAAAGTCGCAAGGCAACTAATCCCCTATCCAATTAACCATATCACTATACGTATTAAAGAGTATGGGCTTTACTTTAACAATACATGTAATTGAATATATAAATTGTCGTTGGTTTTAATTTTTGTTTGTTTAATTGATGGAAAAAAACTCTATTAGTCTTTTATATTTTATATTTGTACTTTTCAGTCCTTCATCTTTAAAATGATGCATTTTAGTTCCTCACAAATTCAAAATGCATCATTTTGGTCTCTCGACACAATTATCAACATATGGTTTGAAATACTCACATGTGTATTGAATGTTACATTTTTCAAGGACAAAATTGGCAACACACAAATTATAGATATTAAACGATATTACCTAAAACCTCTATCACCACTACCCTAAAAAAATTCTCACCTACTATCACCACCCCTATTCCTTTCTTTTGCGGCTTTTTCTCCGCCAACACTACTCCAACAGCTCCAATCTTCTTCTTTTTAGGACAATTTATTGTTTAAGGTTATGTATTATCAATTTTGTACTTGAATATGTTACATTTTATACGCATGTGAGTATTTCAAGCCACAATATACCAGTAATTATGTCGAGGGACCAAAATGGTGTACTTTAAATTTGTGAGGGACTAAAATACATTATTTTGAATGTGAGGGATTGAAAAAATATAAATGTGAAATATGAGGGACTATTAAAGTCATTTTTCCTTAATTGATTTGCGAACGCTTTGACTTTTGGGTCGCTCTTGGTGAATTAGTTGTTTTGTTTCGTCATATTTCAAAACTAAACAAATAAGGATAAATGACATAAATCATACCGATAGGAGTGAACATTTTCTTATATTTTCATTTCTGTAAAATGATTTCTGAACTATACAACATTTATTTTTATTATTTCTTACATTTTGATAAAAAGTTTAAGAGGATAGTAGGTTACCCTCTTTTTCTAGAGTCATTGTAACACTCCGGATCTTGAGCTAGCCTAATAACTTTTGTACGAAAACAACGAGTGCGTTAATTCCCATTTTGCAGATTACAGTTCTGGAAATACGTCGCTCCATGTGTACGTTCATTGTCAATTTTTTCCAAGGATGAGAGTACCTTGCAAAAGGATGACTGGTGAAGAATATGCGGGAAAAAAGGCCCTGTTGTGCAGATGAATGGTGAGTCTAGTTTGTTTGACAGTCTCTTACAACTGGAACTCCTTAAAAATTTGAAGCTCCGTAATGATGATGTAACTTGCAAGCTGAAAGCCTTCCGTTGGGGCACAAGTTTCCAGCAAAGCTGAGAAGGCTGAGTCTGCAAAGCACGAGTCTAGATTGGATTCATATGTCAACAATGGGGAAGTTGAAGTGTCCTGAGGTGCTAAACTTGAAGGACAATGCCTTTAAAGGAAAGCATTGGGAGACAGATCAAGATGGGGGCTTCCGTTGTCTCAAAGTTTTGTACACTGGAGCTACAGATATGAAGGTTTGGAAAACTAAATCAAGTAATTTCCCTCAACTCAAAAGCCTTGTTATCAATCATTGAAAAAAATCTCGAGGCTATCCCATCTAATCTTGCAAACGTAAAGTGCCTCCAGTTGATTGACTTGGAACGCATGAGCAAATCTGTAGTTAACTCAGCCAAGAATATACAGCTGCTACAATAGCGAATTCTCAGGCAGAAAAAAGACATAGAAACTAATGAGCTTATGGTTAAGATTTATCCTCCAGAACAGAAAACAAGCTTCTTCCGAGGTTAGTATTAAGCAATAAGTATAAAACAACTTAGATTTTCAATCCAGCAGTATTTATTTCTTAACTAATCATCTTGTGCAGCAATCTGAAGAATGCTTTTGGCTGCTGCTTTTCTTTTGCAGGATTTTAAGTATCTTTGTTGGTGATTAGGCCAAGAAGTTTGAAGAAAACTATTTGGGAGTTGGATTAAATTCTCTCTTGGTTTCTTATTTCACTATTTGTTATTATTTTTAGTTACATATGGAGGTCTATTTATAGTTGAATGGTTACATGAACCTAAACTCCTAGAACATTGCACTAGACTTCTAGGAAATGTTTCCAACACATAAAAGAAACAAATAGACATTCAACTACTTGAAATTCTAAACAAACATTTGACTTAATTAATTAAGCACATTACTCAACATATTCCCCCTTTAATGTGCTGTTCTTGAACTCCAAGCATCTCTCGAAAATAACAAAACTTGTCTTGAGGTAGCGGCTTTGTAAAGATATCCGCAACTTGATCTTCACTTTTGCAAAACTTGAGTTCAACTTCACCGTCTTCAATTGCTTCTCTTATGAAATGATGTTTGATTGCAATGTGTTGAGTTCTTGAATGATGAACTGGATTTTTGGCAATGTCAATGGCTGATTTGTTGTCGCAAAACATCACTGTAGCTTCTTTTTGCTTTTCGTCGTAATGTCTTCGAGAATTCTCCTTAGCCAAATCAGATGTGAAGTTGCCAAACTAGCTGAAACATATTCAGCTTCGGCAGAGGATTGTGCAACACTTTGTTGTTTCTTTGAAACCCAAGAAAACATGACTGAACCAAGTGTGAAACAATAGCCGGAGGTGCTTTTCATATCATCATGGCATCCAGCCCAATCACTATCACAAAATCCATACAAAGTTGTACTAGCTCCTTTGCTGAATTTTAATCCGAAATTGGATGTTCCTTTGATGTACCGAAGTACTCTCTTGGCTGCTCCAAGATGCAATTGACTCAGATTGTTCATAAACCTTGATAATAAACTTGTAGCAAACATAATATCCGGTCTTGTGGCTGTAAGATATAATAAATTTCCTACCAAACTTCGATACAAAGTTGGATTGGCTCTCTTATCACCATCATCCTTGACAAGCTTTTCATACTACAAGTGGTGTAGTCATGGGCTTACAACCATGCATGCCAAACTTAACGGCAAGAATATTTTCAGCGTATTTCTTTTGACAAATAAATACTCCATCATCATTTTGATCAATCTCTATTCCAAGAAAGTGATGTAGCAATCTCATGTCATTCATTTCATACTTCTTCATCATGTCTTTCTTAAATTTAGTAATCATGTTCTCATTGTTACTTGTATAAAGCAAATCATCAACATACAAAGCAACAATAAGAATATTTGAAGTACCTTGCTTCTTCACATACAATGTTGGCTCATTTTTGCTTCTCTTGAATCCTTGATCCATGAAGTAAGAATCAATTTGACTATACCAAGTCCTTGGTGCTTGCTTCAACCCGTACAATGCTTTCCTCAATTTGTACACTTTGTCTTCCTCTCCTTTTTTGACAAAGCCTTGGGGTTGTTGGATATAAACTTCTTCCTTCAATTCTCAATTCAAAAATGCTGATTTGACATCAAGTTGATAAAGACTTCATCCTTGTGGGCTGCCATAGCAATAAGAGTTCGAATTGTGTCAAACCTTGCTACCGGTGCAAATGTTTCATTGTAGTCGACACCGGGCTGTTGAGTGAACCCTTTTGCAACAAGTCTTGCCTTCTTTCTTTCTTTGCTTTGTAGATCCACTTCACTCCCATGATCTCCTTGTTTTGTGCTTTGTCAACAAGCTTCCAAGTGTTGTTCTTTTCAATTGATTGAATCTCATCCTCCATGGCTTTTCTCCAATCATTTTCGGCATTTGCTTCTTCAAAATTTTTTGGTTCAAGTACACAAAAGTTGCACCTTGCATAGATATCATTCAAGCTCCTCATCTTCTTTGGTGTTGAAGTTGGTGAACTCGAACTCGAACTTGGTGAGGGAGACGGATTGTTTGGTGTAGTGGCTGGAAATTCTTCCTCATTATGTTGTTCATCATCAACCAAAACAGTAGCTTTCTCTTCTTTTCCATTATTCCAATTCCATGAAACATTTTCATTAAATAAAACATCTCGACAAACAATGATTTTGTTAGTTTTCAAGATTTATACAAACGATAGCCTTTTGATTGTGAACTATAACCAACAAAGATGCATTTTTCACTAACTTCATCAAGTTTGTACCTTTTCTCCTTTGGAATGTGAGAATAGCAAACACTTCCAAAAATTTTCAAATGATTCACTGACGGCTTTCTTCCACTCCATGCTTCAAGAGGAGTTTGATTCCACACCGCCTTGGTTGGACTTCTATTCAACAAGTACACGGCTGAATGCACCGCTTCAGCCCAAAATTCTTTAGGCAATCCTTTGTCATGCAACATGGATTTTGCCATCTCCATCACGGTTTGATTCTTCCTTTCGGATACTCCATTTTGTTGAGGTGTGTAGCCAACCGTGAGCTGTCTTTCTACTCCTTCATCTTCACAAAATTCCTGAAATATATTGGAAGTATACTCCTTCCCTCTATCACTCCTTAAGGTCTTAATACAATAACCACTTTGTTTTTCTACAAGACTCTTGAACTTTTTGAATACATGAAACACTTCTAAAAACAAAAGATTTTTCTTTCAGGAAATACACCCAAGTCATTCTAGAAAAATCATCAATGAAGAGTATAAAGTACTTGTTACCTCCATGAGATGTTGTTCTCATTGGTCCACAAACATCGGTATGAACCAGCTCTAAAATCTCCTTGGCTCTCCATGCAACTCCTTTAGGAAATGGTTGCCGGTGTTGTTTGCCAAGTGCACAACCTTGACACACACCATCCTTATCTTCAATTTTTGGCAATCCATACGCTTATACACATCTAGATGTGTATAAGAGACTGCGAAAATTCATTATACACATGACCAAGCCTTTTGTGCCAAAGCCACGAACTATCAATCACTTGAGCCTTCAATGCTTGATTTCCACCATAGTTGAAATTTATTGGAAAACTCCTATTCTTCTCCATAGGAATTTTTACAACAAGTTGTCTACCATCTTTTTTATCATAAATTGAGCACTCACCATCATCAAAGTTAAGTGCATATTTATGTTCAAGAAGCTGTCCAAGACTTAACGCTGTGGAAATTTTGCTCTAAATCAGGTACAAGTAAAACATCATGAATAAACTTTGTACCTCTTTTGTTTTTAACTCCAATAGTTCCCAATCCTTGTGCTTGAACAACAACTCCATTTCCCATCTTCACTTGAGTCTTTATGGACTCATCCAAGTCAACAAATCTGGATTTGTCCTTGGTCATATGATTGCTACAACCCCTATCAAGAAACCACACATTTTCTTTGCATTCGGTTGCCATGTGACAAGCATAGAATAAGTTGCTATCTTCTTGATTCTCGGTTGTAAATTGTGCTTGTTGGTTGCCTTTGAGTCTACAATCCTTTGCAATATGGCCGAACTTCTTGCAATTGTAGCATTGTGGCTTGCCTTTGTGCCAACAATCATTCTCCACATGGTTGCTCTTTCCACAAATGTTGCAAGATTTAGAATTTTCAGCATTGTTGGTTCTTTGATAGTTGCCTCTTCCTCTTCCTTGATAATTTTTTCCTTGTCCTCGTCCATGGCCATTCGTCTTCCACCTCTTTGGGTATGTCCTCCTCTTTGATTGTTGCTAGAAGATTGCTCTCCTTTATTGCTATTGGGGCTGAAATTTACTTTAGATTGAAAGACACTTTCAATGGATTTTTCAGCATGCCTAGCAATCCTTTTCTCATGAGCCTTCAAAGATCCCATCAACTCTTGAACACTCAAAGAAGTAATATCTTTTGTTTCTTCAATTATGGACACCATAGAATCAATTGGAGGTAAACTCACAAGGACTTTTTCTACAATTCTACTATCACTAATTTGTTCACCAAAAGTTTTCATCTCATTTACAATTTTGGTGATCTTTGTGTAGTAATCTTTGACAGTTTCACTATCACTCATTTTTAGATTTTCAAGTTCTCTTCTAAGAGTTTGAAGGGTGACATTCTTTACCTTGACATTTCCTTCGAATTCTTTTTGTAGAATCTCCCAAGCTTCCTTGGCATGATCCGCACCCATGATTCTTGTGAAGATATCCGGACTTACCTGATAACACCTTGTTGTATATAGGAGAGTGCTTTGGCATCTTTCTTCCTATGCTCCTTGAGACTTCTTAATTGTGGGTCACTCATGTCGGTGGTAGAATCCGATTCTTCATAGCCTTCTTCTACATATTCCCACAATTCTTTTGATCTGAAAATTGTCTTTATTTTGACGCACCAATGATCATAATGCTCACCGGAAAATATTGGAACCGATGTGCCATCATTTTTATTTGCCATTTCTCACTCTTTTATGATTGTTTTTTTTTTTTTATGAACCTGGCTACTCTGATACCAATTTATGTTGGTGATTAGGCCAAGAAGTTTGAAGAAAATTATTTGGAGTTGGATTAAATTCTCTCTTGATTTCTTATTTCACTCTTTGTTATTATTTTTAGTTACATATAGAGGTCTATTTATAGTTGAATGGTTACATGAACCTAAACTCCTAGAACATTGCACTAGACTTCTAGGAAATGTTTCCAACACATAAAAGAAACAAATAGACATTCAACATATAAGATACTTGAAATTCTAAACAAACATTTGACTTAATTAATTAAGCACATTACTCAACAATCTTGCTCTTGCATTTGTTCCCTAATTGAAATTTCTCAGCGGAGGTGCTCAAGATTCTCTCCTTTTGTGTTCTGTTTTACTGTTTCGTGGTAATAATAATGTTCAGCTGACAAAGTGCAGCTAGTTGCTGAAACTTCATTGAGTTTGAACCATTTTCAGTACCGCTTGCAAAACCACTTATTGGTATTGTAAGTTTCCACTTTTCGGCAAGTTTATTGTGATGAAAATAAGGCCAAAGATCTTTTGGACAATTGAGTAACAATTAAGATGGTGTTTAACACCTTTTTATCCCCTTGTAAGATAGTCAATTATCAATTCAACATCATATTGAAGAATTACCAATCTACCATTAATTCATCCCTCATTGAGATTGTAGTCTGGAGCTTGTTGACATAATTGTGAACTATAGCGTCATTAACTATATAAATCTTTCCTAGGAAATGACAAGAAGAACATATAACATGAAACAGGACTATCTCTAAAATACAGAGGAGTTCAAGTACTCTCAATCCACTGTCCAATTAACTAACACTGCTACCATAGCTGAATTTTAGAATTTCCTTTCGGAGTTTACAGTGAGATTCTCATTTAAGATACTTCCAATTTTTTTTTTGACGTTTCATAAGTTCTTTATCGCAGAATCAACACAGTTTGAACAAATGCAACTTTTCGTATAGTATTATGCAAAGAATAATTACTTATAATATCCAGGACCCACTTTCCAAGACGAATATATGTAATAAAATTTTATTAAATCACCAACTTATTGATATTAGATTTAGGTTCGATTTCGTTACATCTTTCGCTGATTTAGCAATACGTCAATAATTTTATAAAATGATATCGAATTTGTAATTTTCCAAATGTACTGTGTAGTAAAGCTGTATATCTGAAAGTAAAGTTCTATAGGACTTTCCGACTATTATTTTTGTAATGAAATATGAACAACAGAGATTTAAAACTGAATGCAATAGCTAGAACATGTAACTTGTCGTTGGTTTTGATATTTGTTTGTGTTGGGATTCAGATGCGGAAGCAGCTAACTATTTGAGAAAGGAAAGTACCAAAGTGGTGAATCTGGTTTTTATCCTCACTCACTTGTAGATCTTGAAATCACAATTTAGTTTTATAAAATTTTACTTACATCAAATGATATCATATATTTCATAAAATTTAATCTGCACTACAAGATTTACAAGTAGAATAAAAAATCAAGTCTACCTAAATATTTACTTTTGAGAAATCAATAATATAATTTAATGAAATATATAACACTAGCTTAATTACCAATCCTACGTCCACAAAATGAAAATTGTCTTTACTATAAGAGAAAATAAATACAAGAATACTACTTGTATTTCAAGCCAACCTCTTCTATTGTATCTCTCACAATCAAGAACCCTCTCACCTCTTTGTATGAATTCTATTGCTCTCTTGTATTTATTGTGCATATTAACTAGACCTGTAAATGGGTCGAATCCGGCATATTTAAACCCGGATTCAGATTTGGATTCGGATCTCCAACGGATCTACAAAAGTAGATTCATACCCGGATCCATCGGGTCCTTGTTAGATCCAGAGCCGAATCCGGGTCTTTTTTTTTTTTTATAACTTTTAAAATTATACATAACTATTCCAACTTATCGAATTCTATCTCTCTTTTTTTTTGTAATTATAAAAAAGTATTGAGTTCATAATTAATATTTATACATGTATTGTACATTAAATATAAATTACATGGGTACACAACATATATGTGTGTGTATATATATATATAATAATAATACTAATATGCAATAATTTTATTATATATTAAATATTTTAATCAAATTCGGGTCTTAATCGGATCGGAACACCAAAATTTAAATCCGACTCATTTATTATAATAGTTAAACAGGTCCGGATCAGATCCAGATAATTGAAATTTGTTATAAATTCAGATTCGGATAAATGGGTCCGGATCGAGTCGGGTCCAGACATCTAGACCTGATCCATTAACTAGCCAATATCAACCAACCTACTTATAAGAAATATTACTTGGTCATTATTTATTTAATAATAGAAAATAATTTGTGTTACACAAAAAGAATATAGCACTTTATTATTAGAGAAAAATAAATACAAAACTTCAACTTGTATCCCAAGAGTTTTGTTTAATTGACTTGCTAATAATGTGCTTTGCCTTTCGGGGTCAATCTTGGTGAATAAGTTCATTTGATTCGTCATTCCCCATATTTCTTGTGATTGGTTGAGTCGCCATTTTTTTTTTAGTCGACTTATTTCCCTCCTCCTGAAGAACTAGCTTGTTAGTTTCTCATTTTCATTAAAAAAATTTCTTTCATTTTGTCCATTTTAAATTATCCATACCAAGCAATCTACTTCGAAGACGTCATGCCAATCCCCTAAAACCTTTGTCTGTAAAACTGAAATTAAGTACTTATTGAAGTTCCTTTGCTTCTACTTTCCAAATTCAACTAGTATTATTGATCTTTCTGAATTTGCAGCCTTATTACTTAATTAACATGAGTGAATTTACGCAATCCCAAGAGGATGGAATGAGTTTAAAGCCTAAAGATATTTGACAACATTTAGTTGCGAAAATTTTACGGTTTCCTCAACAAGGAAAAAAATGAAATGAAAATAAAGGAAACATACAAAACAAAAACAAAACAAAACAAAACAATTTGACTTTTGCTTAATAAATAGGTCAACAAACTGGTTGCTGGTTATGGCTCCAGCCTTTTTTTTTTTTTTTTAAATGAAGCACTTATAATACTTGCTGCAGAAAGAGAACATCATAGGAGAAAGCATCCCTTCACTGCCAGTCAAATTTTCTAGCCCCTATATCTTTGGTTTTGGTTTTGCATTTTTCATGCTGCGTTCATTACTTGGGTGAGGCCCTCGGGGAGAACAGGCCACGATTACGCTGCAATTTGACATAAAGAAAAATGCACAGCAAATGAAAACTAATGTGAAATCACATTAAAGAAGTATGTTCCAAACAAATAATAATGGATAAATAAAGAAGCAGTTAAATTCCAATTCTTCCTCTAGGTTTGTCATGGTAAAAAGAAGACTTAATTATACTTTGCCCCGTAAATTGGAATTAGTTGCAATTCTACCCCTGTATTCATTTTATCTACACATTAGGAGCAAGACTTAATTGAGATAAATTTTTCATCTGAAAAGAGTGGTAAAATATTATAATCACCCTCAATATTTTTAATTACACTTTGCCACCCTAGATCAGGGTGAGTTCCAGTTTAGTACCATAATATTGTTTTATAAATAATTTACCCTTTAGAGTTGACAATGGTTAAATTTTCCATCCAATATTATTAAAAAAATTCTATATTTAAGTATCCACGAACTTTTTTTGCCATATTTTTTATTGTTTCTTACAATTTTGTCATGTCACAACTTCCCTTTCCTTTTCCTTTTCCTTTCCTTCTCTCTTATAGGTAGTATACTTAGAATAAATATATATTTTTGACTTACTTTATTACTATATCTTAGTTTTATTTTTATTTTTAATGACAAATTCATAATATGTATTGAAATGTTCTATTTAATCAAAATTGTCAAATTTTGGTCAAAAGTATGTTCTTTTAAAAATGATTGATGTTATTAGTTGATAATTTTGAATTTCTTTTACTAAAATTCTTCTCTTAAACTTGAAATGAAAATAAATTAAATTTATTCTTATGAATTTTTTCTTTTCTAGATAGCATGAGTGAGTGAATTGATCAACTTAAATTTCTATAAAATATTTATATAGAAATATATTTCAGAATGTTATTATTTGCTTAAAGTTAAGTAATTTTTAAATATAAAGTGACAAATTAATTATTAATAATAGAGAAAAGAAAGTAAAAATTTAGAAAAATAGAATATGGTGAAATAAATAAAATACTTAATTCTATATATAAAATTAATAATGATAGAACAAGTATGTGATGCCATATCAAAAATGGATACGAACAAGAAAAAATGATAAATATTATGCAAATTAATTCATGTACTTGATAGGAAGAGTAAATGTAGCATTTTTAGTAATATTGGATGTAAAAAACATCAATAATTTTGAAAGACAAATTATTTATAAAATAAAACCAGAGAAACAAAGTGTAACTCATCTTAATTCTAGAACTGCAAAGGCAATTAAAAAATTAAGGGAATTATGACATCTCACCTCCCCATCGGATCGGATATCTTTGGGATAATACGGCCTTTTATAGACCAAAGAATTCATGGTACTGGACATAAAAATGTGGCCACCAAAAAAATCCAAGACATATATCTTATCTATTCCAAAATTTCCTTCTATTCTATTGCTCCTTAACATTTACAAACAAAAAGGTATCGTACGAAATACATTTAAACGACGTTGTTGCATACTTTGCTGTTGAATGCAATGATCAGCAGATGCAGACAGTTCCATGCATTTTTGGTTTGAATTCCAATGATCATGATCACACATAAATAAATGAAATAAAAGATATGAGGACTCATAGATTTTTTTTACTTAAAATGATATACATATATATATAGAGAGAGAATCTACTTTCCTGGTATTCATTCTCAATATCTCATCTTTTAATTATTACTTCAATCTAGCTAGTTGTGGATAAACAATAATACATTTATATATAGGACTTCATATAGCCTGCATATAACATGTAAAGGAAGACGAGAAGATTGCTTGTACCCGCCATAAGTTAAACATACGCAACGCCCGTCCTGAATGAAACATTTGAGAGCTGATGTATGAAATACATGAAAGAGAATGATTATGATGAAGACCACACCGTGAACTGATTTCCCCACCATTTTTTAGTATCTTGAATATTCTTATTTCTACTTTAATTGCATGCATGGTCTACCCTTGGTGCGGTGTTTTCTTTTATAAACATGCTTAATTTGATTAATGGCAATAATAGTCCCTATACTTTTAGATCTGCGTTATTTTGGACCCAAAACTTCTCATTGTTGCTCTCGAGTCCCTTAACTTTCAAACTGTGATTGGTCTTCCAATTGTCCCAGACCAGAAAGTTCAATAGGGTTGCTCTTCACTTTTACCCCATGAACCATCATTTTGAATAACATATTTCTTCCCTCAAGTTTAAATTTTATGGTAATTTAATTGAAGCTTACTACAACGGTTAAATAATTTATTGAGTTTTAAAAACAAATTGAATAAAAAAAAAGAACTAAAGTTTAGAATCTAAAAATCTAGTAAGCAAACAATGAAGAAAAATATAAAGAAACTAGCATTTGCCACTATGTTTTTGTTGTTACTTTTAAACTTTAATGGTCTTTTGGAATTTTTAAGTGTTATAATAATGTTGAAATGATAGAAGAAATAGTTTTTTTCTTTTACTAGTAACCTTTCTTGTTTATATCCTCAATTAATAAATATAACCCAGGATAAATAAGAAAAAATTGAAAGGCAACGGGGAAAAAATAATTTTTTCATTATTTTACAGATTTATTGTTTTGACAAACTGAAGATTAGAAATGAACAAACTTTGGGAAAATCGAATGACAAAACAGAAAATTTTGATGCTCATTTCCGTTTCCATTTCCAAATTATTTTTTGTTTCTTTGTTTCCTTGCCAATAGTTATAAATTCTAATCTTCGACGCTTTTGATTTTTTTTTTTTACTTAGATTGAAATTAAACCTTGGTAAATTAATAAATCAAATGTTAGATAGTGTTACAAATTTATGTAATCTATGAACTTGATACAGGAAGTCAAGATTTAACAAACCTTCATGGGGCAAATGCAGTGCTAGGTCAAGAATTAACAATAGGAGCTCAAAATTTCAAATGTGAATTATATAAACTAAAGGCGTGTATTGTTCATTCGTCCTAAAATCGTTAGCTAATCGTTGTCAGAATTAGATTTTGAATTGAAATCTTAGAATTAGATAGTACGTGTTGTAAAGTGTCCTAAAAATGTATAATGTGTAAAATGAGAATCGTTTATAAATTTGAGTGTGTAAAGTAAAATTAGGCCTTGCATGCAAATCGCAGTAAATCAAAGGACTCGATATGAAAAATTAAAAGTTTAGAGATCGAATCAAACTAAGCAATAATTATGTTTAGGGAGCATTAGCGACTACGCATAAACTAAGCAATAATTCAACCTTTGTCAATCTATACGCGTAACGTGTATGTTTGTGGAGAAATCAACCTGACTTGCAAATTCTTTGCATTTTAAGACTTTGGGCGTTTGGGAGGAAAAAAAAGGAAGGAAAAGTTTTAAGCAGCAGTAAAGTGAAAGGAAGAGAAGGAAAAAGAAGTTTTTTTTAATTTGTTTAGAAATTTTGAAAAGAAAATTTTATTAATATCAGCCTTTTCTTAAAATGTCCATTCTTTTGATGTTTTTATATTATTTTTGAAAGATAAATATAAAATTTCATAATTAATTATATGAATTAATTATACATGCAGTAATCAATTTTTTCTTCCATTTCAACCACTTATAGAAGGGATTTTTTTTTTTTTTTAGTTTTTATTATTTTTTCTCCTTCCCTAGCTATTCTTTTCTGTCTATTTAAAATTCCCAAAAAAAAAAAAAAAAAATTTAAGTTTTCCTTCTTTGTCTTCATAATCTTCAGCACAACTAAGTATAGTTTATACTTTAAAACGTTTGATTTATGTCATAGTAATTATGAATTTGAGTCACTAAAACATAAAAAGAACTCCATAATTTCTTTTTAGGGTTAATTACACTTTACCCTATATAATATGGACTCTGTCTCATCTTGACTCTCGTGAAAATTTAATCATCACTTTGTTTGCTTGACTAATAGTCAATAGAAAGGGTTATTTTGAGAGTTAATGAAATGGATCAAAATAACCTCTAATATTTAGTTGATTATTTTTATCATTTCTGTGTCAAAAGAAATATTTATTTTTTATTATTACTCGTCTATTTGAAGAAAAATTAACTTCTACATAGCAAGTGAATTGAACAAAAAAAAAAAAAAAAAAGATACAAGGATTTAATTTGCATATAAAAGAGGGAAAATTAGATAAATGAAAAATGTTTCTAAATCTTAAATATAAAGCTCAAATTAAGTCGTTGGTCAGCATATTGCTTCTGTGTACAAAATCATGGAGGTAAAAATTATAGGAGTATATGTATATCCAGGCCTACTTTTATAATATTTGAAGCACAAATTCATTAATGTACAAACTCGTTTTATATTTATGCTTAATAGGCTTTTTTTCCCTTTCACTTTGGTTTTGTCCCCTTTTATATAACAACTTATTTTTCCTTATCTTTTTTGAATTGCATGTAATAACATGTCAATTTTATCTTCAATAGAATGGTAATAATAATAAATAAAAAAAATTCATTTTTCCCTCAAAAACAATAAATTAATTTATCAACTAAATATTAGGGTCATTTTAGTCATTTGTTACTATTGACTAATGGTTATACTAATTATTTCTTTTGAGTGTTAGTCAAAGGGAGCATGATGATGAATAGGAGGCAAAGTAAGACAAAATCAATATTGCTAGGTGGCAAAGCGTAATTAACCTTTAAGACTTCTTAGTTGGCACTAATATTATATTTAGGAAAAATAACCAATTTAGTCTCTTATATTTGGAGTATCGACCAATTTGCTCTTTTATGTATCACAGCAAACTAATTTAGTTCCGTATCTTTGAAAAAATTTAACAATCTAAAACTTATAACAAAAATCATGGACAAATAAATGGACCAAGGCACTTGATAATTACGTTGCTGTTAACCCGCAATAGATGTGTTGTCAACCACTCCGTTAAGTTGTCTACATTTTTTGTCATAAGGTTTAAATTAGTTACTAATTTTTAAAAAAAATGAGGAACCAAATTGATCTTTTTGATAAATAAGAAACCAAATTAGTTGGTCGATATCCTAAAATTAAGGGACAAATTGGTCATTTTCTTCCTTATTTCTTATATAGGCAATAAAATTGTGTTTTATTGTGGCGCTCATTTGGTGAGTTAAAACAACCTCCCATTTTTTGAAAAATATTAATATAGATTCGGTTTTGATTTCCATCTATCGGATAGATTTTATGATCATGGTTAAATCTTATGTAATAATTTTACTTATATCAGCTTCATAAATTTTATTATATTATTTAATTCACACCACAAAATTTATAAATAAAGATTTATTTAAGTATTTTTCCAAAACACCACTGGCTCTTTATTAGTCTCACCATGCATTTAGGATTATTACAGTACTACTCAACAACGGCATAAGGGCACCAACCCGGGACTTGACAAGCTGTGGAATTGGTCCAAGTTATCCGGGACCATGCAAGGACTTTATAACTGGCATGATGGAAAAGATTGGCCGGGTTGTTTCTTCGAAATTTGCAAAAGATGGTCGCAGCTCATTGGCCTGTTGAATTTGGAGCGGTACTCAACATATGAAAGGAGAACTTTTTAACATGGAACGCGTTGCATCTAGCGCTATGCACGAGAACGAAGAAGTGACATATATAAAAGATTTAATCCGTCAAATTTGTCGGTCGAAAATTCAAAAAGTGGTATGTTACTTTACCATGTTTTCCTCACGTAATGAATTTTGTTATTTTAGTCATATTATCTAGACTAAATACATTATATACATATTAAATATGAATTACTAAATAAATAGAATATCAAGTATCAAATTAAATATAAACATATATGTGCCACAAAATTTCAAAAAAATCTAGTAAAGAACATAGAACAAAAAAAATTTGAAAGAGTAACAATAAAACCCACATATTAGAATGCATAAAACATCTATTATAATAAAACCCACATATTAGAATGCATAAAACATCTATTATAATTGGATTATATTTTCTTTGTGTCTATGTGTTTTTCATGAGTATAGTACATGAGCAGATTGATTGTCACTACATATCATATTTGGTGCCTCAATTGCCGGGAAAGATTTTAACAATTAATAAACTTTTCTCAACATGTCCTTCAGTTTCTTATCTTTAAAACTTCATTGTAGCTTTTGATTATCAACCCAAACATGTCCTTCAGTTTCTTATCTTTAAAGCTCATTGTAGTCTTTTGATTATCTACCCAAAATGTGAAATGGAATAATCAAATCTTCTCTGCCTTCTCATTATCTGAATCATAAAACTTCAATTACACCAACGAAGATAAATGATAAGATAATTTAACAAATTAACAAATAACAATTTGTGTAATCAAAGCATTTTATGCAAAAATAAATAAAATGAAATTTAGCCTTGATTAAAAGAATCCAAAGGAACAATCTGACACCCTCAATCACATAAATCCATAAACAATCAACAAAAATACCCCAAGCCCAATATTAAAACGAAAATTAAAATCCTAAAAGACAAAAGAGAAAAAGACCAATTCAGATTATAAAACATTTTTAGCAACACCTAGTAAACTTTATCGAATCATATTGTTAGCAACTACTATCAGTAAATTTCAGGGGAAGCATAACAAAGGCACATAACAAAATTCATCGAGAAAAAAAATACATGAGTGGAGAAAGGTGGTATCTTTGTGTGCCTCTCCCTCTATATATGTATAAGAGACAGTATATATATATATATATATATCCTATATATATATATGATAAAGTTTATTTGCTTTAATAACGATAATACTCCGAAATATTTGGGATCATCATCCATTTAAGAATTTGAACAAAGGGAAATAGTGAGAGAACTTGTGAGAAAAAAGGATTTCTATTTATATGAGAATTATAGGAGACACTGGTATAAGACATTTAAACACCATTTTGAAGCACAAGCTCAAAAAAATAAGAAAACTATATATTGAAAGTGAAAATGATAGTAATAGAATTAATTCTTTTTTTGAACAATCGTAAAATACAACATCAGGTAGAAACAAAACCATATTATTATTGAAAAGTTGAAGTCATGCATATATTGCGTCACGCCCCAAATCGGAGACGTAACGTGCCGCATTCCGAGCGTACAATCCAAAAAATGCAAGGCACAATATCATGAACAAACTAAATAGCTAAATTAAATTACCAAAGTAAAACATCCAAATCACAGCTGAACTATAATCTACCCAAATGTCGCCAAAATTCACAACACTAAAATAAAATATCCAACTGCCTTAGAACTAATAATGTCTATGCAAACTAACTAATTAAATTAATAAATCCTAATATCTAACTCCAAGCTATCCTTTGCACTTTACTATTCTCAATAATCTATTTGATTATTGAACTCAAATTTAAGACTAATCTATTTCACCTGCAAAAACAAATAGGTATAATGGGGAGAGCATATACGTTGCTCAGTAAGAGATCCGGGTTCCTTCCATTGAATCAAGTATGTTATATTTTATATAACATACATATGTATGCATATGTAAATCTTATATGTTGTGAATCAATTGTATATATACATATGTATGCATATGTATACATATGCATACATATGTATATATATGTAAATCTTATATGTTGTGAATCAATTGTATATATACATATGTATGCATATGTATACATATGCATACATATGTATATATACATATGCATACATATGTATATATACAATTGATTCACTTATATAACATATAAGATTTACACACTAATATAGGTAAGTGGCATTATTCAGTATTCAAATAGTTACAATACAATAACCAAAAGAAAGTCAATAACAAAAGTACAATCACAATACAATAATCAATAAGAGGCTCATGACTTTTTTATAGTTTCGTTGGCAAGTTGAATATCCAGTCCTAACTACTATAACCAGCTAGAAAAATGTCATAATAAAATCCAACTATTATAACCCATTAGAAAAAAGCCCTGCAAAGACTCATATGGAGTATTGAGAACTATCTCCCACCAACTCCATCAAAGATAGTCAAGAGTCAAAACAATATATAAATAGTCCAAAAATATTAGACATGCATCACACAAATCATTTATCGAGTCAAATTACCACTTATAATAATTTTATATAATTAAACAAGAAAAGTAACCATACCCAATCCAATTTAATTCATAAATATAATTTTCAACAAAAATTTTACAAAGAATTTTCAAAAATATAGAAGAGAGTTAGAAAAGACCCTTTACCTCAACGACTAATCGAAATGCTATACTTAGCTCAAATATTTGGGTTCCAAAAAATCTTCGTCACCTATAACCCAATTACAATAAAATTTAATTCCCAGCCTAATAATATCTAATAAGTTTCTAAAACAAAACACAATCAATTAATCATTCCTAAAAGGAATAAATCAAGACTCTAATAAAATTACCTTTACAATACTAAATCATATACAGAAGTCGTTTAATAGCCGAATAAAACTTCTTGATGAAAGCATCATATACCCAAAGTTACTGACATAACTAATGAAACTGCCAAGGCTTTATCCCTTTTTTTTTTAATGGTAACAACTAATATAATTGCTTGCTGCCAAATCTCAACCCATGAACCAAAACGGTTGCTACTTTGCAGCCGTGTTTTCCGTTATTTTTTTTTATCATAAATATATTTTGTTCGCAGCAAGCAATTGCTTCCGGCCAACTCGGTTTCAATTACAAGAATGGCTGCTAGCATGCAGCCATGATTTCATCGTCTCCTCTTTTTTTTTTTTTTTGTTCTAATCAAAACTTGATTTGGCAATCAACATACTGTTCGGTAGAATATTGATTTGGTTTTTTTTGAAAATAATGAATAAGTAGTAAAAACATTAATTATCCTAATCAACTCTCACACATTCGCAAGTATACGAGGTGAGTTTGTATAAGATAAGTAAGGATTGTTCCCACGAGAACTATTGGAACAATTACTAGGTTCAAAAGCCTATTTACTAGTTAGACAAATTAATCAGGAGTTTTTGACTAAACTTAAATTAAAATTAAGCACAAGAAAGTAAAATAAAGACAAGAATGTAAAATTCTAACCCTGGAGAAAGCAATTAAATAGAATTAACTAAAATCCTAATTTAATCTACCCCATGTGAGAGAATTTAATCAAGAACAAGAATTTAAATTAGTATACTCTATAAAAGCAATTAAAAACAATCCAATAAAATCCTAACTACTAAACTACGGAAGCAATTAAAAATTTATGTTAAGGCAATAAAGCAAGAAAAATAATTAAATAAGAAGAATTAAATTGCATAAAAATAAATAAAACTCAGTAATTACAGCGAAAACGAATGTTGATGAGCGTCAAATCTTGAATTGTTGACAACAGAATGAAATTCTAGCTCGAATGCTTGAGAAAATCTACCCTACGGCTAAATTATTGACCTAACTATTGAAAACATAAAAAACTAATGATGGCTGATGATGATGATTGCTTTCTCCCCTTCTCTTGGTGTATTTATAGATATTTTTAGGGTTTGGGCTCTGGGATGATAAGTACACGCTTTTCCTAGTAAACGGGCCTACGGGAAGACTTTTCTTGCAAAATAAGCAAACTTGTGCAACCTGTACATCAATCAGTGCATGGGTGCTGCTTCCAAAAAGCTGTATTTACCTTTCTGGAATTGGCGCCTGGGCGTTGCAAAATTGCGGCGCTTGGGCACTGGTTCTAGAAAGGTTGCTTCAATTCATCTTCAATTTTTTCTATGATGTAGGCAGAATTTGAAAAAATACAAAACATAGAAATTCTAGCTCTATGTCTTAACTTTCCAAAATATCTTGAATCACCTCAATTGGAGCTCGGACAAGAAATTTATGCTCAATCAACAAACTGTGTCAGAATCGCTCCTCGCTGGTGCACGAAATTCTAATTTTACAATTTTCCTCCACTTTTGCGATCAATTTGGACTCTTTCTTCACTAAAACCCTAAAAAAATTCAAAATAAACCATTTTAGCTTATAATAACTCAATTTTTGCTCAAATTACATTAAAACAGAAGTAAACGACACATAAAATATACTTCATTTATGAGCTTATCAAATACCCCACACTTAGTTTTTGATTGTCCTCGAGTTAAACATAGAAATGAATCACATACATTCTCAACACATCTCATCAATTACCCACATAAATAACCAAAAACCAAACCATCACAAGGAAAATAGTAAGATGGTAATAAACCCTATACATGAATTCTAGTGTAGGTATGTGCATAGCCATACAATCTATATATTTACATATATAATAACTTTTGAGACACTTAGATCAAATCATGCAGCCCTTTTAATTTTTCTAAACACTTCATAGCTTACTCTTCTTACATTTCTCCACTAATGTTGACAACTGATTTGACTTAAATTAGGTCGGACTTTTAGCTTGTAACGTAAGGCTAGTGTATTGGCTAATAAAGAAGGGAAAAAATGATAAACAAATAAGAAAAAGAGTTTTAAATCAATGTTGGCCACACATCAACATAAAAGTTCTTTTCGAATATTAAAACACCCATCCTTCAAAGAAGTAACCCCACACTTAATTCTCCAAACACCCATAAAAATTTTGTGCAACAAGTAGAATAAAATCATACTTTTTCAATTTCAACCCTTCTTACCAACATTATGTAAAAATATCTCCTTTTTTTTCTCTTTTTCTTCTTTTTCTTTTTCCTAAAATGGATACTAGTTGTAGGCACTACTCGCAAAAAATATCTACCCAAGTACCACTAATAAGCACTACCTGCAATATTCCAGACGCAGGTACTAGTGATGGGCACCACCTGCTGTGGTCAACATTTTTTTTAATACCCTTCCACCTTCAACTGTATACCATTCATTCAAATATTCTCATACAACTACCTTCTATCCTTATATTCCCTTAACAATTAATGTGGCATTAAAGCTTTAAGGATCATTTAGAATAGCTCACAAAAGGAGATAAAAAATGAGTTAGAAAAAAAAATGAATGGTGCTTGTATCCATTCAAAACAAAATAAGGCTCAAATAAGGTTCTAGGGATAAATTTTTTAGTAGGGTTGGCTTAAAATGCACAAATATCCAAAGAAATGCCTACCTTCATCTTTAAATCAAATCCAGTTATCTAAAATTTTGCCTTGAAAATGAAATAAAACAAGTGTTTGGAGTGCAATATAAGTGAATCCACACAATTATCTCTTAGTGCCAGAAAAGTACAACATTGTAGGACTATTATTGCTCAAAAATTAGAAATCATGCTAGGAAAATATTACTACTGACTACCCTGACTCATGACAACTTAGGTCAAAAATTATCAAGTAGAAAATCAAAGAAACATGCTAAGCAATTTGTGAAATAAATTTTCAAAAAAATTTAAAAAGCTCTCAAATTAAAGGCTAAGCTACAAATATAAAAGCAAAAATTGAACAAAATCAACAAACAAAACACCTAACAAATATAAATTAAGAAAACTCCAAACCCCACACTTAAAGTATAGTATTGTCCTCAGTGCAAAAATAAAGAGTAAAAAGGGTAAAAGGGAAGCTTCTATGTCAATGAAGAACGTTTGGTGCCGTTTATTTTGAAATAAATTCACAGGAATCGAGGAGGAAAACATCAACCACTAAAACCAAAAACAAAACATAAAAACGCTTAAAATACTAAGAAACAAATAAACCAAGAAATCAATTTATCCTAACCCCTAGCCAAGAAAATTATCCTAAACCTTTATGGGTATATAAACTACAATAATGACAGAAAACATAAAAGAGTACGATTAAATTAAAATGCTTGGGAAATAGGAAAAATTAAAACTATGATCAATCTTTATTGTCTAGGACCAATTCGTGAGGAAAAAGAGGAAAGGGTGGAAATGTCAATGGACTTTCCCCATGCTACCTAGCCAATTGTCAAGCCTCCATTGTTTGTTGCCATGTATATTGGTATATAATATTTGCATCAATCCTTTGCCGGATACGTTGTTGTTCATGTAAAATTTGTTAGAGGAGCTCCTCTTGAGTTCTTGGCTCGTCTTCACTCGCTCGTGGTTCATAATTATAAACCTAGGAGTGTGTCCTTCTCGTAAGTGGCTTAATAACCCTTTCCATAACAAGTTCTTTCCCAACCTTCAATCATTCTTTAGCTGGATCCACGACATCCCTGCCCTTAAGCACAAAGCTGTTATCAAATATGGATACCATAGCCCATACTACTTTGTAGTTGCTAAATGGCAGATTTCATTATGAATTAACTGGCCGACATCAATAGATTTCCCAGTGGCAATATAGTATAACAAGGATCTGATAATTTAGCACATTCCGTAGTAACATCAGAGAGATGACTCACTGGAAGAAGTAGGGCACATACAAATTTGAACCAGACTTACCATTTAGGTTTAAGTCTATTAAAAGCAAAATGTCAAGCAACTTCACCAGTAGTTGTAAAGGTCATTCTACCTCCCCATCGCCTAAGACACCGTTAATAGTGTTATGCTCCATATTGGCATTGCGAATCTTAGGCCACTCGTTTTGTTGGACCCGGTTGAGTTTCAGAGTTCGAGCGATCTCATCTGCCGATATGTCTACATCTTGTCCTTGCACACATACCCGTTGGTCACTATAACGAGCCAAATTAGAGTTGAATTCTTTTATCACAAGTAATGTGGCATCAATAGGGGTGGCAACGAAGTGGTTCTATCCATGTTGCCTTAGGATTTGGAGAAGCGCCGGTGCTCTGCATGGTGGTATATATATACATTTTTCTTTAATTGCCACCCGCTTTGATATGTCATTCTTGTATTTTCAATAGGCAGCCCGACATTTAGAAATTGGGCAGGTACTACTGGTTGCTGAGGCTATTCATCTTCTCGCTGTGGGTCTGAAGACGATGATATGGGAGCCTTGCCCTTCGCTGGGTCATAGGTACGCCCCATACCTACAAAAATTACTTGTTAGAATAACCACAATCCCACATTTATGCAATTATATAATTACAATTAATACCCATCCTATGCACTCACAATTAAATCACGAGATTAGTGATTGTTCTAAGTAACACAAAATTAATAGAGTTATCGCAAGGCTGACTAACCAAAATATGAACAATATCACTCTATAATTATGAAAGACGACCTTGGGTGAAAATTCATGCAATTATACCAAGCGTTTTAACATATTCATTCATTGAGGCGTTTTGACAAACTTTTGGTGTGCATAATCTAATCATTCCATAATTTGAAAAAATAATGATCCAATTACTTAGTAGCAACCACTACCAAAAACTATGGGTATCCAAAAATACAATTCATAATCGTAATTAGATCCTACACTACCATGTATTAAATGTTTGAATGTAAATAGAAACACATAAACCCTTACAATATAAAAATAACAAAATCACAAGGTAAAATAGGTGAAAAATATCGCATACCATCCTTATGATCATATTATTTCATAATCGAAGTAATTCTAATGATAGGAATAGAAATCTCCCATATAAAATTAATCCAAACATTTTATCGAACACATGGGGTGCATAAAAATAATTCAAATAGTTAAAAAAGAATTCACACCAAAAATTACCCCACACAACATAAAGGCTGAAATTCATGCATAATGTATAAAAATTAAACAATTGAGAATCAAATAAGCATGAAAAATTGCACATTTAAGTGTATACAAGAAAAACCCATAAAAGGAATAAATTTAAGAAAATTGATACCTTTGATGATGTAGAAGTTATGTGGATATGAAATTTGAATGTTATAGGATGATGAATTTAATTGGGAATGTAGAATTTGTAGGTAGAAGTTGTTTTTAGGAGGTCTTTTCAGAGGTTTGGGGAAAGAATTGAAAAATAGAAGAAAAAAAAATGACCCCCAATTTTGATACCCAAAGGGTTAAATAACCCTTCTACTCTTCGTGCCTGGGTGCTGCAATTTTGTAGCTCCTGGGTGCGGGAACAAGTAAGGTTATTTAACCTTTCTGGGCAAGTCATGCCCAGGCACTGCAAAATTGCAGCACCCAGGCGCGATGACCAGAATGGTCACTCTCCTAAGTGCTAATTTTTTTTTTTTAAATCAAAATTTTAAAAACTCCTTCTTTGACCCTAAAATGCACTTTTTTCTTCAACTTTTTCCCCTCAAATTAATATAATTCACATGTAAACGGCACTAAAGAAAGAAAAATGAAACAAAAAACTCAAGACAAAAAAATCAAAAAGGGAACATAGGTTGTCTCCCATATAGTGGCCTTGTTTATAGTTTTAGACTCGACTTTGACTCATTTGATCAATAGTGGGTAAGGTGAACAGTTTTTCGCCCCTCGTGAATAATCCCACCGTAGTATGGCTCTTCATCCATTGGCCATTCACCTTGAAATTGCCTTGACTTCCTTTGAGTTGCACCGTACCATACGGGAACATTTGCACTACTTCCGCTCCATCTTGACTTCAATTTCCCTGGAAACAACTTGAGCCTTGAATTGTATAATAAACCATGTCCTCGGCCATCAAATTTTTCTCAAAAATATGTTTGCCATGCCACAACTTAGTCCTCTCCTTGTATAGTCATGTATTTTCATAGGCTTATCTTTGAAGCTCGTCTAATTCATTTAAATCAAGAAGCCTTTTTTCATCGGGTTCCTTCAATCATAATCAAGAGTTTTGATCGCCCAATATGCCTTGTACTCAATTTCAACCCGAAGATGACAAGCTTTGCCAAAAACCAGTCCGTAAGGGGACATCCCAATTGGGGTCTTGAAGGTGGTCCTATATACCCAAAGTGCATCGTCTAGCTTCTTGGACCAATCCTTCTTTGATGAGTTTACGGTCTTTTCAAGTTTGTGGTTCAATACAACTCCCGATTTGAAATTTTTACTTGCCCAAAAGTTTGCGGGTGGTATGGTAGTGGATGACTCCATATTTAGATAAGATGGATTTGAACAAGGAATTTCTAAAATGTGATCCTCCGTCTCTTATAATAGCCCGCAGAATACCAAATCGAGAGAAAATATTTTTCCTCACAAATTTTGTCACTACTCTTGTAGCGTCTGTTGGTAGTGCCGCAACTTCAACCCACTTGGACACATAATCCACCACCACAAGGATATATTTATTATCATACGACGATGGAAAAGGGCCCAAAAAATCAATACCCCACAAGTCAAAGATTTCGCAAACTAGAATGTTTTGCAATGGCATTTTATCTTTTCTAGACAAATTCCCTGTACGTTGACATTGGTCACATTGGGTCACAAAATCTCTTGCATCACGGAACAATGTTGGCCAAAACAATCCGCTTTGCAACATTTGCAGCCATTCTTTGTGAGTCGTGATATCTCCCTACTGGTGAAGAGTGGCAGATGAAATAAGACACTTTGCACCTCACTCTCCGGAATGCACCGCTAGATTACTTGATCCTTGCACCGAAGACAGAGGTAAGGGTCATCCCAAATATAGTATTTCATTTTCAGAAAGAAATATCTTTCTTTGATTTAGATCCATGATGAATGGAATGATCTTGGCGGCTAAGAAATTGACAATATCCACATACCAAGGTGCCCTATCCTTCATCTTCATCAAATGTTCTTCTAGAAATGTCTCATTTATGGACACTTCATCACATTTTCTTGCCATGGATCCTTCAAGTCGTGAAAGATAATCTGCCACAGCATTTTTGACTCCTTTCTTGTCCACCACTTCCCAGTCAAATTCCTGCAATAGTAAACCCATTGAATATGTCCAGGTTTAGCATCATTTTTGGTCAATAGTTATTTAAGGGCTGAATGATTAGTATAAACTATCATCTTATTAGCTATCAAATATGAGCTAAACTTATCAAATGCAAAAACCATTGCCAACAATTGTTCATTTTCTGTGGTAGAATAATTTATTTGTGTTCATTAAGGCACATTTTTTTTGCAATAAAGCACATAAAGGATGAGAAATCAAAGAAACTTTTTAATTGAAACGCTGGAAAAAACTGGCATGACCAAGAAAACTCCTCACTCTTTTCATATTCGTAGGGGGTTATAATTTTTCAATGATCTCTACTTTGCTTTTTTCTACCTCTATGCCCTTAGATGAAATACGATGGCCTAAAACAATCCCTTCCTGAACCATAAAATGACACTCTTCCCAGTTAAGTACCAAGTTTGAAGCCTAACATTTTTCTAACACATGCAAGATTATTTAAACAAGAATCAAAAAAGTCACCAGGAACACTAAAATCATCCATAAATTCTTCAATAAATTTCTCAATCATATCATGAAAAATAGTAAAGATATATCTCTAAAAAGTACTAGGAGCATTATATAAATCAAAAGGCATGCGCCTATATGCAAATATGCCATATGGACAAGTAAAAGTGGTTTTCTTCTTGATTTTCAGGGCCTATTGCATGGAATGAAAAATACCTGAATAACCATCGAGAAAGCAATAAAATGCGTGTCCAGACAATCTTTCGAGCATTTGATCAATGAAGGGTAAAGGAAAATGATCTTTCCTAGTGGCTTCCTTAGGTTTTCTATAATCGATACATATCTGCCACCTCGTCACTAAGCTAGAGGGAATTAACTCATTCTTTTCATTTATGACTACAGTCATCCCCCCTTTCTTTAGCACTACTTGTGTTGGGCTAACCCATTCACTATCATTGATAGGATTATGATCCCGGCATCTATCAATTTTAAAATCTCTTTCTTAACTACCCCTTTTAAAGTTGGATTTAACCGCCTTTAAGGTTGTCTGATAGGCTTCTAGGTATTATTAAGGAGTATTTTATGCATGCAAACAGTGGGACTTATGCCTTTTATGTGACCAATGCTCTATGCAATGGCTCCACGATGCTTCTTTAACACAAAGATTAATTTGCGCATTTCACCAATTTCAGAAAGACAAGCATTTACAATGACTGGATATGTATCATGCTCTCTTAGAAAAAACATATTTAAGATGAGAAGGCAATGGTTTGAGCTCAACATTGAGGGGTTCGTTGTTCGGATACCCCCTATGACCTTTATTCCTCAGCTTGCTCTCCTCCTGAATTGCCTTTTCCTTCTCATCATCATCATGCTCTTTTTGTTGCTGGCTTCTGTCTGTTCTTCATGGATGTTATTCATGTCTTCAGTCTCTTCTTTCAAGGATTCCTTACAAAAATCATTAACCAAATCATCAATGATATCCTATTCGTAACATCATCATATTCAGTTGGAAATTTAAAGGAATCGAAAACATTAAAAGAAACAATATCATCATTGACTCTAAATAGCAAGTTTCCAACTTGGACATCAATGATGGTTTGCCCGGTGGCCAAGAAAGGTCTTCCTAATATGAGTGGGGTCACCACGTTTTCTTCGATGTCAAGCACGATGAAATTCGCCGATAGAAAAATACTTTCCCAACTTTGACAATAAGATTTTTTACTAGTCTTACCGGTTGCCTTACACTTCTATCGGCTAATTAGAGAGTGACATTTGTTGGCTTCAATCCTCTTCCATTCAACCTCTTAAAGGTGGAATAAGGCATGAGGTTGATAGATGCTTCCAATTCACATAGAACTTGGTGAAATGTTACTCCTCCAATTTCACATGGAATTGAGAACGAGCTAGGGACCTTGAGCTTAGGGGAAAGATTCTTTTGAATGATGGCATTACACCCTTTGTTCAAGCACAAAATTTCGTGCCCCGTCAATTTCCTCTTGCTAGATAATATCTATTTCATAAACTTAGCATAACTTGGCATATTTTCTATTATTTCAATAAAAGGAAGGTTGATCTCAATTTTCTTAAAAAATTCCAAAACTTCTTAATCTTTTTCATTTTTTTCATCCTCTTTTAGTCTTTGGGAAAAAGGAACACTTACCTAATTACTTGTAGATACCGAATGTTCCTCGAGGAATTAATTACCTTGGTAGTCAAGAGCTTTAGATGGTTCCTCATTGTTGTCCTTGCTCCTTGATATATCTTCTTTTCTCTTTGCACCATTCTCCATCTTGTTCGATTCATCATCCTCTACGTTCTTCGGCTCCAGTGTTTTTTCGCTCCTCAATGTGACCTCTTGAACAAGTTCTCTCCTTTGGTTATCATCCAATGGGTTAGAGATTGCATCACTTGGTAATGTTCCCACTGGTCGCTCATTATTTTGGCGAGCTATCTGCCTCAATTGCATGTCAAGGTTTCTTGTGGTAGCTCACAGATTCTCATACTCCCTTTGCAACCTCTCAAAATCCCTTCTCAAATTATCATCATTGGATGCCTCATGATTCACATGTGTGGGATAATTTGGATTTTGAAATAGCGGTCTTGGTTGTGGAGGCTGGTATAAGTTGTTTTGGTAAGGTGAAAAATTTTGGGGACTCCTTTGATGTGGGGGTAAGTATGGTCTAGATGACGATGGTTGATTACAGGACAAATTTTGTTGAGGTGCATTTGACTGAAATGACAGATTTTGGACGTTTGCTTAGTTTGATTAGAAAAGTTAGGATGGTTTCTCTAAGATGGGTTATATGCGTTTCCATAATTATAGGGCTGATTTCTTGAGGTAGGATTATGATTAGAAATAAATTGAATCTGCTCACCTTGCAATACTGATGTTTAACAACAACCATTTTGGTGATTTCTTCTGCAGAAATCACAATTCAAAATTCCTTGGTTTGTTGAACCTACGGAATTCACCAAACTTCTTTCCATATTCTCTACAGCCTTTATCAAGTTTGTAATGGTATTCATCATCATGTTCTGCTGAGACAAGAAAGAATCAGGGCTAGGCATACCTCTTTGTTGGATGTTGGCTTGATTCACTTGTGATTGTTGTTGTCCAACTGAAGGAGTTATTGCTCCATGATAGTAATGGGTAGATTCCATTCTTTCTAGCAATTCTTGTGCTTTCTCTGGAGTTTTATAGGGAAAAGACACCTCTCCACTTGCATCAACTATCAGTCTCGTCTCTGAAAATAGTCAATTATAGAAGGTTTGGACTTGCAGCCATAGAGGTTAGCATGGTGCGGACACTTCCTCAACAGCTCCTTAAAGTGGTCCCATGCTTCACCTAAACTCTCTCCAGTGATTTGTTTGAATGATGTGATCTCGTTTCGGAGCTTAGTGGTCCTACCCAGTGGAAAGTGTTTGGCTAAGAATTCTTGAGCGAGTTGGTCCCATGTTGTGAAAGTGCCTTGTCGATATGATTGCAACAAAGACCTTGCTCTATCACGTAAGGAAAAAGGGAATGTTCTCATCCAGATACAATCGGGGTGGACTCCATTCTACCGAAATATATCAATGACCTCCTCAAATCTGATTAAGTGCTCGTAGAAATCTTCATTTGGGCCTTCTCCAAACATAGCATGTGTTTGGAGTATTTGTATTAGTACAGGCTTGATTTCAAAGTTATTTGCTTTTACTAGCAGCCGACCAATAATTAGAACTCGGCCTCTCAAAATTAGGTATTGTATAATCTCTAAAATGTTAGGGGTTAGCATTAGTATTAACTAGGTTGCCATTGTTGCTTACAACCTCATCTTGTTCATTAAGAGCACGGATTGGATTCTCCATTAGATTTTCACTCGATTTGAATCCTGCCATCTACGATTTCTACTTAATGTCTGTTCAATTTTCAAGTCAATTGGATGAAGTGGTTGATTGGATGAACGAGTATCAACCATAAACTACAAGAAAAGAAAACCAAAGATCAAATATCAAAGAAAAAATCCAAACAAACTCGAGAGAACAAGAAATAATTGTAAATAAATAAATAACAAAAGAAATAAAAAGTCTAATCTAGTAAGATTCATTACACTTGACGTTGTTATAAAAAAAAAATAGTACCCGGCAACGTCACCGAAAACTTGTTCGGTAGAATATTGATTAGGTGTTTTGAAAATAATGAACAAGTAGTAAAAACCTTAATTATTCTAATCAACATTCCCACACACTTACAAGTATACAAGGCAAGTTTGTATATAGGATGAGTAAGGATCGTTCCCACGAAAACTATTGGAACAATAACTAGGTTCACAAGCCTATTTACAAGTTAGACAAATTAATCAGGAGTGTTTGACTAAATTTAAACTAAAATTAAGCACAAGAAAGTAAAATAAAGACAAGAATGTGAAATTCTAATCCTACGGAAAGCAATTAAATGGAATTAACAAAAGCCCTAATTTAATCTACTGTACGTGTGAGAATTTAATCAAGAACAAGAATTTAAATTAGTCTACTCTATAAAAGCAATTAGAAACGATCCAATAAAACCCTAAATACTAAACTATAGAAGCAATTAAGAATTTAAAGGCAATAAAACAAGAACAATAATTAAATAAGAAGAAAGAAATAAGAATAAAAATTAAATTACATAAAAATAAATCAAGCTCAGTAATTACAATGAAAACGAATGTTGATTAGCGTCAAATCTTGAATTCTTGACATGCGAGAGAATGGAATTCTAGCTTGAATGCTTGAGAAAATCTACCCTACAGCTAAATTATCGACCTAACTATTGAAAACGTAAAAAACTAATGATGGCTGATGATGATGATGGTTTTCTCCCCTTCTCTTGGTATTTATAGATATTTTAGGATTTTGGAGCTCTGGGATGATAAGTACATGCTTTTCCATGTAACCGGGTCCACGAGAGGACTTTTCTTTCAAAATAAGCAACCTTGTGCAAGCTGTCCGTATATCGGGGCCTGCACAATTCCAGAAATAGCTTATACAAATCCATCTGGAATTGGCGCCAAGAGCACTGGTTCCAGAAAAGTTGCTATTTGCTTCATTTCATCTTCAATTTTTGCCATGATGCAAGTAGAATTTTGGAAAATCCAAAACATGAAAGTTGTATCTTTATGTTTGAACTTTCCAAAACATCTTTAATCACCTCAATTGGAGCTCGAACAAGAAAGTTATTATCAATCTACCAAACTATGTCAAAATCACTCCTCGCCGGTGCACCAAATTCTAATTTTGCAATTTTTCTCCACTTTTGCAATCAATTTGGACTCTTTCTTCACTCAACGCTACAAAACTTAAAATAAACTATTTTAGTTTATAATTACTCAATTTTTGCTCAAATTACATTAAAATAGAGGTAAACGACACATAAAATATACTACATTATAAGCTTATCACCAAACTAACAGTTTCAAACTAATAGAACATGGCCTCGATAACGATGCTTCATTCAATCTTTTTTTTCTATTACCAACATAATTAACTATACCTTAAATAAAAGAGTTAATATAATTCTCATGCCAAAAAATTCTAAATACGAACCCTAACTCCATGAACATCATTGAATTAACTCTATAATCTCATCCATAAATACATACTAAATCATCCAATAATAGAGTTTAATGTAATTACCTCCAAATTCTAGCGAATTATCAAAAAATTCTTCACTACTTGCCAAAGAGGTAGAATAATTGTTACTTATAAAAAAAGTAAATTCTGATAAAATTACACTTAAGTCCTCATTTTACTCTAAATTATATTTTAACCCCAAATATCTTATTCCGGGCCCTAAATATGGTTAATGGGTAATGGGCCACAAGACTTGAGTTTTACATTACCCTCAAAATATGTTTTCCTGGGATTTTGTGCTCTATTATATGCCATGAATTTTACATGGCAATTTTATTAGATTACTTTTATTTTTCCAAAATAACTAATGTCATGTGGACTAATTCTTTTTATACTTAAGTATTACTATGACAGCAAATCCACAAACTATAGTAGTAAAACATAGTTCATTGCTAATATATATTCCCAATATCTATGTATGTAATGCTCAAAGTTTGGGAAAGTTCAATCAAAACACACAATATAAACTAATTTAAAATGGTTGTGTAATTAACATATATACATTCCATGAGCATAAAATGTCTTACCCGATCATGTGAACTGAAGCCATTGACAGCATCAATCTTCTCATGCCAATGCTTATGAGAAATTGTAAACATCAAACATGAGTAGTTCACCAAAAAAGAAAACTAATTAGAAAAAATGATACTTTAAGATATGCCAAACCAAATAAAGATTTTTGTTTATTGTTGAAAAAACGGAAAAGTAGGTCACGATTCTAATATGATTTTGTAATCTGAAAAAAAAAACTCACAAAAAATCATTAAAAAAATGATACTTTAAAGAGGACAGTTAAAAAATCTACAATATATAATCACAACTGCATAAATTACAATAATTAAAAAACTTTTAGATCCAACACAATAAAAAACAAAAGTTAAAGAAAACTTCCGAATATAAATATAAGAATGGATTTGAAAGATAGTATATTTTAAAGTTGGAAGATTGGGAGTAAATATAGGATAGAATCCAATTATGATAGAAAAGAATAAGTTCAATCCTACCATTAAACATGATTAAGGATTTCAAATAAACTAAAAAATGTTTTTCAAATTCACTTCATAGATAATTTAGGTAATTGAGTTTCAAATTTTTAATATGATTTGAGGGATCATAAGATAATTCAAATGGTGTTTGTCTGGATGGATACCTATCAAGAAGTGCCCTATCAAAAGAAAATAACCTGTGAAGAAGTAAATAGTTAATAGTTAAACAAGTAAATAAGGGAAAAAAAGAAAGAAAGAAAGAAATTTGACACATGGCTACATATTATAAACTCTTACTAAACACCCCTTTCACTATAATATATAGATTAGCAGTAAAACTCGTGCTATACACGGGTAAACATGTAAATATATTTAACTTGTAAAATAAAATAATGTTATTAAAATCATGATGATGACGTGCAATTTTTAACAATAAAATCAAATAAAAAAACCAAAATTAACAATATTTATAATAAATGTAGATATTATGAATCTTTACACTATTTATTTTTTTATTTATATAGAGAATATAAGTAATAATTGATTTTCATGATATCTAAAGTTGTTAATATAAAAAAGTAAACTAAAAGTTTCATATTATTTCTCATTTCATTTATCCATATGTGTTCTAAATAGAAATGAGTTTTTCTTATCATATTTTGAACTTCAATTAGAAATCTTAGATTGGATGATTAATTAAAAGTTGGTAAGTTATTCAATTGATTAATAAGTTTGTTACCTATTATAATTAGTATAATCATCTAATCTTACTGAATGATATCGACCAAAATTTAAGTTTTGTAATTTTTTTCTAAAATGTATACATTTTTTTATTCATCTTAGTGTTGTGATACTTTTATAAAATGTGATTATTGAGTTTAAAGGCATATTGCTATTTTTATAAGCTAAGTTGACATTATCATACCTTTTTCTTATTATTTTTGCTAATCAATGATTATTTGGTAGTTATAATTATAAAGTACTTAAGTAGTGTGTGTCGATCAATTTTTCTTATTTAAAGATTACTTGATAATGTGAAGATAAATTCAAAAGTAACAAGTTAGTAACGTAGTTTATTATAGTAATTTTTTAATATAATAATTTGAAAATATGCACTGTGCAAGGAAAGATAAGATTAAAAAATATTTATAAACATATATACCATTTTATTTAAAAGTGTATAAATCTGTGTGTAATTTTTATAAAAAATGATTTTAGTGAAATAATAATGATAGTCTAAAACTTTTAGTAATTAAACCAAACACAACTAAGTAACAATATCAAAAAACTTTACAATGCCAGAAATTAAAACAAAGAACATAATTTAGGACCATTATTATTAAATTTTATTAAAATCTTTATGCTTCTTTCCTATAAAGAATTATTGAAATTAATTTAAAATGTATTGGGAAGTAAATAACACTTACTCTTATGCTCGAGGATGATGCGACAAATGAGGATTTCTCATTGCCTGCCCGGAATTCTTTCCCTGTAACTGGTTGCCTCATTTGAATACTACTTAAGGAATAAATGCGCTCACGAACTCTTGATGTGGGAATGGAAAGACTTCATTTTCCTACAACTACAGGAATGAAGTTTTTCAGTTGAATAAATTAATTCAACTCAATTCAAAATTATCTACATAAAATTGAGCTAAAACACCAACTTTCTTGTCAATCAATGTTTATATAAAAAGTGACAAAAATTACTAATTCGAGTTTTTAATACCTTCGAGATAAAAAAGAATTGCATATCATGCACTTTTTATGTGTATTGAGAATTTGCTCACTGGGTCCTCCTGCTGATAATTCTTCTTGTTTTTTGGGCCTGATCCCAAGGCTAAAAGACTTTTAAAAAAGTCCACTTCAGTTCAAGAAATTGAAACTCTTTTGCCAAGGTACCAAGCCATTCCATAGTGTCTGTTCGTCATAAGTTGGCCCTCAGCCAAAGAAAGTGACGCCGATCGCAAAGATTGTAATCCAATCTACAGTGGGTTCATTATGCTTTTTTCCTTTTTATTCTCTCTTTATTTATTTATTTTTCCCCCTCCTATATTTGTTTTCTTGTAGTACTAGTGTAGAAGCACGTGCTACGCACGGTAATAAAAGTAATATGAAATTTGAAGATCAAATAATATATAGGAGAATACAATTCTATAATTTCTTTTAGGGAACTATTTCTTTGGCTTTAAGAAAACTTGTATAGTACAAACTTTTAAAACAATGATCATAAACAGAAGAAAGTAACAATAATACTTTTGTCTCGTGCATAACACAGGGATTTAGGCTAGTAAAACATAAAATTAAGAAAGTAAAATTCAAAAGTAGGAGTTATAAAATTAAGTATATAAATAAGTACAACAAACCTTTTACACATATCATAGTATAATTTAGCCTTACGTTTACCTGTCATTTGGGCAAGATTGTATTTAATTTTAAAGCATAATTTTCCTCTTCTAGAGTAGTACAACTTATATAAAAATAAAAGGATTTGTAAGTTATTATTGTCATAGAAAAATTTGTTCGTAACTAAATTTATAAAAATAATAGTGAATTAATATTTTACAACATAGATATGAACAATACACATAGGGTGACATTGATTATAAGATGTATGTTGTGAATTAGTAACTCTGTTTTCTTGAATGGATGTATTTTATTGACTCGTAATTGCTGATAAACTTGGTATAGTTTGTCCTACCACATAAAGTCTCATGACATGTATTTATTTGAATGACATAATTTTGATCAGAGAAGATAAACAGAAAAAACATATCAAATATATGTAATTTGATATTGTAAATTTGAAACTTTTAAAATAATTTTTGGACTAAATTTGCAATTATCCTTTATCATTTTTTTTGATAAAAGTATTACGATAATCTATTTAGGTTTCAAGGATGATATTACTCATAGATAGCTAGGTTACACCTCTTTCAATTTATTAGGAATAACACTTTAAGTTGTCTACCTAATTTGCTTCCAATAAATAAATATTTATTTTTCCAACTTATTCTAACCAATATAATTTTATATTTAACATGCACAGTTAATAATCAATACTTATGTAATAATCCATAACATACTATTTTGTTTTGCAACTCTTTTAGAAAAAATAAATAAATTATAATCATTTGGCCTTTTTTTAAACTACTATTATGTAAAAGTACACTAATTTTTATTCTTTTTTTTGCTTCCAGTCTAGTGGTCATATCTCTAAATCAACAGACAAAAAGTAATACAATCAATTAATGGTGACGCCAATAAAAAATATACTATTAAAATTATTTTTTAACGTGTTGCGATTACATAATCACTGGTGAATAATGTCTATTCACATTGAATAGTTAATTACCAATAAATATAAAGTTGCGAGAATATGCAATAAAAATATTGATCTTACACGATAACAGTCACACTAATTTTTTTCCTTCCATTATATTAGTTATATATTTAAGTCAACAAATAAAAAGTAAAACAACCGATAGTGATGCCATCACTTAAGAATAATATTTATTGACATTGAATAATTAATTACCAATAAATAAAAAATTGCAAGAAGGTGAAAAGAAGAATTTGGTGTTACCACCTTTTTATCCTTTTGTGATATAAAAAATTATTATTCTTTTTGGTAAAAATGAATTGAATATAATTAGATTGTGTATAATGATTTTTATATCTAGATCATTCAGACATAGTTAGGCTAAATATCTTCCTACTTTTATGAAAATTATTATTTAAGTATATATATCCATATCTAAAATTAATTTATTAACAAATATATATAGGTAAAAGTTTGGCATAATTAATAAATATTTATTTTTTTAACTTATAGTTAATTATTCATACTTATATGATGATTTATAATACATATTTAATTTTATAACATTTTTGGAAAAAAAAATATTGATCTCACACAGTAAAAGTCACACAATTTTTACTATTTTTCCTTCAAGCATATTAGTTATATCTTTAAGTCAATAAACAAAAAGTAATACAATCAATGGTGACACCAATAATAAGACAAAACATTAAAACTAATTTTTAATGTATTACGATTATGTAATCACTTAAGAATAATCTCCATTGATATTGAATAATTAATTACCATTAAATATAAAGTTGCAAGAAGATACCAAAAAAAAAAAAATGACCTTACAACCTTTTTTTATCTTTTTGTGATATAATACGTAATTATTGTTCTTTTTTATAAATATTAATTGAATGTAATTAACACATAAGAATGATATCATTTGGAGATAGTTAGGCTAAATATCTTCCTACTTTTTATGAAACTTATTATTTAAATATCTATATATATACACACACAAAATTATAACAATAGGGGTGCTCATCTTGGCCTGTCGACCCAAAAAACTTGATAAAGTGGTCCATTTCGAGCCGTAAAAATATGATATGCAAACCGGTTATTTGAAGCAAATTAGGTAGTGGGTCGGGTATTACTCTTACTGGGTCAGGTAGCGGGTCAAAAAATTTGCTACCTGGCAGGTACCCGAAGATGGGCCATATATAGGGCCAACTCTGTAATTTTGCATATTATGGTCTAATATTAATGAATGTTTTCTTTTCCCCTTCTATAATGGTATATGTGTAATTAATAGTCATTTTATATATATTTTAAAATTTTTGATATCAAAAAATATAATAGTAGACCGAGTCAAGTACCCGGTCATCCAACCCTCTTTGACCAGGTACCATATGCATATGAACTAAGTACCAGGTAACTTCTTTCTCGACCCAATATAATCGGGTCAGGTCGGATAATTAACTACTAATAAATATAAAGTTTCAAGAAGATGCAACAACGAAATTGATTTAAACACCTTTTTTTTAATTTTTTTTGTGATATAATAAATTATTATTCTTTTTGATAAATACTAATTAAATATAATCATGTTATGTAAATTAATTTACTAACAATGATATATAGATTCAAATTTTGTATAATTAATAAATATTTATTTTTTAACTTGTAATTTATAATTGATACTTATATTAGGATTTATAATGCACGTTTAATTTTATTACATTTTTGGAAAAAAAATTTAATTATAAGAGATATGCATAAATTGAGATTTAAAAAAATAAGGGTAGTTAAATATAAGATTAGGTAACTATTAAGTAATTTATCTTTTACCTCTATTATTTACCAACTAAATTTTTTTTATCTAATGTGTCACATATCAGCTTGTTATGACTTCTCACTAAAAGAGATTTTGTTATAATATATATAGATTTCATAATTCCATTATGGATAGGCTGGGAAGAGTGAAACCTCCTCCTACCAGAAATTTTTTTTTTTTTTAACACAAAAAAGGATAATTTTGACCATGTGTAGTATAAGCACCTCATATTAAAAATGTTTATATTGTTGCATATGGGGTTGATTTTTCCTTAAATTATGCATGTATAATACATAGGGCCTGTTGATAATGCTAAAATATGAAATTTGAATTCTAAATTTTAAATGTTGAAATTATTAAGTCACTGAATTGATAAAATTATATCTATTTGATAACAACTGAATTCAATACTAAATAGAATGCCTGACTTCCTAAATTTATTAATTATTTCAATGAATTGTCTTATGGGGTATAATAAATAATGTGTGAGAGAAAAATAACAATCACATTTTAATTTTGTAACTTTCAAATTATGGTTACCATCTACAAAGTTACAAAACTATTTGTGACTTGCAAATAGATGTCATACCATCATTTGTGACTTAGAATCAACAGTTTTAGTGACTTGTATTTGAATCTAGTATCACAAAGTGGTTATATTTATGGCCGTCAAAATAGTATAGGTTATTAAAGGTAGGTTTTTCTTCTAGTGAATTGAGCAACGGTGTAAATGAGAGAAAGTATGTGTACGTGTGATAGCACATGATAAAAAGAGTGTTTTGTGTCTGTGTGCGTGAAAAGGCATGCAAATAAAATAGAGATAGCGTGTGTAAGTCAAATTTTCACCTAAAATTTTGAATATGAATTAAGTAGTATTTAACATATTAAGTGGTAAGAGAATTTTATTACCAACACAGCTAAATTAATTCAAAAAAGTCTTAACTAATTAATTTTCAGCATTAAGAGAAATTATCAAACACACCCATAGTCATATGGACCATGCATATATATATATATATATATATAAACGTCTGTTAAGTTTTTTAGGGTAAATAACGTGTATTAATGTTATTTACAAACTATATAGCGTTAATTTTCAGTGGTTATAGATTTACACTTAGACCTATTTAAGCCAAATTAAACTTATTTAAGTTCAAAAAAGTATCTAGTAATTAATTAATTAGCCGGAAACTTATGAAACAAGTATTAAAAAAACTAAGAAAGTATGTAAAGAGGCATCTCTCCCATCTTACCCAACATCGAACAGTTGGCACTTGTTCCTCTTATTAGCCAAATAACTTATATTAGTTCATGAGTTGACTCCAAAACCTGTTTCAAAATATTGTAAGATAAGAAAAAGAACGCCCAACCCAGGATTCCTAGTTTTAAGGTTTTCCCCACTGTACGTGGGATGAGTTTTTGCCTCAGACAGCTCAGGCCAAAGACCGGGGAAGTTTAGAGAAGAGTTGAGAACAAAGTGGCGAATGGGTGCATAACGCGTGAGAATCTAAGCTAAGCTAGTCAGATGAATCACAACAAACGTCTGAAAAGAGCTATTTCTCGGCATCCCAAAAGTTGACTTCTTTGCTTGGCTCATTTAGTTGGATCCGAGGCCGACATAGGCAGCTTTATTCTCTAAATTTCATTTACCATGGCACTGATCACCAACTTCATGTTTTGTCTAATACAACTAAAATGCAACCAGGAACACACGTATAGAGGTGTGCATTGTTTAGCCAATCGGTTAATCGGTTAATAAAATCGTTTGAAATTCGAAAAAAGTTCTAAAATTTTTAATTAATTTCAATTTCACATTCAATTTGGTAGAAAATTTGATTAATCAAATTTGAATTCGATACTCGATTTTGAATTCGATTAACCAAATTCAACTCGAGTTAGTTGGACTACTAACATTGGGCCAAAATCCTATACAAAACTATTTTTCAAGCAAAATTTTCCTAATTTTGTTTTATTTTTGTCACTTAATTTGATATGTTGTGTGAATTGTTATTGATAAATGATTCAAGAAAATGAGTAAAAAAACTATAGCATGTAACTTAATTGAATAATAAACAATATAATTACGTACAATACCTATAATATTATATAATTTGCAAGTATTAATAAAATACATATCACAAGACTATTATGTGATTTATTGATACTAATTTAAGAATATAAATATGAATTAATATATAAGAATATAACAATTGTATGAATTAACTTAAAAATAAAGCTAATTATAATAATTATCAATAAATATTTTTTTTTCAAATGACTAAATTTATATTTTTAGTAATATACAATTATATTTCAAAATATTTTAATAAAACTTTATTTTTAATTATTCAATTCAGTAATCAGTTAACTGAATTCAAAAAATCTATCTACCATTTTTGAATTCATTAACTTTATTCATGAATTCAATTAACTAATATCTGACCAAATTTATTAATCTAATTGAATTCAAAATTGATTACAAATTTGATTAACCAAATAGTTGCATACCCTACGTAGGTGAAACAAATAATAATTTCATGAGATTCCCTTTTACTTGAGATGCTTGTCTCAATTATGTAATGCCTTTTTGTCTTGAACAGTGTTGTTCTCTTAGGGTAGATGATTCAAACTTTGAACTTATTGGCTCAAGGTTTAAATTTTTTAAGGAATTCAAAATTTTCCACCGCAAAGGAAAAAAAAAAAAGAATTTATTTTGTCTCTCTTATATATTGCAGTTCCAATTTTCTTGAATAAATCGATGATTATATTTAACAATTAATATGCACTATTTATTTTTGAATGTACTATTGTTTCTTAAATTTAAGTTTAATTTCAGCTAAAGAAGATAACAAAAGAAAGGAAAGAAAATTTGTTAAGATAAAGTCACTTTAAGAATGATGATTTCCTGGTTGGCTTGTTGTTAGCCCCTAATATTCGACATCATTTCTTAATCATTTCATAAATAGTCTTCATCAATATGCCATAATGGTGGTGTCAAAGATATGTAATTTTTATATTATGGTATGTAAATATTTGATTGATGTAATTACTCTAATTATTCTCTTAAATTAGGTAATTATCTTACTAGTCTAATTGTTTTGGTTCGTACAAGCAAGTTTACCATTTAAGAGTATTTAGAATATTTTCTTGTAAACCTATATAAAGGCTCCTTATGTATCAATTGTATTGAGACTTGATTTATACATATTGTACATAGTCTCTTGTTCCTAATATGGTATCAGAGTCTCCGCTTATAAATATGTTTTGCTCCTTTTCTTAGTTTTCACAAGAAGTTTCTCTCAGTTTTTAACCTTCTTGTTCTTCTAGTTTTGGACCTTTGGATTCTCTTGATTTTGAACCTTCAAATTCTCTCGGTTTTGAACCTTCGGGTTCCCTCGATTTTGAGCCTTTAGGTTCTTTCAGTTTTGAGTCCTTGGGTTTTCTCGATTTTCAACTTTTGAATTCTCTTGTTTCAAACTTTCGGATTCTCTTAGTCTCAGATTTTAGGTTTCCAATCGGTTTGGATTTCGTCTTGGTTATGTCTCTTGTTTCTCTTGTCCACTTGGTCGTGATTTTCTATTTTCAAGTTTTGTTTCAAACTCAATTTGGTTTTCCACGACCATGTTGAGTTTGAAGGGGTGTCAAAGATATGTAATTATTATATTTGGTATGTAAATATTTGATTAATGTAATTATCCTAATTATTCCCCTAGATTAGGTAATTACTTTACTAGTGTAGTTGTCTTGATCAGTAAGATTTTACATGTATAAATTACCTAGAATGCTCACTTGTAAGCATATATAAAGGTTTCTTCTGTACCAATTGTAATGAAACTTGAATTACACATATTATACATAGTCTCTTATTTCTAATAGGTGGTTTCATCAGCAAAATATACAATTTTATTTTCTCTAGCAAGAATTTAGATTCTAAATAGATTAGAGCACATGAAAGCATTAAGATTAGGGTTCATACACAAAAATGATATGGAGGGCTTTGACTAGACAAAAGAATATATATATATATATATATATATATATATATATATACACACACACACACATATATATAAATATATATTCTCAAGGGAAAATTGTACAATTTGTTCCTTACAAACATGTGATTTTTATTTTATTAGTTTCTCACATTTGAAATGATAAATTTTAGTCCCTCACAATATAAAAATATATAATTTTGATCCCCCACCAAATGTCTATTAGTATTTCAGATGGAAAACAACTTGTGCGTCACATGTTCATTTTTTAGGGAAAAAATCATTAAATTAGTCCCCCACAAATGTATGTTTTATTTTTTTAGTCTCTCATATTTGAAATGATGAATTTTAGGCTATCACAATCTGAAAATGTATAATTTTAGTCCCCTACCAAATATCCATTAGTATTTTGGATGGAAAAGAGATTTTGGGGGGGGGGGGGATCAAAATTAAATGTTTTCAAATTATCAACAAATAAAATTCATCATTTGAAATGTGTAAGTTAGAATAATCTTGTTTCTCCCTTCTTCTCCAAGAGGAATTTTCATGGCAGATGGAGGCGGCGGCAGCATGCCAATGAAAAATTCTTCCAGTGACTTTTTGGGTTATCGAATATACCACCAAACTCATTTTTTGATGCGTTGATCACAATTTCGGACCCATCTCTGGCCAAAAATAGTTTAAAAATGCCCAAACAGATTTAAACAACTAGGTCCTCGTTCTCATTTTTTTCATCAAATCACAAAATGATCTTCTTAACAAATAAAATATGATGGTGGCATGAATTTAAAAGAAAATTAACTATATAAACAAGAATCCAAGTTCAAAAATTCATAGTTTTTAATATATAGGTTCATCACAATATCAACACAAAAAACTTAATTAAATTTTGTAAAATTACCATTAAAACTCTTAGAAATGTAAAATATTAATTACTTAATATATTTAAAGCAACACAAAACATGTTGAATCAAAATGGATCAAAAAATAAAAAATTACCAATATGGTCATAATAGCGACGAGCATGGCAATGTTTGAACTAGAAAATTTTCAAGTTTTTTTTTTGTTCTTATTGTCTCCCAATTTTCTTCTTTTTGTTCTTCTCATTTATTTTTGTCTTTGGCCTTTTTGTTATGCAGTAGAATACTCTTCTTGGAGAAGAATGGGGAAACAAGATTGATCAAACTTTACACATTTAAAATGATGAATTTTAGTCACTGACAAATTGAAAGCGTATAATTTTAGTCCTTAACAATTTGAAAACATGTACTTTTGGTCCTGACCATATTTATTTTCAAATCTAACCCCAAAAAATGAACATGTGACGCGCACAAGTGGTTTTCCATTCAAAATACTAATGAACGTTTGGTTGGGGACTAAAATTATACATTTTCATATTATGAGGAACTAAAATTTATCATTTTAAATTTGAGGGGTTAATAAAATAAAAACTACAATTGTGAGGGACTAACTGTATGATTTTCCCTATATTCAATATAGTACTTTTCTCCATATAGTGTTGTAGAAAGAGCAAAAGAGCATGGCTTCATTAGAATCAACACTAATAAAAAGCACATTTTGAGGAAGCAATAAAATATATTAATCGGCCTTATAAATTTAAATCAGAACGATTGCCAAGGTTAAAGTTTAATCGAGAAAGGTCAAAGTAACCTACAAAAGTTTAACCCCACATCTCAGCTTACTAGTATTGAATGCAAAAACTGTAATCAAACCATTATATGAAAAAAAAAAAATTATATTCGAAAACAAAATTAATTAAGTAACTCAACAAATACATTATACAAACTTATTCGACTATTATAAATACATTCAAATAAACGTGTGTGATAAGTAACTCATTTTCATTAAAGAGTACAATTAAATCATTAAGGGCCTCTCTTAATTTTGTATAGAATTTAGGGACCTCCACTGAAACAATTTATGGGTTTTATAATTTTAAAGTACTGCATAATAAAATGTTAGTGCTTTGGAACTAAAATGGCATTCCATCTCAAAAGAATTTTTAAGTCATTCCAGATTTTTAAAAATCTCTCGAACATAAAAGATAACTGTGTGTTCGTTTGGACTGAAAATATTTTCCAAAAATTTTTTTGGTACCAAACACTGGAAAATATTTTTCGGTGTAAAATATTTTCCAATTTTCCTTCCTCTGGCTAAAAATAACTTACAGAATTTTTGAGCGTAAGTTATTTTTCGGATAATTCAAGAGTGACATTAAATCTCAAATACTTACTTTTATAATTTCATTTGCTAAACTTATTTTCGTTTTCAATTCTTTTCCATTCGTTTTTCTCTTAATCATGGGTCCCACACTAATATAACTATCATTATGCATATTTTACTACTACATTGTATTATCATTTAATTTTAAACAAAATCAATCTTTTATTAACCACAATTACTTGTAAGGTATTTATTACCATTGTTATAAGTTTTTTTAACTTGTATTCATAAAATTAAATATGAAACCGTTAAAAATTTTTATTTCAAAATATTTTCATTTTGTTAACCGAACACCGGAAAATTGTATGAAAAATTGACTTTTTCATGTAAAATGTTTTCCAAAGAAAATATTTTCCCCAGAAAAATATTTTCAGTCCAAACGAACACACTAGTTCTCCCCCATTTTCTTTTTTATTACAAAATCTTTTTTGGTTTGTTGTTTGTTAAAGACATCAATTTAATTCATTTCAGAAACTTCTTTGTAATTGTAAACAACTTTTAAATTATAAAATTAAATTAAATGCACCTAAAAAAAATTTTAAATGAAAATTTATGGATGTCTAGGACATTTAATAATATAGCATTTAGAAACCTGAAAAAGATTATTATGACCAGTGCTTTAATTTAAAAAGACATTTTTTTTTTTTGAATAAAAAGATGTCAAATTCAAGCCACAAGTTAGTAAAATGCTGTATAATTGCACAGACAGCCCTCCAAATGTCATATTAATAAGTTCATATTCGACGGCCAAATAGATTACCATTTAAGATGGAGCGTTCTTTTGACTTCTGTGTCCATTGAAAATGGTCTGTTTGCCAAATATGTAAATAAAAAAGCTTAAAATGCAATTAAACTTCGGAAATGATTAGGACATGAGCATTTTGTTTATTCCAACATTAAAAACCAAAAAAGGTGTGTTAACCAACTTAAGCAATACACCGTATATTATTAAACTAATTAAGTTAAGTTAATATACAATTCATCAAACCAATTTCCATTGACATACACTAAATTACAACATTCGAGATATTCTATGGATTTGGATCCCAAGTTCTTTTCATCAAACCATTTTCCATTGACCCCTTGGACATTGACTGCCGTCAAAGTACCTTACTAAACCAGCAAATTGCCTAAGCAAAAAATACTCCAATCAAGAATCAGGAGCTCCAAAAATCAAGCCATCAAAATGGAAATTTGTTAGTATTCAGTCACAAATGCAAGAGAGAAAGAAAATGAATCAAAGGGGTATATGGGAATGTGATGAAGATGATCTCTACTATGCTGAATTCAGAAGACAGATCCTATTATTAACAACAGAAGATGATGATGAAGAATGTCAAGAAAGCAGACATCCCAATACTGCTAAATCTTTACAACAAAGATTTAAGACAAGCCCTCCTTCATTGCTCCAACCAGGATGCTATTCAACTGGTTCTTAAGCAACGACAAAAAAAGATCAATACCCACATACCTATTTTAACTTGTGGAAGCCTGGAAATAGAACTGGAGTATTCATCCCGCAGATTATCAAGTCCAGAAGAAGATATTGGCCTAGTAAGTTCTTTTGCTATATTAGCTTATCTTGTAGATTTTACATGCATGATGAATCTGTTAGACCATGAATATATACAATTTGTTTGTAGGTTATATATATATATATATTGTTAGAGAGGATCTCAGGAAATTGACAAAAGTTCAAGACAAATTCGAAACAAAGTATAACAAAATAAACGAGAGACACCAGATTTACGTGATTCGGTCGAAAAACTTATATCCATGGGCGAAGGTGAGCAAAATTTTACTATATAAGAAGAATATTACATGATTCAGTTGAAAGACCTATATTCATGGGCGAATGTGAGCAAAATTTTACCATATAAGAAAAATACAAAAGATTTAAGAGAGTACTCCTAAACTCACAAAAGCACTAGTAGAAATGCTTTGTGTCTGAACACAAGAAAGGCTAAAATAAAGATAAAAAGCTTAATGACCATCAAGGTCTAATAGCCCACTAAACTCTTTTATATTTAGTGATTGGTACATAAAGCCTAAAGTCTAATATCTCTATTTATAAGATCAATGTTACATAACTCTCCTTAACATTAACCAATGTGGGACAAGGCCACATAACAAATCTCCACCTAGGTGTGTACCCACATCCACAAAATAGCAAACTTGCTCCACCTTCTCCACAAAAGCTCCAACGGGCTTAATCACCAACAACGAACGCCAACCAAGTCCAAGCTCTGCTTGAACTTATAAAATGGAAGAGGCTTCATAAACATTTCCGTAAGATTATCTTTGGTACTGATCTTTTGAACAAGAACTTTCCCCTCAGCAATAGTATCCTGAACGAAGTGAAACTTCACATCAATGTGCTTAGTCCTCTCATAATACATTTGATTTTTAGTCAAATGAATTGCACCTTGACTATTACAATAAACTATAGTAACACAATGATATAGACTCAGCTCGCCAAACAAACCTCTCAACCACAAAGCTTCTTTGATTGCCTTAATCACGGCCATATATTCTGCTTCCGTAGTAGACAATGCCACAATAGGTTGTAAAGTAGCTTTCCAACTGACTGCACAACCGCCAACACAAAATATATAACTAGTAAGTGATCCGCTTTTGTCAAGATCTCTGATGTAAACAGAATCCACAAAACCAATCAAAGTGTCACTATTTTTTCCAACTCCAAGCAAGTGTTTGAATTACCTTTCAAATATCTGAGAATTCAATTCATAGCCTGCCAACGCTCTTTTCAAGGACAAGACATATACTTGCTAACTACACTAACTGCTTATGAAATGTCTAGACGTGTACAAACCATCGCATACATGATACTACCGACTGCACTAGAATATGAAACACGTGCCATATAACCTTCTTCCTCATCTGATTGTGATGACTGAGCGGCTGAAAGTCAAAAATGACTTGCAACAGAAGTACTTATACAGGTTTAGCATCTTTCATGCTAAAATTCTCCAAAACTTTCTCAAGGTAATAATTTTGGGTCAGGAATAATTTTATAGCTCCTCGATATCTCTTGATTTCCATACCAAGAATTTTCTTAGTTGCTTCCAAATCTTTCATCTCATATTCATTACTCAACTATGTCTTCAAAGTGTAAATTTTTACAAAACTCTTGGCAACAATGAGTATGTCATTAACACAAAGTAACAAATAGATGAAAGAATCATCATTTAATTTTCAAAAATAGACACAACTGTCATACATGCCCCTTGAATAATCATGACCCAACATAAAGGAATCAAACCTCTTATATCACTGTCTTGGAGATTGCTTCAATCCGTACAAAGATTTCTTTAACAAGCAAATATGGTCTTCTTTTCCTTCAATTTCAAATCCTTGAGGTTGCCTCATATAAATTTGTTCTTTGAGTTCACCATGTAGAAAAGTTGTCTTGACATCAAGCTGTTCCAATTCCAAATCATACAGCTACATGGCAAGCAAGTCAAGCAAAACATGAATAGAGCTGCGTTTAACAATAGGTGAAAACACATCATTGAAATAAATACCGTATACCGGACTATAACCAATCGTGCTTTATACCTTGCATCTTTAGCTCTTGGATGACCTTCCTCCTTCTTAAAGACCCATTTGCAATCAACAATTTTCTTACCCAAAGGTAGCTTCATAAGAGCCCAAGTTTCATTTTTATAGACAGACTCAATTTCTTCATTCATAGCAACCAACCACTTTGCTAAATTATCACAAGAAACTGCTTCAAAGTAGGTGGAAGGCTCACTAACTACATCTGCTTCTTCAGCGACTGACAAAGGGTATGCAACTAAATTTACATATTGTGGTGGTGATCGAATCTCCCTCCTTGGTCTATCCTTGGTAATGGAATGCTCATCTTCCTCTGGTTCTTCTTTAATAGACTCTAGTTCATCTACTAAATTTTTCTGACTGAAAGAGGTTAACTGAGAAGGACTAGAACTACCAAAATTGTACTTCTAGCTCCACCTACTTTTGCGTATTATCATCTGTATCTATACCACAAGAACTAGAAGACTCTTTTTTTGAAGATAGCATAGAGAGTCTATCAAATGTAACATCTCTACTAATTACAAATTTTGGGGATTTGGGATCAAGATACAATAGTCTGTAGCCTTTCACCCCAAAAGCATAACCAATAAAAATACACTTTTTAGCTCTAGACTCTAATTTCCCATCATTCACATGCATATATGTTGGACACTCAAAAACTTTCAAATCAGAGTAATTAGTAGGAGTACCTGACCAAAATTTCTCAAGAGTTTTGAAATCATTAGCTGCAAAAGGAGCTCGGTTGACGATATGACAAGATATAGAGATCACCTCTATCCAAAAGTCATTTGTCAACACTGTATTAGAGATCATACAACGGGCTCTCTCCAAAAAAATTCTATTCATACGTTCGGTCACACCATTTTGCTAAGGCATCATCCTAATTGTATGGTGTCAAAAAATTCCTTCAGGGTTTTTTTTTGTAAAATTCATCGAATTTGCCTTCACAAAATTCCATGCCATTATTTTTTCTAAGCTGCTTTTATGTTTCAAAAAGTAAACCCAAACGTTCATGGAATAATCATCAATGAAAGTCAACATATATCTAGCATCACCCTTAGATGGAACACGAGTTGGCTCCCAAAGATCAAAATGGATATAATCTAAAGTACCTTTTATCCTATGGATTAGTGGTAACTGAAGCTGACTCTCTTCTACTTCCCAAAGACACAATATTCACAAAAATTCATCGCTTCGGTACTTTACCGGCAAAGAAGCCCTCTTTTGCTCAACATAGTCAAGCCTTTCTCGCATATGTGCCCCAAACACATATGCCATAATTTGGTAATGTCAGAATTAGACAAAGATGATGAAGAGACTGCTGCGGAATGTGTAACAGTAGAATCCTACAAAATATACGAAGTACCAGACCTGCAAGCTTTCAAAATAACAAGCGCACCCTTACAGACTTTCATAACTAACTACCTTCAATTACATATTTGCACCCAAGAGACTCTAAGGTGCTTAAAGAGATGAGATTCTTTTTCAAATCAAGAACATGTCTAACATTAGTGAGTGTCCTTACAATACCATCATGGATTTTAATCCGAACTATACCTTTACTAACAACATAACAAACAGCATTATTGCCTATCAAAACAATTCTACCATTACAAGATTCATAAGTGAAAAATAAATCCCTATTGGGACAAATGTGATAAGAGCACACTGAATCTAAAATTCACTCATTTTTAAACCTTATTCTGTCATCAGTGACAAAAAAAATATTTCCATCACTCTCATCAGTTGCAACACTAGCCTCGGCAGTATCAATATTTTTTTGGTTAGATTTCTCTATATGCTTACCTTTATTTTTTAACCTGAAGCATTCGAAGTTAATATTCCCCTTTTTACGACAATAATTGTATACCAAATTTTTATGTCTGGATTTAGATCTAGATTTTGATTTACTACTATCAAAGTTTCTCTGTTTCAGATCTACTCCTACCAACCAAACCTTCAGCCTGATTTTCACCAATTTTCCTAGTTACATCCCTATCAATTTGCTCCTTAGATTTTAAAGTAGATTTAATTTTACGATACGAGATTGTTTCTTTACCATAAATCATAGTATCATGAAAATGTTTACATGATAGGGAAAGGGAACATAACAACAAAAGGGCCTGATCCTTATCATCAATTTTTATATCTATATTCTCCAAATCCATAACACTAGAATCAAATTTATTAAGATGTGAGTGTATAGATATACCTTCAGTCATCCGAAGCATGTAAAAGGTTTTCTTCAAATAGAGCCGATTCTTAATTGTTTTCTTCACATACAAAGTTTTTAATTTATCCCACATACCTTTGGTTATCACCTCAATAGTGACCTCCCTTAAAACCTCATCGGCGAGATTTAGGATAATATTCGACCTGGCCTTTTTATCAAGGTCCTCAAAATCCTCTACCGACACCTTCTATGGCCTTTTCTCCACTAATTCCATGAAGTGCTATGTCCATACAATCCTGGATCAGGATAGCCTCCATCTTGAGCTGCCACATCCTGAAATTAACACTCCAATCAAATTTCTCCACATGGATCTTTGTTGTCATCATAATGCCTCAAAACTTTCCTAAAAGCTCTGATACCAGTTTGTTAGAAAGGTCCCAAGAAATTGACAAAAGCCCGAGAAAAATCAGAAACAAACGATAACAAAATAAAAGAGAAAATAAAATAGAGACACCAGATTTTCGTGATTTGGTCAAAATAACTGTCTACAGGCGAAGGTGAGTAAAATTTTACTGTATGAGAAGAATACAAAAGTTTTAGAAAAGTGTTCCTAAGCTCACAAAAGCACTAGTACAAAAACACAAGAAAGGCCAAAATAAAGATAAAAGGTTTAATGACCAACAAATCCCAATAGCCCACTAAACTCTCTTATGTTTAGTGCTTGGTACATAAAGTCCAAAGCTAAAATCTCTATTTATAATACCAGTGCTACAGCCAACTCTCCTTAACATTAACCAATATGGGACAAAGCCACATAACATATATTCTCTAGCTCTTGATTAACCGATTTGGTGTTTTAATGTGTAACAGGGAAGAAAAATAATGCAAGAGGAAAGATGTACAATCCCAGTAGCAAATTAATGTGGAATGATGATTTACTGGCTTTGGTTTTCCGTTATATTTTTTATTGTTATACCAACTGGATGAATGACATGTGTACTTCATTTAATAATTATTCATAAAAAGAAAATACATATCACTTGTGTAAGTGATGTAACACAAGTATAATATATAAAGTGTGACTGAAGACCCAAATTTGATTTACTGGTTAATTTTATATAAATGTTAACTCATCAATGTAGATATAATTTTGCTAATTTGGAAATTGGCTATTGCTTCAATTAGATCTTGATGTTTTGAATGGATGAATTCAAATCCAAATCCATCCTTCAAATTAATGAATGGATTTAATTGAAAATTTAAAATTCATTAGTAAATTTATATGAATGTGATATTTTAATGATGGAAAAAAATTTAATTTAATCCCTTATATTTGGAGTATCAACCAGTCTAGTAGCTTATCTATCATAACAAACAAATTTGATCATTCAGCTTTTAAAAAAAAAAATTAATGAATTTAGAACCTGTGACAAAAATTATAAACAAATTGATGAAAATCATGAACAAATTAACGAAATAAACTACACGATAATCATCTAGGCATTAACTTGCAGTGCTGTTACAATTATATTAGTTTGTCCACAATTAGTCTTACGAATGACCAACTTATTCTTTGTGATAGACAAAGGAGTAAATTGGTATATTTTTTTTCCCCCTTTTAATGATTAATTTGGTGGATTTCAAATTTAATTAAATTTCGTGTCATTTTAAATCTACCCAATTTAAATCTATTCATTTCAAATCTTTTATTTAATTCAAATTCACTCATCCAAACACAACTTGTATGTATTTCACAAGTAATGCCGTAAAATCTACCTGAAACTTAAAGGTAAAATCACATTGCCTGGGTAGAAAGAACAAGAAATAACCAATTATGATATTACAACGATTGTGGGCATCAGACAGCAGTTGAGAAGTAAGGGTTCAAAGTTCAAACTACCATACATCCAGCGAGATTCTATATATTCTGCAGTCATCCAAATTAACAATCAACCCCAACTTGGTTTACTTTCAATGTTATAGCATTCTAGCCTTGGGACTGAGAAGAGGATTTGTGTTGAATACACAATAGCAAAGGCGTGCCTCGTAAATTGACGTAGAAAAGCGCTCAAATGCATCTTTTTTTTTTTTCTTTTTTCAGTTAACCTATTGAGCAAACTTAATTCCTTAAAAATAAATTAAACAAAATTGTAAGTTCAAAGGTAATTGTGAAAATTGATCCCAAAATTTGTCAAACATGCAAAATATTTCACTTATAAAAAAAATGTCCCCCAAAAGAAATTTTTTTTCTTAGTGATCGAATATTCATTAGACATAGTTTTATCTTGTTATAAAGAAAATATATTATTAATTTCATTGTGTGTGATAATATAATTGTTGAAATTTTAAGTCTAATATTTTTAAGGTTTAATTACAATTTGTCCCCTATAAATAGGGGATAGTTGTAAGTTGTCCTCTATGTTTATTTTATCTAAAAATTGCCCCACAAAATTAAGTGAAGTTAAAATTTTCATCTAAAGGGAGTAATAAAATCTCATAATTACCCTCAATCTTTTAATTTCCTTAACCAACATAAAATTTGAGTGAGTTGGTCTTTTGTATCTGATTTTTTTTTTTTATAAGCAATTTATCATTCAAAATTAATGACTTTTTTCATCCTACATTATTGAAAATAAAATTGATCCTTCATAATTGTACAAATTAGTTTACTATTTTATGTTTTCTTCTTTGCATCCATTTGTAACATGCCATCACATACTTGTTCCGTCAATATTATTTTTATATATAGAATAAAGTATTTATTTATTTATTCTCATTATTTTGGTTTTATTTTCTCTATTATCAATAATTAATGAGCATCACTTTGTATTTTAAAAAATCACATTATTTGAGTAAATATACTACTTTGAGATATAATTAATATATATTTCAAATAAATTTAAGTTAATCAACTAACTCACTCCCTCATGCTACCTAAAAAAAGAAAAAAAGCCTTGGAATAATTTAGTTTATTACCATTTCCAAATTAAGAGAAGAATTTTAGTAAAAAAATTCACAAAGTGTGAGTAAAAATATTAAGGGTAACTATGATATTGTACTACTCTCTGTATATGAAAATTTCGACTTCATTACATCTTGGAGGATAATTTAAGATAAAATAAACAGATGAGGCAATCTGCAACTGTCCCCTATTTCTAGGAGCAAACTATAATTACTTCTATCAACAATTATATCAATCCTTGAGAAAAATCTGATGCCCGGAAAAAAAATTTCAAACCATTAAAATGAAACCCAAAAAACACATAAATTAAAAGGTGAAAAGCTATGGATTTGAATAGATGTCTAAATTAAAAACTTAAATATCAATGATGAGTTACCTTTTCAAGGAATCCTCTGCCAGTAATCTACTGCTTAGAATGCTGTAACTAAACAGAAACAGGGAAAGCATAGATTAATTTTGATGATTTATAGAAGTCAGAAAATCTATATCCAAATACTAATTTTTAAAAATTAAATACGTTTAGAAACCATGTGTTACTCCATTATTTTATTACTGTATTATTTTTTGTTAAAATATTTAGTAATAGCATCCAGGCGACTGCAAAGTTTGCCAAAAACCCACTAGCTGTCCAAGTTTGACTTGTTACTAAGTAGAGTATCTTACCATATTATTTAAAATAATTATTATAATAATATTTTTATGTGATATATGTAAAATAATTATATAATTAAAAATATATTAAAAATATTAAAAATTATTATAAAATATTATTTAAAAAATAACAAATTGTATCCATCTTAACAGAGTTCTTTCTGTTCTATTTTATAGTTTTGGGTTGGCGTTATGGGCGGACTATTAGAGGATACGGGGAGAGGCGACTGTTCCCTATAAATTTTTGTTACAGTGCGTGTTGTAAATGTGATATGCATTTGATAAGAGTTTAATAATAAATAAAATTAATATTTGCCCCCTATTTTTTTTGGTCAATGCTCCTATATGTATATATTCTTTTGAACTCAGTTGTTCATGCCTCATTATCGTTAGCCCATTATTTATGTAATAGGTTCAATAACTTTTGTTGGTCTTGCTGTTTCTTCAAATCTATTATCATATTTTCCCCAAATTTTAAAATTTTAAAGATTAAAGGAATTTTTCTCCGACTTTTTTGTCTTTTTATTTTTTCAAAATACTTTTAAAACTTGTAATAAAAGCCCATTTACATATTTAATATTCTTTTAGTGGATGAAAAAAGTTTCTAAACTTTTTTTTTCCTTTTTACGATAAAAAGTTTAATTTCTTTTAATAAATATTCACTTTTTTTTTAGAAGTTTGTCTTTCACTTGCTCTCCAAGTTAAATATTTTATCTACAATATGTCTGAAAGTTAAATACGTTAATCTATATTATTATATATATGCTAGTTGTTTCTCCTAATTTTTGTTTCTCTCCGCAAAGTGTTTCTCCCCTTAAAATATTTCTCCTCTTTTTTGTGATGACTAAAATACCTGCCTTTAATGAAATATAATTCTCAATCCTAATGGAAAATATTTCTCCCTTTTTTGTGATACCTAAAATACCCGCCCTTAATGAAATACAAATTGTGATGGAAAAATATAATAAAATTACTCCTCATGTACTTAATTACCTATTTTTAATAATACTGCCACTTATTTTATGTCACACCTAATATACCCTTAATTAAATAGTTTCACGCCTAATTAGTCCTTAATGAATTTTTTCCTATTTAGTTACTTATTTCTAAGAATACTATCACCTATTTAGATTTATATAAATGTTTATGATAAATGTATAATAAGATGGAAAAATTTTATTTGTAAATAGAAATTATATTTGAGCAGAAATAAAATAAAGTAGTCTTTATAACTCTATTATGTTCCTTCCTTGAGTTTTTACAAAATTTTGGCCTAAATACATAATAAAAAGGCAGAAAAGTTTAAGAGTAAAATAATCATGGTAAAAAAAAATCATTTATACTTTAGCAAATAATAAAAATATGTTATTTACAACAATTTTATATGTTTAGATTGTTTCTTTTTTATTCCTAATAAAAAATTATACGATCAAATATGGGAAAAAAAAGATCAATTCATAGTACGATGCATGCTCACAATATCGTAGAACAATCATAGAACAAAGACGTAGGCAAGCAATGTAAACAAAGAACATAATTTATGCAAATAAAATCATACTATTAAATATTCTAAATAATTGCAAATACAGATTGAGTTTCCATGTCAACTTAGGAAATTACAATGCAATTGTTACACTATTTAATAAAACAACACACATGTATATTAAATATTAAGGTAACCAATTCAAGGAATTGATCACAAAAATTATGCATAAAATAAAAATATGAAATCCATACATCTTTTATTAACTTTACATTTTGTTTATGTATTTAATAAATAAAAATTTTAATTTCATAGTAAAATATTATATTAAAATACACTTTTGGAGCTAACCACAACTATTTAGGATAAATAAAAGTGTTTAGAATATCCAAAAAAGAAAAGGAGTTTAGAACATCAATGGAGTCTTGAAGTGAATGTTATTATAAGTTTAAAAAACATGAAAAAAATGTCAATATATTCTTAGTAAAGGAATAAAAAAACCAATATATTCTCTACATGTATACATATTTTACATAATATGCTAAAAAATTTATTCTGAAAGAAATTATATAAAAATTGCATGTTATTTTGATGTCTTTATAGAACTACATATTTTGTATGATAGTTGTGTGCATTTTAAAATAAGATAAAGGATTCTTTCATTTACATTCTGTACATTTTAAGTAAGATAAAAGAATAATTTCTAATTTTTTATCTTTCGATAATTATCTTAATATGTTGTTGGATTCCTAACCATAATATGTAAGAAAATATATTAGTTTAATCTATTTTGATTTTTATAGATATAATAAATAGTTTTTGTTAAATGTATTTGTTTTTAATCTATTTTGATTTTTATAGATATAATAAGTAGTTTTTGTTAAATGTATTTGTTCTTTACATTTTAATTGCATTCAATGTTTCTTATTATTTTTTGAAATTTTAAATAATCTCTTATATAATCTATTATCCATACATCATTTGATTTCCTATAAATATTTTCCCTATTAAAAGAATTTCAAAATACTATATCTATAAAATGATGTTTAATTGATAATTCATATTGATTTTTTCTTTTTATTTTTTCCCTTTTTTGTGATGCTTAAAATACCCTCCTTTAGTGAAATCTAATGTCCAATAGGAAAATATAATTAAATTACTCATAATCTATTCTAACTAATCTATTTTTAAGGATATATAACAATTTTTTTGTCGTACAATTCTACTTGAGATAATTTACTATTTTTCTTTTACTATTTGTCATGAGCAGTACAGTATCCTTAATTAAATAATTTCATACCTAATATGTCCTTAATGAATTAGAATTTAATTATCTAAAATACTCCCCATTTAATCTAATAAAACTACCTACTTTTTATAATACTACTATATATTTATTTTATATATATATTTAAAACTGTTGTAACAAAATTCCCTAGATTTATATGAAATTTTAGCATAAATGCATAATAAGATAGTAGAAATTTTTATATTGTATAAAACGATTTATATTTGAGCCAAAAATAAAATAAAATAGTATTTATAGCTATTATTGTCTATTCAAATTGTTTATTCCATAAGTTATAAAGAAACTTTGGTATAAATATGTAATAAGAAGGAAGAAAATTTTAAGAGTAGAAAATCATTTATACTCGAGCAGAATAAAATAAGAATATTATTTTACAACTATTATATATTCAAATTGTTTCATTTTTTTTTATCACTACCAAAAATATTCTTTCATTATCTATCTTAAAACACTACACACGCATGCACGTACAGCACATACACGCACATATATATATAGTTGTAGTAATATGAGAACGATACAAAGGCTTTGCTCATATATCTTTTTACACGATTTCTTTCTTATTGATAGTGGAGTAGAGGGAGTGGACTCTTCCTGCTCTATCTCCTTCATTAACTTATCTTTTATTGATTGTCAAAAGTCCCTCCAACATATATAGTTAAGTATAAAAGTTGATTGAAGGAGGATTTTTTTGGTAATTGGAAACAATTAGCAACAGAATAAATGCTCTTCATGTTCCTACACTCACATATTAGAATTCAATTGCTAATTTGAAGGAAAATTAGAATAATTTAGCTTCGGATGTCCACCATGATAATGACGATAACTTTTACAGATATCATTCTCCTGATTGATGAGCAAACTCAGTTGCCAATCTAATTATGTCTCACCATTTTGTTCATTCTATCTCATCCACGTATTCATCTTTCATTGCTAATGGTTTAGATTTCCCTACAATCTCAATTACTGTTCTGTTTTCGTGCGACAAAATGATATAGAAAGGGATGAAATCAATAAGGAATATAGGAGATATGAAGGAGAATGAGCCTACACAATTGTGAAGTTGCAATAATTGAGATTGCTAAGAGTAATGAGTAGATGGGAGTAGAACAATAGTAATTAGTAGGCCATAGCAGAGAAAAAATAGTAAACCGTAATAATTTAATTGGAAACCTTTTACTATTGAGGTATTTTTTGTCCAAAATAACAATTTTGCTTTGGCAATAATGCCACCCGTACTCTAATTGTGAATATCACGTGGCTTTTAAATACAAATATTTGGAATTTAAATACTTGAAACTCATGAAATTTGTTTTATTAATTTCTATTGTTGAGGCATTACCTAAAGATATGATATCAAAATGGTATTTTTTTCCCCTAATATAAAACTCAGAATTTTAAAAATGTCTTTAATAATATATATATATATATATATATGTATTTAATTATTTAATTCTTTCCTTTAATGATATTATTTTGTACAATGAAAATGTCTTAATTTAGAGGCAATAATAAATTAAAATTTCCAATAACTTAATTAGGAACGTTATACGTGCAATGCACATGCTTTTTTCTAATGTACTATTATTTTCTATCTTATTTCATTCTAAGCCTTGAAATTTTATTATTTATAATTTGCCTCATTATTAGATAAAATTATTGGAATAATTTTTTAAGAAGTTAAACTTGAGTTTGAGGTCGCGTATACTTGGATAGTTAGACTCAGTATTGAACTTATTTGAATCGAGCACAAACTCGCTTTAAGTATTGCCTAGCTGAGTTCAAGCTCCAATTGAAATACTCGATTGAACTCAAGTTCAACTACTTGTCCATGATAGGTTTCCTCGACTATTTGGTCCAAATTTTCACATATCATGGAGTCGATTCATCTAAGAATTTTTTTATCTACTGTATTCGAATTTAAGTATACAAGTATTCAATTTCAACTCAATTTGTTTATACTGTAGACAATTCTTGTCTTCCAAGATTCATTATTCTTGCATCTGCCCTTGATTGGTGCAGAAAAATATAAGGAGGGAAAGGTAATTAAGACTATAAAATATGTTAACTTTTTTGTTAAATATAAAATTAAAAAAATATCATTCAATACTTGTTTTCTTAAAAATGATATATAAAGAAATCAAACGATTGTTTGCATCCTTCATGGCGATGGCCTAACATGCATTACTATTGGAAATCGATCATACTACTATAGTAGTAATGCGTTTGTAGACCTATTGTTTGCGCATTATTTATAAATTCAAATACTAATAGTAGTATTTATCAACCAAATTAGTTTTATGTCTAATCATATTAAATACATGAATTTAAAATTCTTGAGACACATTGTCCAAACGAGCTACTACTCGTGAAATGGCGACTTTGAGAGAAAACAACAAGACCACTTAGCAAAAAGTGAAAATATCCGAGTCCTCAAAGATTTATTTCAAGAAAATTCATTTTCAGTTGTCATTAATTAATGATGGTAAGATAGACTTAACAAAAAATTGACAGGAAAAAAATATATATATAAAAAGAAAAAGTGGCGCAATTAATCCCCTATCCAATTAACCATATCACTATACGTATTAAAGAGTATGGGCTTTACTTTAACAATACATGTAATTGAATATATAAATTGTCGTTGGTTTTGATTTTTGTTTGTTTAATTGGTGGAAAAAACTTTATTAGTCTTTTATATTTTACATTTGTACTTTTTAGTCATTCAGATTTAAAATGATACATTTTAGTCTCTCACAAATTCAAAATGTACAATTTTGGTCTCTCGACACAATTATCAACATATTTTGGTTTGAAATACTCACATGTGTATTGAATGTTACATTTTTCAAGGACAACATTGGCAACACACAAATTATAAATATTAAACGATATTACCTAAAACCTCTAGCACCATTACCCTAAACTTCTCACTTACTATCACCACCCCTATTCTTTTCTTTTGCGGCCTTTTCTCCCAAACTCTACTTTAACAGCTCCCAATCTTCCTCTTTTTGGGACAATTTATTGTTTAAGGTTATGTATTATCAATTTTGTACTTGAATATATTACATTTTATACGCATGTGAGTATTTCAAGCCACAACAATAATTATGTCGAGAGACCAAAATGATGTACTTTAAATTTGTGAGGGACTAAAATGTATTATTTTGAATGTGAGGGATTAAAAAAATATAAATGTAAAATATGAAGAACTATTGAGATCATTTTTCCTTAATTGATTTGCGAACGCTTTGACTATTGGGTCGATCTTGGTGAATTAGTTGTTTTGTTTCGTCATTCCCCAGATTTCTTCTGTTTCGTTGATAGGCTATTTGTATTGACTTAGGAGCTGTTGGTTCAATACTATCGATAGGAGTATGTATAATTTTTCTCAAAGTGTTTGATTTATGGATTATAGGAGGAAAGAATATGAACTAAAGGTAATGATATGCACAAGATGTTGTTTGATTGAAAATTATTGAAATTATTATATGACAATGTAAAGTATTAAAAAATATTTACTATCATTCACTCATTTATTCTTTACTTATGATTTGAATTTTGAATTGATTAATTTAGTAATATAATGAAACTCATTATGAACCAAACTAAACAAATAAGAAGAAATGACATAAATCATACCGATAGGAGTAAACATTTACTAATATTTTTATTTCTGTAAAATGATTCCTGAGCTATACAACATTTATTTTTATTATTTCTTTTGATAAAAAGTTTAAGAGGATAACAGGTTACCCTCTTTCTCTAGAGTTATTGTAACACTCCGAATTTTGGGCTAGTCTAATAACTTTTGAATGAAAACAACGAGTTCAAAATGTTTGTGCGTTAATTCCCATTTTGCAGATTACATTTCTGGAAATACGTCGCTCCATGTGTACGTTCATTGTCGATTTTTTCCAAGGATGAGAGTACCTTGCAAAAGGATGAATGGTGAAGAATATGCGGGAAAAAAGGCCCTGTTGGGTAGATGAATGGTGAGTCTATTTTTGTTTGACAGTCTCTTACAACTGGAACTCCTTGAAAATTTGAAGCTCCGTAATGATGATGTAACTTGCAAGCTGAAAGCCCTTCCGTTCGGGCACAAGTTTCCAGCAAAGCTGAGAAGGTTGAGTCTGCAAAGCACGAGTCTTGATTGGATTCATATGTCAACAATGGGGAAGTTGAAGTGTCTTGAGGTGCTAAACTTGAAGGACAATGCCTTTAAGGGAAAGCATTGGGAGACAGAAGATGGGGGCTTTCGTTATTTCAAAGTTTTGTACATTGGAGCTAATGATTTGAAGGTTTGGAAAGCTAAATCAAGTAATTTTCCTCAACTCAAAAGCCTTGTTCTCAATCATTGAAAAAATCTCGAGCCTATCCCGCCTGATCTTGCAAACGTAAAGAGCTTCCATTTGATTGACTTGGAACGCATGAGCAAATCGGTGGTTAACTCAGCCAAGAATATGCAGCTGCTAAATTGCGAATTCTCAGGCAGAAAAAAGACATAGAGCTTATAACTAATGAGCTTGTGGTTAACATTTATCCTCCAGAACAGAAAACAAGCTTCTTCCGAGATTAGTATTAAGCAATAAGTATAAAATAACTTAGATTTTCAATCCAGCAGTATCTATTTCTTAACTAATCATCTTGTGCAGCATTTTGAAGAATGCTTTTGGCTGCTGCTTTTCTTTTGCAGGATTTTAAGTATCTTGCTGTTGCATTTGTTCCCTAATAGAAATTTCTCAGCGGAGGTGCTCAAGATTCTCTCCTTTTGTGTTCTGTTTAACTGTTTTGTGGTAACAATAATGTTCAGCTGATAAAGTGCAGCTAGTTGCTGAAACTTCATTGAGTTTGTACAATTTTCAGTACCGCTTGCAAAACCACTTATTGGTATTGTAAGTTTCCACTTTTCGGCAAGTTTATTGTGATGAAAATAAGGCCAAAAATCTTTTGGACAATTGAGTAACAATTAAGATGGTGTTTAACACCTTTTTATCCCCTTGTAAGATAGTCAATCTTATCAATTCAACATCATATTGAAGAATTACCAATCTATCATTAATTCATCCATTATTGAGATTGTAGTCTGGAGCTTGTTGACATAATAGCGTCATTAACTATATAAATCTTTCCTAGGAAATGACAGAACATATAACATGAAACAGGACTATCTCTAAAATAAAGAGGAGTTCAAGTACTATGCCTGGTATTTTGCAGCTTACAAAGTTCTATAATGCAAGGCTGTCAATCCACTGTCCAATTAACTAACACTGCTACCATAGCTGAATTTTAGAATTTCCTTTCGGAGTTCACTGTGAGATTCTCATTAAAGATACTTCCAATTTTTTTTTGACGTTTCATAAGTTCTTTATCGCAGAATCAACGCAGTTTGAACAAATGCACCTTTTCGTATAGTATTATGCAAAGAATAATTATTTATAATATCCAGGACCCACTTTCCAAGACGAATATATTATAATAAAATTTTATTAAATTACCAACTTATTGATATTAGATTTAAGTGGTTCGATTTCGTTACATCTTTCGCTGATTTAGCAATATGTCAATAATTTTATAAAATGATATCTAATTTGTAATTTTCCAATGTACTGTATAGTAAAACTGTATATCTGAAAGTAAAGTTCTGTAGGACTTTCCAACTGTTGTTTTTGTAATGAAATATGAACAACATAACTGAATGCAATAGCTAGAACATGTAACTTTGTCGTTGGTTTTGATATTTGTTTGTGTTGGGATTCAGATGCGGAAGCAGCTAACTTTTTGAGAAAGGAAAGTATCAAAGTGGTAAATCTGGTTTTTATCCTCATTCACTTGTAGATCTTGAAATCACAATTTAGTTTTATAGAATTTTGTTTACATCAAATGATATCATATATTTCATAAAATATAATCTGCACCACAAAATTTACAAGTAAAATAAAAAATCAGATTTACCTAAGTATTTACTTTTGAGAAATCAATAATATAATTTAATGAAATATATAACACTAGCTTAATTACCAATGACCTACGTCCACAAAGTGAAAATTGTCATTACTATAAGAGAAAATAAATACAAGAATACTACTAGTATTTCAAGCCAACCTCTTCTATTGTATCTCTCACAATCAAGAACCCTCTCGCCCCTTTGTATGAATTATATTGCTCTCTTGTATTTATTGTGCATATCAACTAGGCTTGTAAATGGGTCGGATCCGGCATATCTAAACCCGGATTCGATTAATATAACCGGATTCAGATCTGGATCCGGATCTCTAACGGGTCTACAAAAGTAGATCCATACTCGGATCCGTAGAGTCTTGTCAGATCTAGAGCCGAATCCGGGTCTTAAATTGAAATCGGGTCTTAATTGGGTCGGAACACCAAAATCTAATTCCGACCCGTTTATTATAATAGTTAAACGGGTCCGGATCAGATTTGGATAATCAAAATTTGCTATAGATCCAGATTCAGATAAACGGGTCTGGATCGAGTCGGGTCCAGATCTAGACCCGATCCATTGACCGGCCTAATATCAACCCTAATGTAAAGTACATAACCTATTTATAAGAAACATTACTTGGTCATTATTCAAGTAATAATAAAAAATAATTTGTGTTACATAAAAAGAATATAGCACTTTATTATTAGAGAAAAATAAATACAAAAATTCAACTAGTATCCCAAGAGTTTTGTTTAATTGACTTGCTAATAATGAACTTTGCCTTTCGGGGTCAATCTTGGTGAATAAGTTCTTTTGATTCGTCATTCCCCATATTTCTTGTGATTGGTTGAGTCGCCATTTTTTTTAGTTGACTTATTTCCCTCCTCTTGAAGAACTAGCTTGTTAGTTTCTCATTTTCATTAAAAAAAAATTCTTTCATTTTGTCCATTTTAAATTATCCATACCAAGCAATCTACTTCGAAGACGTCATGCCAATCCCCTAAAACCTTTATATGTAAAACTGAAAATAAGTACTTATTGAAGTTCCTTTGCTCCTACTTTCCAAATTCAACTTGTATTATTGATCTTTTGAATTTGCAGCCTTATTACTTAATTAACATGAGGGAATTTAAGCAATCCCAAGAGGGTGGAATGAGTCTAAAGCCTAAAGATATTTGACAACATTTAGTTGCCAAAATTTTTGCAGCTTCTTCAACAAGGTAAAAGATGAAATGAAAATAAAGGAAACATAGAAAACAAAAACAAAACAAAACAATTTGACTTTTGGTTAATAAATAGGTCAACAAATTGGTTGCTAGTTATGACAACTTAAAGATGGTTCAAGATTATTTATTTATTTTTTTAATTTCTTCTTATCTTCTTTAAAATTGAAGCCCTTATAATACTTGCTGCAGAAAAAGAACACCATAGGAGATAGCATCCATCCCTTCACTGCCATGCAATTTTTCTAGCCCCTATGTCTTTGGTTTTGCCTTTTTCATGCTGCGTTCATCACTTGGATGTGGACCTTGAGGAGAACAGGGTACGCGTACGCTACAATATGACAGAAAGAAAAATGCATAGCAAAATGAAAACTAATGTGAAATCACATTAACGAAGTTAGTTAAATGTTCCAAACAAATAATAATAGATAAATAAAGAAACGGTTAAATTCCAATTCTTCCTCTAGGTTTGTCATGGTAAAAAGAAGACATAATTATACTTTGCACCTGTAAATAGGAATTCATTACAATTCTACCCCTGTATTCATTTTACCTACACATTAGGTCCAAGACTTAATTGAGATAAAATTTTTATCTGAAAGGAGTGGTAAAATATTATAATCACCCTTAATATTTTTAGTTACACTTTGTTACCCTAAATCAGGGTGAGTTGCAGTTTAGTTCTATATATATTATTTTATAAATAATTTACCCTTCAAAGTTGACGATGGTTAAATTTTCCATCCAATATCTTTAAAAAAAAATTCTATATTTTAGTATCCATGAACTTTTTTTTTTTTTTCATATTTTTTCTTGTTTCTTACAATTTTGTCATGTCACAACTTCCTTTTCCTTCTCTCTTATATGTTTTATACTTAGAACATTTTTTTTTTTTACTTTATTTCCATATCTTAGTATTTATTTTTAATAATTGATTCAAATATGCATTGAAATGTTCTATTTAATCAACATTGTCAAATTTTGGACAAACCAATGTTCTTTTAAAACTGATTGATGTTATTAGTTGATAATTTTGAATTTCTTTTACTGAAATTCTTCTCTTAAACTTAAAATAAAAATAAATTAAATTTATTCTTATGAATTTTTTCTTTTTCAAGATAGCATGAGTAAGTGAATTGATCAACTTAAATTTTTATAAAATATATATTGATTATATTTCAAAATAAAATTATTTACTAAAATGGTATGGTTTTTTAAATATAAAGTGAAGAATTAATTATTAATAATAGAGAAAATAAAGTAAAAATTTGAAAACTAGAATATGATAAAATAAATAAAATACTTTATTCTATATATAAAATTAATAGTGATAGAACAAGTATGTGATGCTATATCAAAAATGGATACGAACAAGGAAAAAATAAAATAGCAAATTGATTCAAGTAATTGATATGAAGGGCGTAAAAATAGTATTTTTGGTTATATTGGATATAAAAAACATCATTAATTTTGAAGGACAAATTTCTTATAAATTAAAATCAAGGCAAAAAAGTGCAATTCACCTTAATTTTAGGATTGTAAAAGCAATTAAAAAATTGAAGAAATTGTGACATTTCACCTCCCCATCACATCGGGTATCTTTGGAGTAATATGGCCCTTTATAAACCAAAAAATTTATGATACTATACATAAAAATGTGGCCACCAAAAAATCCAAGATATATATAGATGATCTTACAAAAATTTTCTTCTTTTCTATTGCTCCTTAACATCTACAAACAAAAAGGTATCGTATGAAATACAATAAAACAACATTGTTGTATACTTGGCTGTTGAGTGCAATGATCAGCAGACGCAGACGCAGACAGTTCCATGCATATTTGGTTTGAACTCCAATGATCATGATCACACATAAATAAATAACGTAAAAATATAAGGTAGATTTTGTTTACTTAAAATGATATATCAGATATAGAGAGAGAGAATCTGCTTTCCTGGTATTCATTCTCAATATCTCATCTTTTAAAGGTTAATAATAATTTGTCCTCTTAAATTATATGGGTAATTACATTTTACCCCCTTAAACTATAAAAATATATACTTTATCTCCCATTAACACTATTTATCTATTACCAATATTAAAATTATTAAGATAATCTAGTTAAATGACTAAAATAACCTTGGTATTATATTTTGATTTTTATGTATTTAAATTTAGTGATGTGATAATTATTTAAAAATAAGCATAAATGAACTGTACAATATTTTAATGTAATCTATATCAATCTATTTCTTGGTCAAATTTTTAAAATTTTTAGATTTTATTTTATATTTATTTCAAATTTGAATGGTTAACTGTAGTGGTAGAACAATTTTCAAATGAACTTGTTTTCTATACAAAATTTTCGGAAAGGTATTCTATAAAAATATAATTTCTATAAAACTTCGTGATTTTTTCAATATCTCTTAAGTAATATTTTTCACTTTTAATATTTGGCTTGATATATGCAAATTGCGATATCAGATATAATATTTAATGATTTCTCAAATTGAAATTCTTTAAATATCCAAGATATCAATATTGTATTATATTATATTTTGTCTAATTTTTTTATAACTATCGAAAATCAATTAAATACATGAAAAATTAAAATATGATACTAAGGGTGTTTTAGTCATCTAACTAAATTTTTTTGATATTTTAATATTTTTAAAAGATGAATAATGTGAATGAGGGATAAAATATGTATTTTTATATTTTAGAAGATAAAATATAAATGTTATTAAACCATCTTTTAATTGTTGCTTCAATTTGGCTAGTTGTCGGTAAACATGTACATATAGGAATGGAATGGAATGGAATGGAATGGAATGCAATGGAATGGAAGACGAGAAGATTGCTCGTACCCGCCATAAGTGAAACATACGCAACGCCCGGCCCAAATAAAACATCTGGGAGATGGTGCCGCTGCTGATGCAGATATCAAATACATGAAAGAGAATGATTATCCACAGCAGCATGATGAAGACCACACCGTGAACTGATTTCCCCACCATTTTTTATTATCTTGGATATTCTCTTATTTCTACTTTAATTTCATGCATTGGTGCAGTGCTTTCTTTTTATAGACATGCTTAATTTGATTAATGGCTATAATAGTCCCCAAACTTTTTGATCTGCGTTATTTTTAGTCCCAAAACTTCTCATTGTTGATCTCAAGTCCCTTAACTTTCTGATTGGTCTTTCAATAATCCCAGACCAGAAAGTTCAATTGGGTTGATCTTCACTTTCACTCCATGAACCATCATTTTGAATAACATATGGCTTCCCTCAAGTTTAAATTTTGTGCTAATTTGCAGCTTACTACAAGGGTCAAATAATTTATTGAGTTTTAAAAACAAATTGACTAAAAAAAGGAACTGAAGTTTAGAATCTAAAAAACTAGCAGTGAGCAAACAATGAAGAAAAATATAAAGGAAGGAGCATTTTGCTATTATGTTTTTGTTGTTACTTTTAAACTTTAATTGTTTTTGGAATTTTTGAGTTTTATAATAATGTTGAAAGGAGAGAACAAATACTAGTATTTTTCTTTTACTAGTAAACTTTCTTTTTATATCCTCAACCAATAAATATAACCCAGGATAAATAAGAAAAAATTGAAAGGCATCCAGGGAAAATAATATTTTTATTATTTTAAAGATTTATTATTTTGACGAACTGAAATTAGAAAATAAACCTTGCAAAAATCAAATGACAAAACAGAAAATTTTGATGCTCATTTCCGTTTCCATTTCCAAATAATTTTTTATTTCTTTGTTTGTTTGTTGGTAGTTATAAATTCTAATCTTAGATGCTTTTGATTTTTTATTTTATTTAGGTTGAAATTAGACCTTGGTAAAGTAATATATCAAATGTTAGGATAGTGTTACAAATTTATGTAATGTATAAACTTGATACAGGAAGTCAAGATTTAACAAACCTTCATATGCAAAATGTTGGGTGGAACTTAATTGTATGCAAATCAGACAATTGAAGGACTCAATAAGAAAAATTAAAAGTTTAGAGATAAAATGAAACTGAACAAAAATTTAGGGACCACTAGCGATATTTATCCGTACATGTGTAATCTAACCATACAGAAATCACCACCATTCAAACTCTTTGGCAATCTCACGCGTCGTAATGTATATGTTGGTGGACAAATCAACTTGACTTGCACACTCTTTGCAATTTAAGGTTGAGTGTTTGAGAATTCAAGAAGCAAGAGAAAAGAAGGGAAAATTTTAAGGATGAGGGAAGAGAAGGGAAAAGAAATTTCTTATAAGTTGTTTGATAGTTTTGAAAGGAAAATTTAATTAATGTTAATTTTTGGGTTAATTGTAACATGTATCCTTGAATTATCACTATTTTGCACTTTTCACCCTAATTATCAATTTTAGTATTTTAGTATCTTATACTATCAATTTTTGGCACACTAAAATTAGTTGAAATTTGCAAGATGTGATTTTTTAAAACTAATTTTTGGGAGAAAAACCTTAAGATTATAATTTGTGTTTCATCACTGAAATACTCTTATTTATGTGATATTAAAGTTTTTCCGTGGCAAAAAAAAATTATCAAAATTTATTGATTTTGAACTAATTTTAGCAATGTACTAAAAATTACTAGTACAAGGCACTAAAGTACCAAAATTGATAGTTTATGATACAAAGTGCAAAATGGTGATTGTTCAGAGATGCATATTTCAATTAACTCTTAGTTTTTTATTAAAGTATCTCTACTTTTGAATTTTTATATTATGTTTGGAGAACGAATGTGATATTTCATAATTACTTATAAGTGAGTCTAATTTTTTTTTCCATTTAATCTTACTTATGGAAGAAACATTTTTTTTAAATTCTTTAAAAAAAATTTATCATCTCATCTTCCTCCCTTTCTATTATTTTATGTCCCCTTAAAATTTTCAAACAAAAGAAAATCCAACTTTCGCTTTCTTTCTCTTTTCATGGATCCTTCCATTTCTTTTTATTCAAACGGACTGAAGAGTCCCATCTTGGTCCCCCAATAGTCTTCCGCATCCATTGTTGACTATGTTCAATACTTCTAAGTACAATTTATGTATTAAAGACGTTTTATCTATATCATATTATTTATGGATTTAATTCACTAATTCTTTTATTAAACAAAAAGGAGTAATTTTTGCATTTATAACCGCTTACTTTACTATCCCATTTCTTGAAGGATCATCTAGTACTGATGAATTGGGTGATTCTGAACTTGTATGCCTTCTTAATATTACAATTGTGTTATTTGTAGCCCATGAAAGCCCATAATTTTGATCTAGAACCTCAAAATTTCTTTTTAGGATTAATTACACTTTACTCCTTATATATGGATTTTGTCTCATCTTATCCCTCAAAAAAATTTAATTATCACCTTGCCCCTTGATTAACAATCAAGATAAATAGTTACTTTGAGAGATAATCAAATGGACATCAAAAGACCAAAATAACCTCTAACATTTTGTTGACTATTTTTATCATTTTTGTGTCAAAAGAAATATTTATCTCTTATTATTACTCGTCTTTTGGAAGAAAAATTAACTTGTACATGCTATGTTAATTGAAAAAAAAAAACAAGGATTTAATTTGTCATATAAAAGAGGGAAATCTATATAAAAGAAAATTTTCTAAATCTTAAATATAAAGCTCAAATTTAAATCATTGATCCGTGCATTACTTTTGCATATAAAATAGTGGAAGTAAAAGTTATAGAAGTATGTGTATATGTAGGCTTATTTTACCAGATTTGAAATACAAATTCATTAATGTACAAACTATTTTGTAGAACCTATTTATATTTCTACTTTTTATTTCTTTTACTTTGGTTTTTTCCCCTTTTATTTAACAAGCTATTTTTCCTTATCTTTTTTTAAATTACATGTAACAACATGTCAATTTTATCTGTAATGTAATGGTAATAATAAAACAAGAATGGTTTTTTCCCTCTAAACTGATAATTATTAATCTATCAACTAAATATATGGTCATTTTAGTCATTTTTTGTCATTGAATGAAGGTAAACAAATTATTTCTTTTAACTGATAGTCAAAGGGATAAAGTGCTCACTGCTATTAAATTTTTTAGGGGGCAAAGTATCTTTTTTTGTCAATATTACTAAGGGCAAAGTGTAATTAAACCTCTTTTTTAATTGGCACTAATATTAATTTTTTAGGGAAAAAGACCAATTTAGTTCTTTATTTTCGGAGTATGGACTAGCGTGCTCTCTTATGTATCACAGTAGACCAATTTGGCCCCTTATCTTTAAAAAAAATAAAATTAACCAATCTAAGACTTTTGATGAAAATTATGAACAAGTTAAAAGACTAAACCACGTGATAATTATATAACCGTTAATTTGCAGTAAATGTGTTGTCAACCACTTTGTTAGTTTGTCTACAATTTTCGTCATAAGCATCAAATTAAGTTTGTTTTTTTTTTAGAGTATGAGAGACCAAATTAATCTTTTTAATAGATAAGGGACAAACAAATTAATCGGTCCACACCCTAAAATTAAGGGATAAATTGGCCTTTGTTTCTTATTTCTTATATATGTAGGAAAATTGCGTTTCATTGTAGCGTTCAATTGGTGATTTAACAACCAAAAAAAAAAAATCTCCAAAACACCACTAGTACTTTATTGAAAAATATTTAGATAGACTCGATTTTTGACTTCATCTACAAATATTGTGGTCAGGATTTAATCTTATAGAATCTTGCTTTCAACTAATATCATATATTTTATAAAATTTAATTCACACTACAATATGTACAAATAAGAGAACTCTATCTAAATATTTGCCTTCTTTATTAAAGCCTTAGCCATGCATTTATGATTGTTACTGGATTACTCGAATACGGCACCAGCCTTTGTTGTTTTCAAACCTTGATGGGGCTGTTTCCGGGACATGACAAGCTGAGGAAGTGGTCCAAGTTATGCGGGACCATGCAGCTCGTTGGGCTGTGGAATTTGGGGCTGACCTGAATATATGAAGGAGGGGGAGAACTTTTTCTATAGAGCGCGGTGCACAACACAAAATATTATAAGTTTCGCGTAGGTCTGTATGTGAATCTTACATGGTGCCTACATTTTTTATATCTCGGTGTTCAAAAGTATTTACCAGTATTTAAGGTATGTTTGCGTTAGGAACTTTTGATCCCACGGGTAAGTGGCGGATACAGGAATTAAGAAGGTGAATCAGGTGGCTCAATCTTTGGCCAAATTTGTGTGGCTTAATAAAGCACCGCTATGTGTAAAGCCATTCTTCATGGTTGGCTTTGATAATCTTTGAAATTTTTTTCGTTTGTCCCTAAAAAAAAAATAAATAAAACAAAGTGAAACGCTTCTGCATTGATTAGGGATTGTTACTTGATGATATATAAAAGTGTTCGCCCATTAGAAGAGCCATATGTGTTTTGAAATTATACTAAAGGCAATATTGTAAAACGACCTAATCGGATCCAATATGTCCGATCGACTGATCGTCTCAGTCTAACTTAAAGTGTATAGAGGTTGGAAGTTCCAACCTTAACCTATAAATAATTTATAATAACATGTGAACAAAGCACACAAGAGAGACAAATACAAGAAAAACTAAATCTAAAAGGCCACACTAATCAATACAAGCCTAAAGGCCAAATATTTGAATATCTCTCTATACAATTTTTTATCTTTACTTATCTTTCTCTCTCCAAAATGCCCTGTGTTTCGTCACTACTCACTACAATGTGATGGATGATTAAAAATAATAATAAAATTCTCTTATTTTTCAATCATTTTAACAGTTGTTATACTCATTTCGGAATGCGAAATGAATAAACATGACTTACTTCATCTATACAACCAACAATTTTGGTTATAAGGCTTCTTAATAAAATTTCCCTAGACTTTTCTATCCAATAATCGTGGCCTAAATCTTCTTGTTTTACTGCAAAATGTTGTAATAGTAGCAGATGAAGCAACTGTGCATTTAGGGATTGAAGCTTAATTTTTTAAGGGATTTTATTCAATAGAGCAAACAAAAATTACAATTTTCAAAATCTTGAAAGGTGACTGTCCTGTTCATCCCACCTGGTATAGGCTTCTGCAATTAGACTATTCAGGGACGTAATAAGAAATGTTCTTTAATGGGACAAATGCTATATAATTCGGATATTAATTTTTTTTAAAATAGCGTAAAAATTTTATATTTATATTTTCAAGATAATAGTATACATATTAATAGATAATAAAGTTTATAAAATTGTACCATAAAACTCATTACTTGAATCATGTCTTTCTTAGCTATAATTTTTGTCGATTTACATACTTTAATTATTTTAATCTTTTACATCTTAAGTATTAAATGACTCTTTATTTGTAATTTTTAATTATAATCCACTGTTGAAAATGTCTTTTCAAAACAAATAACTGTAACTTTTCAAAATTTTATAGCAAGTAGCTAAACAAATTAGAAATTTATGAATGAAAAAAATACCTAAATAAACATGTTGAATTGAAATTTCAATGAACTATTCATAATCAACATATAGACTATAATTCACAAGTTATATTTCAATTAAGAATATATTTTCTTAGTGCGCGCAAATTAATTAAAATAAAATAAAAATAAAAAAGGTTTAGCCATTTCATTTTATTAATTGAAAATTATACAAACTAAAACAACAAATTGAGCGCTTATTTTATTTTCTTCATTCATAACTTATAAATAAATAAAAATTAGATTACTTGACTCTTGTGTATTAGAATCAAAGATAAAATCAAAGATAGAAAAGTACAGAATAATAGTAAACGGGTAAAAGAAAGATTAAAAATAATTCTTAAATCATAATTCTTTTACACTTGTATTTGGTATTATTGATAGTTGTATTTAATTACAAATCTCAACACTAAATAAATATTAAAAATTAATTGCATTTGATAGTTAGGAGATTGTACTTAAATTTCAATGACCAAAAAATTATATTATATATTATAATTTATTTAAATTAGTAAGAATAAAATTTTAAATTTTAAAATTCTTTATAATATATTTTTATAATTTTAGTTAGGGGCAATGGCGATAGCTGCCTCCACTGTCCCCATCCTATCTGCCCCACTGAGAGTACTACGTTATTTCTTATAAAAGCATATACTATTCTATTTTATACGTTTATTTCGCCGTAAATGTTCACTGTGAAGGGTCCCCATCAACTTGACTAGCAAAATGTTTAATGCCCGCTAAAATTCTCCATTCATTTTCTACATTTTTGTTAGGATGTTTCATGTTGATTTGATCGGTATTTAATATTTTTTTGGACTTATTTAACTCTTGACCAGTCCCTATCCTGAATTCTATTTTTGTGACTAGTTGCACCTAATATTTTTTTGGACTTATTTAACTTTTGACCAGTCCCTATCCTGAATTCTATTTTTGTGACTAGTTGCATCTAATATTTTTTTGGACTTATTTAACTTTTGACCGGTCCCTATCCTGAATTCTATTTTTGTGACTAGTTGCATCTAAACTTATTTATCTTGACTCGTTGCATTCAAAAAATTCGTTGATTCAAACTAAAAAAAAGGGTAATTAAATCATATTCTGAAAGCGGGTCAGATAGAGGGTCGAATTACTCAGATTGAGGGTCGGGTAGTAGATCACATTTTTGTGACCCGTCGGCACCTGAATCGGTCCATTTCAAAGATAATTTTATAAATTTGATTAATAGGATTTTATTAGAAGTTAGCTGCCTCTAACATTTTCTTTTTCGCTTCCTTGTCTTCCCTTCCCCTTCCTATTCCTCTTCAATCATCTATTCCCTTCCTCTTCCACGCATCGTCATTTCTCACACTATTGTCTATTGAGATATGTATTTTGTGATTTAATTGTTGCTACTATTGGCTTGTTGCTATTAGAATGTAATATTGGAATATATTTTGTAACTTAAATTTAAATATTTTTGATTTAATTGTAAAACTAACTTATCTAACTATCATTATTTTAATTTTTATATTTTGTTACTAGTGAAGGTCGGGTATCCAATCGACCTGATCCTCTTTTGTGAGCTACCCGATAAGTCGGGTACCCGCATTGTATAGATCAGGTAGAGAGTCGAAATTTTCTTAATCCGGTTAATAAAAATCGAATATTTTTTTACCTCATCCGGTTAATAAAAATCAGATATTTTTTTTACCTCATGTTTCGGATACTCAATCCATAAACACCCCTAGTTGCATCATTTGACTGCTACTTTAGGAATAAAGAAAATACTTATATAAACTCGATTTTTGTAGACCCTGCAGTCAAGATTAAATTTTATAAAATCTTACTTAGGCCAGCTTATGTCATAAATTTCATAACATTTAATCCACACTACAAAGTCTACAAATGGAGTCAAAAACCAGATCTACATAAATCTTTACCTAAAAATAAATGCGCTCAACGAAGTCCTGATGTGGGACCGGAAAGAATTCATTTTCCCACAACTACAAAAATGAAGTTGTTCATTTGAATAAATTAATTCAACTCAATTCAAAATTATCATAAAATTAAGCGTAAAACACAATCTTTTTTGTCAATCACGTTTTTATAAAAAGTGACAAAAACTATCAATGCGAGTTTTAACTACCTACCTTCCGGATTTTATTTTTTTATTTTTTTTTAAAAAAATTGCATTTCATGCCGTCTTATGTGTATTGAAAATTTGCTCATTAAGGTCATCGTGCTGATAATTCTTCTTGTTTCTTGGGCCTCATCCCAAGGCTGAAAGACTTTTAAAAAAGTCCACTCCAGTTCAACAAAGTAAAGCTCATCGCTAATTAAACCCATTCTGCAATAATCTTTTTCTTATAAGCTGGGCCACAGCCCAAGGCAAAGGTAGTAACCCAATCTACAAAGTGGGTTCATTCCTTTTTATTCCCATTTTTTTTCTACCCCTTTTATGTTTGTTTTCTTGTAGTATTTTGTATTTCCACTATGGATAGAGGCTGGGGAGAGCAAAATTCCCCATACTAGAAAAAAAAAAAAAAAAAAATTTGGAACACAAAAAAGGATAATTTTAACCATGTGTATAGGCACCTCATATTAAAAATGTAATTATTTTGTTACACATGGGGTTAATTTTCCCTTAAATTATGCATGTATAATACATAGGACCTGTTGATAATGGTGAAATATGAATTTTAAATTCTAAAATCTGAATTATAAGTGTTAAAATTATTAAGTTGCCGAATTGCTAAAAATATATATCTGTTTGATAACATCTAAATTCAATACTGAATTAAAATACTTGACTTTCTAAATTTATTAATTTATTTCAATAAATTGTCTTATGTGGTATAATAAGTAGTGTGTGAGAGAAAAATAACAATCAAATTTTAATTTTTTGGCTTTCAAATTAGAGTTACCGTCTACAAAGTCATAATTAAAATTATTTGTGACTTACAAATGGAGGCCAGACCATCATTTGTGACTTAGAATCAACAATTTTAGTGACTTGTATTTGAATTTAGTGCCACAAAGTGGTTTTATTTGTGACCCGCCAAAATAATACACATTATTAAGTATTGGTTTTTCTTCTAGTAATAGACCAATGGTGTAAATAAGAGATAGTGTGTGTATGCGCATGATAGCACATTATAAAGAAAGTGTTTTGTGATTGTGAGAAAGGGCATGTAGAATAAAATAGATATAGCGTATGCAAATTAAATTTTCACTTAAAATTTTGGGCACAAATTCAGTGTTATTTAACATATTAAGTGGTATGAGAATTTTATTATCAACAAGGCTGAATTAATTCAAAGAATTCTTAACTGATTAATTTTCAGTATTAAGTGAAATTATCAAACACATCCGTAGTCATATTGACCATATATATATATATATATATATATATATATATATATATATATATAAACGTACATTTTTTTTTGGCAAATGTATTAATGTTATTTACAATTATATACCATTAATTTTTAGTGGTTATAGATTTACACTCGAACCTATTTGAACCAAATTAAATTCATTTAAGTTCAAAAAAATTATCTAATAAATAATTATTTGGAAACTTATGAAACAAGTATTAAAAAAACTAAGAAATTGTAGCATACAAGAGGCATCTCTCCCATCTCACCCAACATCGACCGGTTGGCACTTTTCCTCTTATTAGCCAAATAACTGATATTAATTAATGAGTTGATTCCATTTTTTATTCTCTAAATTTCATTTACCATGGCACTAATCACCAACTTCGAGTTTAGCCTAATAAAACTAAAATGGAACCAGGGACACAGGTAAAAAAATAATAATTTCATGAAATTCTCTTCAGATTGAGATGCTTGTCTCAATTTGGCAATGCCTTTTTTGTCTTGAACGTTGTTTTCTTAGGATTGATGATTCAAACTTTGAACTTATATGACTTAGGGTTTAAATTTTTTAAGAAATTCAAAATTTTCCACCTCAAAGAAAAAATAAAGTCAAGAATTTATTTTGTCTCTCTTATATTTTGCAGCTCCAAATTTCTAGAATAAATCGACGATTATATTTAACAATTAATATGCACTATTTATTTTTCAATGTACAATTTTTTCTTAAATTTAAGTTTAATTTCAGCTAAAGAATTGATAAAAAAAAAAAGAAGAAGAAAGAAATTTTTTATGATAGAGTCACTTTAAGAATGCGGATTTCTTGTTTGGCTTATTACTAGCCCCTAATATTCAACATCTTTCCTAATCATTTCACAAAAGGTCTACATCAGTATGGCACAAAGGTGGGTTTCATCATCAACGTACACAATTCGATTTTCTCTAGCAAAAATTTAGATTCTAAACATATTAGAGTGCACGAAAGCATTAAGATTAAGGTTCATGCCCAAAAATGATATAGATGGCTTTGACTAGTCAAAAGAAAAATATATATTCAATATAGTACTTTTGTCCATATGGTGTTGTAGAAAGAGCAAACGAGCATGACTTCATTAGAATCAACACTAGGCTTGGTTTGGGAGTTTAAGAGTGAAAAAAAAAAAAAAAGAAGAGAAAAAGATATGTTATGAGAGAAAAGAAAAGAACAGAAAAGTTAATCTTCCCTCTTATTTAAGAGTTTTAAGTGAGTAGAAAAAGAGAGAAATAGAGATAAAGATTTAAAGGGATGGTATAGTTAAAATATTCTCTCCAAAATTGGAGTGAAATGGAAAGAAAAGTCATTTAAACATTTGTAAACACTTTTAAAATGTCACATTTACCTTATAAGATCAAACATTAAAATGGTAATACCCTACGAGTCTAAAATTATCCTATTTCTTTCTTAAACTCCCAAACAAAATAAAAAGAAGTACATTTCTGTTCTGTTCTGTTCTTTTCTTTTCTCTCATAACATATCTTTTTCTCTTCTTTTTTTTTTTCACTCTTATAACATAAGAGAAGAGAAAAGTTAGAACAATTGCCATCCAAAGCCTAATAAAAAGCACCTTTTGAGGAATAAATAAAATATATTAATCGAGAAGAAAAAATATATTAATTTGTCGAACAAATTTAACTTAGAACAATTGCCATCCCAAAAGGTTAAAGGAGAAAGGTCAAAAAAACCTACGAAGGTTTGACCCATATCTCAACTTACTATTGAATGCAAAAACTGTAATAAAATGATTATATGAAGAAAAAAAATTATATTTGAAAATGAAACTAATTAAGGAATTCAACAAATACATTATACAAACTTATCTGAGTAGTATAAATACATTCAAATAAACATATGTGGCAAGTAACTCATTTTCATTAAAAAGTAAAATTTAACCGTTACGAGTCTCTCTTAATTTTCTATATAATTTAGGGACCTCCACTGAAACAATTTATGGGTTTTCTAATATAAATTACTGCACAATTAAAAGTTAGTACTTTGGAACTAAAATGACATTCAATCCTGAGCCACTGGGAGCTGGCAGTGGCACATAGAGAGTGAAATGACTGATTTTAGAGCAAGGAGTGAGAGAGACTACACGAAGCCTTTCTCATGCCATGCTTTCCCTTGCTAGCTAACTAGCAAGTAAGCAAGGAAAACAAGGGTCAGCGAAAGTTGATCACAAAACCTAAGAGAGCCATTGTATGAAATACGAGATTTTCTAAGGCTCCTGTAGAATCGCAAGTTCAAAAGGTACACCTGTCTTAGACAGCCCGAAGGGCGTGCTTCATTCCAGAAATTTAACAATTTTCGAACATAAAAGATAACTAGTTCTCCCCATTTTTCCTTTTTACTATTCTTTTTCTGGAAAAAATGTATTTTTGGTCCCTCTTGTTTGATGTATTTACTAAACTAGTCATCAAAATTTCGAACAAAAAAATTTAATCCCTAATGTTTTGGAATTGGAATTAGGACAATTAACGGAAAAATAAAATTTCTGATACAAAATAGCCATGTGCATATCACGTGGTCATTAAGTTTAAAAAATAATAAAAAATATATATAAATGCTGAAAGAGTTATAAAAAAATGGTCCCCAAAATTTGTCAGAAATTCAAAATCGGTCCCTAAAGACAATATATATAAACTAAATTTTCTTTAACATAAAAATTCTAAAATTTTCAATGTCAGAGCTACCCATTCTGTTGGTGATTTGAGAAGAGGGGAAAAAATTTGTAAATGTTAAAAATAGTTTCAACTAAATAATTAGCACATCCAAAAGAATTGCTACATGAAATAGAACTTAAGCTAGTTGTGCTGAGTGATTAAATTTGAAATAAAATTTTGAAAATAAATAATGTTTGAACTTCTGAAATGATAGTGTGTGTGTGTGTGTATATATATATATATGTATTTCTTAATAAACTAATGTTATACGCTACTACAACATTTTATTCTTGAAATTAATTTTTCACAGTATTATAGTGATATAATTTGTCCTTAGTATTGTTATCATTGTTTTATTACAAGAAATGTAACTTTAATATTAATTAAAAATGCAGCCAATCAGTTAGACTTGGTGACACAAATTATAGGAAATTAATAATATCAAGTGTCATATCTCAAGTTTGTTTTGACTTCTTATAATATTTATTTTTTACCCTAATGAAAGAAATATTACTGCCTCCATCCCATATTTTTTGTCATTTTTTTGATAATCTAACTCATTAAGAATAGTGTGTTGATAGTGATGCTTATTTAAAATTTTCTAATTTTATCCTCCAATATTCAAAATTGAATGGTGTATGAGTATGATAGTTTTCAACAAAAGGACAAATGATAAAAGTGGAAAGGGAGTAATGATTATACTTTGATTTTTTGAACATGAAAAATATTTTGGGATAAGAAAAACTAGAAAACATAACACTTTCAATAGAATTGAGGGAGTAATATATAAATGGTAATACAATTTCATCACATGTATAATTATTTTGTGTCCAAGAAAATTGTCCATTGTCTAAAATTTGATTTCAACCAAGGAACGTGATGATTTAATGTCTTTACTGTTGATATTAGTTTATCAAATTTGATAATTAAATGTACTTTACGTTGCAAATTATAATGTCTATCAAACTTTAGATATTATTGATATGTTTATTCACTCTAATAATGGTGGATATTTTTATAATATCAATATAACACTATGTGAATTAAATTTTTAATAATAATATTTTACAATATATGTATACAATTAATTTTTTAATAAAAATACATTTTATCGTTTGACTAAAGAAATTTCAAATGTTATCTATTTTTAAAATTTTCATTTCAAGTCTAATTAATCATTCAGTACAATTAGCCCTGATTGGCGATGTGAGATTAATTAGTCAAATTTTCTATTTCAAATTTCTAATTAATCATTATTTAGTTGAGATTATTTTTAACATTAAAAAATATTTTTCTCTCTCCTCAAATCCTCAATGGCCCAAGTAATTTTGATACTGAAACCTTTCAAATTTTTGCATTAAAAGAAAATTTTATTAGTTTTTCTTGTCCTTGGAGACTAATTTTTCATTTCTACCAAACTTTAAGGACCAATTTCTTACAATTCTTTTAGTATTTAATTTTTTTTTATTTTTTTAAACTTCATGGCCACGACACATGCACATGGCCTTTTCCTGTTAAAAATTTTAACTTTTTGTCAACAATCCTAAATTTGCACAAATTTTAAAATATTGGGGACTAAATTTATTTGTCCGAAACTTTGGGAACTAGTTTAGTAAATACTCTAAACAAAAGGGACCAAAAATGCATTTCCCTTCTTTTTTGGTTTGTTATTTGTTAATGTAAGTCATTTCAAAAACTTCTTTGTAATTGCAAATGACTTTTAAATTATAAAATTAAATAAAATGGACATAAAAAAATTTAAAGTGAAAATGACAATAGAAGGACATTTAATAATATAATTTAGAAACCTAAAAATGATTATTATAACCAATGCCTTAATTAAAAAAGACAATTTTTTTTTTTTAAAAGATGTCAAATTCAAGCCACATGTAAAATGAAATATAATTGCACAGACAACCCTCCAAATGTTGTATTAATAAGTTCATATTTCGAGGGCCAAATAGATTACCATTTAAGATGGAACATTCTTTAGACTTCTGTGTCCATTGAAAATGGTCTGTTTGCCAAATATGTAAATAAAAAAGCTTAAAATGCAATTAATCTTTGGGAATGATTAGGACATAAGCATTTGTTTATTCCAACATTAAAAACCAAAAAAGGTACATTAACCAAGCCTTAAAATACTTTGTATATTATTAAACTAATTAAGTTAATATACAATTCATCAAACCAATTTCCATTGACATACACTAAATTACAACATTAGACTTATTCTATGGATTTGGATCCACTTGGAGACTTTTCAAGTACTTTCATCAAATCAATTTCCATTGACCTCTTGAACCTTATTACAATCCAAGTACCTTACTAAACCAGCAATTTGCCGAAACTGTAAATACACTAATCAAGAATCAGGAGTTCCAAAAATCAAGCCATCCCACATGGAAATTTGTTGTAGTATTCAGTCACAAATGCAAGAAAATATGAAAATGAATCAAAGGGATTTATGGGAATGTGATGAAGGTAATCTCTTATATGTCGAACTCAGAAGACAGGTCCTATTATTAACAGCAGAAGATGATGATGAAGAATGTCAAGAAAGCAGACATCCCAATACTGCAAAATCTTTACAACAAAAATTTAACACTAGCCCTCCTTCATTGCTACAACCAGGATCAGGCTATTACAACTAGTCAGGCCACGACGAAAATGGATCAGTACCCACATGGCTATTTAACTTGTGGAAGCCTGGAAATGGAACTGCTGCATTCATCTCACAGATTATCAAGTCCAGAAGAAGATATAGGCCTAGTAAGTTCTTTTGCTATATTAGCTTATCTTGTAGATTTTACATGCATGATGAATCTGTTAGGCCATGCATATACAATTTGTTTGCAGGTTATAGACAAATTGATGGAAATTATAAACAAATTAACTGAGTAAATCATGGGATAATCATGTTGGTTTAAATTGCAGTGTTGTTACGATTATATTAGTTTGTCTACAATTAATCTTACGAAGGACCAACTTAGTTTTTGTGATAGACAAAGGAGTAAATTGGCATTCTTTCCTTTTAATGATTAATTTGGTGAATTTCAAATCCACTTAAATTTCATGTCATTTTAAATTTATCTAATTTAAATTTATTCATTTCAAATCCTTTATTTAATTCAAATCCATATACTCATCTAAATACAACTCATATGTATTTCACAACTACTGCCGTAAAATCGACCTGAAACTTAAAGGTTGTCCGGATAGAAAGAACAAGAAATAGCCAACTATGATATTACAACGATTCTGGGCATCAGATAGCAGCTGGGAAGGAAGGGCTCAAATTTCAAACTACCATTCTGGGAGATTTCTATATATTCTGCAGTCATCCAAATTAACAATCAACTCTAACTTGGTTTACTATCGACGTTGTAACATTCTAGCCTTAGGACTGAGAAGAGGCTTTGTGTTGAATACCGTAGCAAAGGTGTGCCTCGTAAATAGACGTAGAAAAGCTCTCAAATGCCTCTTCTTTTTTTTTTCGTTAACCTATTGAGCAAACTTAATTCCTTCAAAAATAAATTGAACAAAATTTTAAGTTGAAAGGTAATTGTGAAAATTGGTCCCAAAATTTGTCAAATATGCAAAAATATTTCACATATAAAAAAAAAATGTCCCCAAAAGAAATTTTTTTCACAGTTGGTGACCAAATATTCATTTGACACAGTTTTATCTTGTTATAATGAAAATATATTATTTCATTGTGTGTGTCAATTTACATTTATTAGTTCTTTTGAATTTGATTTTGTTTTGGAATTCTTGGTTTGCTAATATAAGTGTTGAAATTTTAGGGGAAATATTTTTAAGGCTTAATTACAGTTTACCCCCTAATAATAGGGATAGTTGCAAATTGCCTTCTATATTTATTTTAACTACAAATTGTCCCCAAGGTTAAGTGAAGTTAAAAGTTTTATCTAAAGGGAGTAATAAAATATCATAATTACCCTCAATATTTTAATTTCCTTAACCAATGTAAAATTTGAGTGAGTTGTTCTTTGGTATCTCATTTTTATTTTATAAACAATTTGTCATTCAAAATTAACAATGTCTTTTTATTCAACATTACTTAAAATAAAATCTATCATTCAATATTAATTGTACGAATTAGTTTGCTATTTTATGTTTTCTCCTTCACATTTATTATTTAACATGCCATCACATACTTATTTTGTCAATATTATCTTTATATATAGAATAAAGTATTTTATTTATTTATTCTCATTGTTTTAGTTTTATTTTCTCTATTATCAATAATTAATGCATCACTTTGCATTTAAAAAATCACCTTATTTCAGTAAATATACTACTTTTAGATATAATCAATATATATTTTAAATAAATTTAAATTGATCAACTAACTCACTCCCTCATATGTACCTAAAAAAAGAAAAAAAAAACTTGGAATAATTTAGTTTATTATCATTTTCAAATTAAGAGAAGAATTTTAGTAAAACAATTCACAAAGTGTGATTAAAAATATTAAGGGCAATTACGATATTGTAATACTCTCTTTATATGAAAATTTAAATTTTATTACATCTTGGAGGACAATTTAAAAATAAAATAAACATATGAGATAATTTGTAACTATCCCCTATTTACAGGGACAAACTATAATTAATCTTATTTTTTAATTAATTGATAGAGACAGTTATATTTGTTAGTAGTTGTATAACTCGATTTAAACAAAGATACCTTGAGTTAACGAAAGTTACTGTCTCTTATACAAATTCGGAAAAATAAGAGGCGATTTTTTAATAGTGGTCAAGGCTATTTTTGTTTAGAACAAATCACTTGAATTGCATTTTTATGATGTCTCAGCAAATTTTAATAATAATAAAAATTATATAAGTTACTTTGTACCACTCCTTAGTTTAATAAATGTCACTGACTAAAGAAAAAAAAATAAAGTTACATATATTTCTTAGAAAAAAATCGCCAATTTAGTTTTCCAATTTTTTTACCTTAGCTAAATTAGTTTCCTATCTTTTATTTTAGTTAAATCAGTCATTCAACTTAAATTTTTTAGCCAACTTAATCCTTTTTATGGTGGCATCACCATAAAGTTCTTTTTGGCAAACATTTCGGCTACAGGAAGGGTCATTTAGGAACTATATTAGTTATGATATGGGAATATCCCTCAATTCCTATGTTGTTGAATGAGTCCATTCAAAATTCAAAAAATAAAAAGGGTAAAATCTCTAATTTTTTTCTCAACCCTATGTTTCCGGGCTACGGTGTCAAAAGCTTCCATAGCTGCTGGCGTATTGTACAGACACACAGGAGGGCCCACACAAGCACAGAGCAACAAAACAAAAAAAAAAAACCATTTTGCTTCCAAGTTCTCTCACTATTTTCAGTTTATACTTAACGGCAGTAAGTGGTATTGTGAGCAACACGCTACGGCTCCGAAAAGCTTGGCAGGAATCCACCGACTGAATATTCACCAAAGAATGCATTTTTTAATCTATCTACTCTAAATATTCTGGAGTAATTCATGAAATCAGACTCACATTTTTTACAGTAAAAATAAAAACCTGAATATTGTAAATCATTTAGTGAATGTCTATCCACATTCTCTATTATTTATCTCATGATTTACACAACAATTTTTATAACTATCATTATCCCCATGGTACATCCCATGATTTTGTACATTATTCCATGTACTAATTCCCATTACCCTACGTAACTCATGTAACCTATATATACTCATGTAATATCTAAATAATGTTATGAGAATGGGTAAACCTTAAACCTATAAATAGAGGTTTAGATGACTAAAATAAAAGAAGAAAAAGAGAAAATTTATTTATCTCTACTTTATATTATATTGCTTTCTACCGCTACTTTCTAATTTAATCATTAGTGATATAGCATAATACTACTAGTTCTTAATAGTAGTTTTATAACACGTTATCAGTACAAATCTCTGCCAATTTCTCAACAATTCTATTGAGAATTCTCAACACTTCTATTAGGTAAGTTGGGTAAGTTGTTTATTTTTTTATTTCAATTGTCATGATGGCTAGCCTTGCAAAACTTGAGTTTGTGACTCTTGATATCATTGGAAAAAATTACTTATCATGGGTGCTAGATGCTGAAATTTATTTAGATGTAAATGGTCTTGGAGAAACCATCAATGAAGGAAGTAAAGCCACAAATAAAGATAAGGCAACAAAGCAATAATTTTTCTCTGTTACCACATTGATGAAGGGCCGAAAGCTATGTATCTAACGATAAAGGATCCTTTTGTCATGAAAGCTAGTTTGAAGAGAGGTATGAACATCAAAAGACGATTATTCTTCCAAAATCTTGTTATGATTGGATGCACTTGCATTTGCAAGATTTCAAACTGTAAATGAGTATAATTCAGCAATTTTTTGAATAAGTTCTCAATTGAAATTATGTGGAGAAAAGTAACTGATGAGGATTTATTGGAGAAAACATTATCTCCTTTTCACGCATCTAATGTGCTTCTACAGCAGCAATATCGTGAAAAGAGTTTTAAGAAATATTCTGAATTGATTTCTTTTCTCCTTGTTGCTGAACAAAATAATGAGTTTTTGTTGAAAAATCATGAAACCCGTCCAACTGGTGCTGCTCCATTTTTTAAGCAAATGCAACAGTCATGCTGTTTAATAATAGACAAAATCGAGGCCTCGGATGAAACCATTTTATTCTACATAATCGCAGTGGTCATGCCAAATACACAACTTACTACCAAAAATGGAAGAACAGTGATGAGAAAGATGGAGACCAAAATAAAAAGAAAGTGGATAATGAGTGCTTCCAATGTTCATACCTCTCTTCAAACTATGAAAGGCCATTGGTTTCATTCCTGTCGTACACCAAAATATCTTGTTGATCTCTTTCAAAAATCATTAAAGAATAAAGAGTAAAAGATAGAGACTAATTTTATCAGTAATGATGTTGACCATGATCTTGGTAGCAATTACTTTGCTGATTTTACTTCTTTGAATGTTGCTGATTTCTTTGTCAATCACCTTGAAGGTGATACTAGTCACTTGTTTAGTGTTGAAAATGTCCAAGAATAAGTCATTTTAGTTAACTACTCCAATGTAATGAATTTTCATTTGATTTTTTAAAATAAAATATTTATTGTTGATTTCATTTTTTTAGCAATTCTTATGTTTTATAATATTGTACTTAAGAAGAAAAAACATCTCATACATTTGGATTTTTTATTTTATTTTAACTTTTGGTGAAAAATATGGACGTTTCAATGATCAATGACAAAGAATTATGTTTGCCAAACAGTGTAATAACACACTCCATACTTAAAGATAAAAAATATTTTCCTTATCTAGTAATGAAAGCAACCTATGTTAGTACTATATCTGGTAGTACCAAATTGATTGAAGGTTCCGGAAGAACAACTATGACTTTGCCTGGAGGAACAAAATTTTGCATTGCTGATGTATTATTTTCTTCAAAATCTCAACGGAACTTATTGAATATTAAAGATATTTGAAGAAATAGCTATCATATTGGGACTGCATGTGAAGGCAACATCGAATACTTATATATTACTAGTATTATTTTTGAAAATAAAGTTGCGTTAGAAAAAGTACCTTCTTATTCTTCCGAATTATACTACATACATATTAGCGTAGTTGAATCATATGTAACTGTAAACTAAAAGTTTATAAATTATGATGAATTTGTTATTTATATTGGCATAACCGGTTGGGTTCCCGGTTCTATAATAATGCGATGAATTCTTGAGAATTCATGTGGTCATTTTTTAAGAGGTCAAAAAGTAGTACGATATAATGAGTTATTCTTTTTCTCAAAGCAAGTTGATTATTAGATCATCGCCGTTAAAAATTAAAACTGAATCTCCTGTATTTTTGGAACGCATACATAGGGATATTTGTGGGCTTATTCACCCACCTTGTAGACCATTTCGATATTTTATAGTTTTGATTGATGCATCAACGAGATAGTCACATGTATAATTATTATCAACTCACAACTTGACATTTGTGAGATTGTTAGGATAGTTAATTCGGTTGTATACTCATTTTTTTAATTATCCCATGAAGACAATTCGTCTCGACAATGTTAGTAAATTTGCTTCCCAAGCTTTTAATGATTATTGTATGTCTGTTGGGATAAGTTTTGAACATTGTACGACTTATGGTCATACACAAAACGGCCTGGCAAGAGCGTTTATAAGTAAAGTGCTTGCAATTAATTGCCAGGTCATTACTTATGAAAACAAAAACTCCCATTTTCTACTTTGGGACATGCTATTTTGCATGTGGTAGTGTTAATTCGTATAAGGTCAACAAATTATCATGAGGTTTCTCCATAACAATTGGTTCATAGTCAAGAACCAAATATTTTCCATCTAAGAGGTTTTGGAAGTGCGATTTATGTTCCTATTACTCTGCCACAACGCAGTAAGATGGGCCCTCAAAAGAGGTTGGGTATATATGTTGGTTATGAATTTCTATCTATAATTAAATATCTTGTGCAATTGACTGGAGTTTATTTACGGTTCGATTTGTTGATTGTCATTTTGATGAATTAGTTTTTCCAACATTAGGGGGAGAGAAAATAAAGCCGGATAAAAAAATTAGTTAGAATGAATAATCAATTTCTTATTTTGATTCTCGTACAAAAGAATGTGAATTACAAGTTCAAAAGATAATTCATTTGCAAAACTAAGCAAATCAATTGACCAGATTTTTTTACTAACTCAAAGACAGTTACTAAATCTCATGTATATGTTGTAAATGCTTCTATTGGAATTGATGTCCCTGAAAGACAGGCGACCACTGCTAATGAATCTAAAGCACATTTGAAAGATGGTAGACTAATCAGTTTTAAGGATAAAATTCCTCGTAAAAGAAAGAAACAAATAATCAAGATGGTCAGAATGAAAAACTAACTACTCTTGAAGAGTTCACAGACATGACTGATGATAAATTTTCAAAAGAAATTCAGCGACCTGAAAATAGTGATAATCATGAGATTTCAATAAATTATGTCATGACTGGAAAGATGTGGAATTGAAATAAAATAAATATCATTGATAGTTTTGCATATGTAGTGGCAAATACTATTGTGGATAATAATGAGGATGTTGAACCTAAGTCTATAAATGAATGTAAATTTAGAGATAATTGGCCAAAATGGAAAGAGGCAATTCAAGCCAAATTGAATTTACTATCGAAAAGAAAATCTTTCTCATCCTGTTTTTAGACTAGTGATACGCATACCTAAAGATGTGCAATCTGTGGGATATAAATGCATTTTTGTACGCAAGAGAAATGAGATAAATGAAATTGTACGATATAAGGCACATCTTGTTGTACAAGGTTTTTTCAAAAAATTTGGCATTAATTATGATGAAACATTCTCTTGGGGTGGATGCAACAACTTTTTAATATTTACTTAGTTTGGCATCATGTGAAAAATTTGAAATGCGTCTCATGGATGTTGTTATGGCCTATTTATATAGCTCATTTGATAATGACATTTATATGAAACTAGCTGAAGGATTTAAATTGCTAGAAAGACATGATCATAGCTTTCTACATCTTTACTTGATTAAGTTGTGTAAATCTCTTTATAGCTTAAAGCAAACTAGACATATATGGTATGTTTGCCTTAGTGAATATTTGTTAAAAGAAGGCTATCAAAATGATCTCGTATGTCCATGCATTTTTATAAAGATTTCTGCTTTAGGATTTGTCATTGTATCGCTGTTTGTATTAATGATTTGAATCTTATTGGAACTCTTGAAGAGCTCTAAAAATCTATTGATTATTTAAAACAAGAATTTGAAATAAAAGATTTTGAAAAGACAAAATTTTGTCTTGATTTACAAATTGAGCGTTTTGATAATAGCATCTTTTTTCACCAGTCGGCTTATACTACTAAAATGCCTAAACAATTTTATATGGATAAAGCACACCAGTTGAGCACACCTATGGTTGTAAAATAATTTAATGTGCATAAAAATCCTTTTCGACATCGTGAAAATGATGAATAACTATTTGGTCCAGAAGTACCATATCTTAGTACTATAAGAGCATTAATATATCTTGTTAGTCATACACGCCCTAACATATCATTTACTGTGAATTTATTAGCAAGGTATATTTCTTCACTACACGAAGGCATTAGAATAATGTTAAACATGTATTTCGTTACCCTCAAGGTACGATAGATATGGGTCTTTATTTTAAATCACTCAAGTATGAGACATTTTATAAGTTATACAAATATTGGATATTTATTTGATCCGCATAATGCCTATCACAAACGGGTTATGTGTTTACATGTGGTGGCACCGTTATTTCTTGGTGTTCAATGAATCAAACCATAACTGTTATGTCTTCTAATCAGGCTGAGATATTAGCAATTCATGAAGTAAGTTGGGAGTATTTTTGGTTAACATCTGTAATTTATCATATTCGAGGAACATATGGTTTTCATTTAGAAAAGGAAGTCCTCACAATTTGTTCGAGGATAATGCTGCGCTCATTGCTCAACTAAAGGAATGATACATCAAAGCAATGAAAGAAACACATTTCACCAAAATTCTTTTTCACTCATGATCTTCAGGAGAATGGTGAGATTAATGTTCAAAAAATTCGATCAAGTGACAATCTAGCAAATTTATTCACAAAGTCGCTAACGACTTCAACATTTGAAAATCTGGTTTATAAGATTGGAATGTGCCAACTGAAAGATATCAAATGATGGGCATTCATCAAGAGGGGGAGTAATTATACACTATACTTTTTTTCTCTTAACCAAGTTTTTTTTTTTTTCCATTAGATTTTTCCTGGTACGGTTTTTAACAAGGCAGTGTCATATTTGGGAATATGTACTCTTTTTCCTTCACTAGGTTTTTATCTCACTAGATTTTTTTAAAGTAAGGTTTAACGAGGCATTTTTCTTAAAGATGAACATCCAAGGGAGAGTGCTATGAATGATTCATAGATATCTATCCTTGTTTCCACAATCTACCTCATGATTTATATATCAATTCTTGTAACTCTCATTATCACTATGATACACCTCTATGATCTTGTACATTACTCCAGGTAACTCCCACTATCCTATGTAACTCATGTAATCTACATATACTCATGTAATGTCCAAATAATGTTTTGAGAATATGTTTGAACCTTAAGCCCATAAATAGTGGCTTAGGTGAATGGAATGAAGAAGAAAAATTGAGAATTTCTTTATCTCTACTTTACGTTGTATTAACTACTTTCTAGTTTAATCATTAGTGGTATAGCATAATGCTACTATTTTTTAATAATAGTTTTATAACATTGAAGTAAGTATAAAAATGCACAAATAAAAACCCAAAAAATTAATACTTTTTCGGCCAAATGTCACAACAAAAGGACAAAACCAACAACAACTTTTCTCCGAGAATTTCTTCATCATTTAGTTGGAACAATGGATTAGGCAAAATTGGAGCTTTTGCTTATTTGTTTGTTGAGGGAAATGGTGAAGCTTAAATCAATTGGAGCTTTCACCGCTTTCTCTGTTGAGCGAAATGGTGAAGCTTTTAAGCATGGACGCATGAACCAGATACCTTTAGAACTACGGACTCCATGATTTTCTCTCAGTTGCAGGAAGATATGAAGATATTGGGTAAATTTTCTCCAATTGATTACATCATGGAATTGAACCAAAATGACTGGCATGTATTTGCTTTGTGTTTTAATTGATGTAATAGAATTAATGGATTTTCTAAAATGTCCCTCATATCCTATTGCAGAACTTTTTGCCAAAAAGAAACTTTCTATGGTGGTGCCGCCTTAAAAGGATAAAATTGGCTACAAAATTTAAGTTGAATGACTAATTTGGCTAAAATAAAAAATGAGAGACTAATTTGATTAAAGTAAAAAAGTTAGAGGACTAAATTGGCGATTTTTTCATTTCTTAGTTGTGAAAACCTAATTATATTTCTACATATTTTCTCTTTCCTAACGTGATTATACTAAGTTGAATCAAATTAAAATAAATCAATTTCTTATATAGTAAAAAATTTAAATTTGGGATACAAATAGATCGTTAAACCAATTTTTTATTCAAAAAATCATGATATTTATGATTGATAATGAATTATTATTTATTTCAAAAAGTTTTCTGCTGTTCAAGTTCTACGCATGATAAAATATATTTCATGCCTGTCGGATTCTGTTACTGTAGATGTTCGTGGCCTTATTTCGGGACTTTTCCCTCTTCTATTTTCTAAATAATTAAATCCCAAACATATTGTCTAGTTATCTTATATTGTGCAGATGATTATTAAATCTACAAAAGAATTAGTTGTCAAATCCCAAATGTATTTATTAGAATTATCTTAGAAACTCTTTGAAAGCCTATGAAGTTACTCTTGGTTTTAATCCCTCATTCCCTTTGCAAGTCATTTTACTTATTTTAGAACTTTAAAAAAAATTCCTTCATTTCTTTCATTCTCTGTAAATCTGTTTATATATTAAATCATAAATGACGTAATTAGTTAGTTTGTTTAGTAGTTATTATGTTCTTCCGTAATTGGGTGAGGTCCTTTTTTGATCCCATGTTTGTGCCGCATGGCTACTATAAAGAGTAAAATGCATTTTTGACATTGAAAGTTGAAGCTTCTAGGATTTTGTGATTAAAAGAAAACTTTATTCTTTTTATCTTTTGAGACCTATTTTGCATATTTTGATAAATTTCAGAGACTAATTTTGTATAATTTCTTTAGAATTTATAATTTTGTTTTAAATTCTTTTTACGTAACAATCACGTGACCGCATGTGGTCATTTTCTATAGAATTCTCAAACGATGCATACTTGGTCTCCAATGTTGGGTTATTCAACAAATTAATTCTCAAAATTTTGTCTCAAAACAAAATTAGTTGCTAATGTTTCAATTTTTGGTAAAAATAAGGACAAATGACAGAAAATCGAGAATTTTAACGGAAAATGGTCACGTGCGGGTCACATTGCCGTTAAGTAAAAAAAAATCAAAAAAAAATTGTATGTTCCAAGGAAATTATACAAAATTGATCCCAAAGTTTAACAAAATATGCGAAACAAGTCCTAAAAGACAAAAAAAATAAACAAAGCATAATTTATACTGCTAATCTATAATCTATTTATAATATAACTATTATATATATATGTGAGTTATTTCTCCTCTTTTTGTGATGCATAAAATATCCTTAATAAAATTAAAATGTCCTCAATGAAATACAATTTTTCATTGGGACGCATATTAAATTAGTTCTCATCAAACATAATATTCTGATGAGACTACCTATTTCTAAGGATAGTAGCACCTAATTTTTAGTTTACAATCACATCCAAATAAGAATTACACTTTTTCTCTTCTTTTATCCCTCTTAATACACTATTCATTAAATAGTATCATGCCTAACAAGTTTATAGCTAAATATAACTAACTCATCAAACATAATCATCATTTTTTCTAATAAAATCAGTATATACATATATCATTCTAAAATTTATGCTTGTGCTATAAGCTATATTCTCAATTTATATATAGTGTCAATACATATACTTTTGCTACCTCCACCGTCCTATAATTTTCGGCCTTTTTCGGTAATCCAACTTATTAGTTAGTAATAGTATATTGATAGTGATAATTGTTAAAGGAAATTCAACAATCCCTTTCAGGAAATTATTTTCTTGACTTTAAAAACTTGTACAGTATAAGCTTTTAAATCACATGATATTGTACTGTACAAGCATTTAAAGAGCAAGGAATTGGTTCCCTAAAAAAGTTACTGTAAAATTTTTCATTATTGAAATCTTTCCCATTTTACCGTCCAAAATTCAAATTTTGAATGGAGTAGTATTTGTCTCTACAAAAAGACAAAGGACAGAGGTGAAAAAAATATATAATGATTATCCTTTGAACTTTTGAATATGACAAACATTTTTAGACAAGGAAAAATTAGAAACTGACACTTTTATTTGGACGAAGGGAGTAATATATATTAAAATTTGATTGGTGATTGGAAAAATAGGATCTAAATCCGATCCATTTATTATAATAGATAAGAGAAATATCTTGAACATTTTTGAGTAATCAGAATTACATATACATTATGGTAAATGGGTCAAATTCGAATCTAGACCTAATCCATTGACGAACCAATATAAGACAATGAAAAGTTGTCCGCTAAAAAGGCATTGCCCAGCGTCAAGCCTTCCTTCACAAGTAGCTCGTAACCTAAAATTCAATGCATATTTAAAAATTTTAACAAAATAGATAAAAAAAAAAATTAAGAAGAAAAAGGAATGGGATTGGCTAGAATTTTCATTTAGCCTCTTATTTTCATCCAAAAAATTTAGGACAAAATAGACAATGTACAAAATCTGTGAGGATAGATTTAGAATTGCAGTCATTTGAGCGTAAGGGTTGAAGGATGAATTGCTCAAATGACTTGCTCATTTCTTTTACTTCAATTCCATTGCTTCAATTCCTCATTTCTTCCCCCTCGTTCTTTCTCTCTTCTTAGATCAAACTGCCGATCTTATTCTTTCCCTCCTATTCCTTTTCCTTTTCCTTTTCCTTTTCCTTTTCCTTTTCCTTATCCTCCATCAAACTACCTAGCTCCACCACTATCTCGTTCTCTAATTTTCCACCCCTCTCACTCTCTCTAATCTTCTCATATTCTTATTCTCTACTATCTGAAGAAAGGGGTTAATGATGTTGAAATTAACTGCATATATAGAATCTGATGCTTTTTTTTCTTTATTTTGTTATTCTACAGTCGGTTTCTTGATTATTTTGAGCAAGGATATGGCACATATACTATGCTTTTAAGTTAGATCTCAATTTTATATGTTTTTTTTTTGTCTTTTGTTTTGGATCGCACCATCTCAAAGCAGGCAGATTTTTATTTTTTATTTTTGTAAATATTTGATGGGTACCGTCAATTTCTAGAAGAGATATATTCATTCTCCAAGTAAAATTATCTTCCTTTCATCTTTACTACAGTTCATTTATTATTTTTCCTATTTTTTTTTTAATCTTTATGAAGGTAAATCTGAGTAGTCACGGAGGAGATCTTGTAAAACTATTTTTCATCATCAATATTGACAATTTATTCTATTTATTCATGGCTTTTGTTTATTTAGTATTTAGTTTGACAATATCTATCATTTTTCCTTGTAGAAGGATATGCACAATTGACTGAAAGTTCTCTATTTTTTTTTTTTCTTCTTTTGGACGGGAACTTTGAGCATAATATTGAGGGTGACAAATGAAAATTAAGTTTCATTCCTATGACTTTATTCTAGAAACCTTACTAAAATTTCCTTTTTCTTTATCTTTTATTTATTTATTTATTTTGTCTATTTTCTTGTCAATGTAGGAAGTGAGTGGGTCTTATTTGAAAAAAGTATGTAGAATTTCCCCTTTTGAGTTTTTTTTGGAAATTTTTTTTTTTTTGGAGAAATTGTAAGTGGATTCAAATTTTGTTTCACAATTGCTAGGAAATATTTTCAATTTGCATGTCAAAGATTTTAAAGTTTGTAAATTTAGGTTTACATATTTAAGACACAATAAATGAGTCAATTTAAATAGTTGTTTGCATATCTGGTATTTCTATGTTTTTTTTTTTTTTTTTTGGGTTGCTCTCAAATATATTTACATGCTTCATTGATTTTCTTGATTATGATTAATTAAACATATCATAGGCTTAGCTTAAACTTAGGGCCTAGATTTTCATTTAAGCAATATACAAGTTGCTTTCGAAATGGAATTTTACTATGTGAACTTATGCAGGATATAGGCTCATCTGATGTATGTGTGTGAGGGATGTGTGTGTGTTTAGAACATGTTTATGTGTATATTTTTTGAGTAATAAATTGTTTGCATTTACATTTGATTAATTTGGATTATAGTTATAAGAATTGGATGAGATGAAGAAACGATTAAAGGAAATGGAAGAATAACCTATAGGTCTATATGAGTTGCAAACTGAAGTTCAGAAGAGGATGGGTTCCGATAAAGGTCAACAATTCCTTCATTTTGTTTTTTTTATTTTTTATTTTTTTATTTTTGTTCAAAGTATTCTAAATTTTTAGATTGTTGTCTTTTGGTAATATTTGTGTTTGAGTTGTAATTTAGTATAATTGCTATTGTTTGGTGAATTAAAAATTGATGATTTATCATATCATTAGTTTTTTCACCGTGGGATGTATAATTGACTACTTTGATAGGGGAAAAAACTTGATCATTTCTTGATAAGAGTTCTAGCTAGCTCCATGTCTTCCCAATCGTTCACTCATTTTACTATTACTCAATCACTTATAGGTATTCTATGTTTAGAGATGAGTGGGAGATTCCTTCTATTCAATGGAAAAATAGTTAATTTTATTTTACTTTGTCTTTAACTTTGTTATTACAAGAGGTATTGGTCTATTCTCCTCTTTGTACTTTATTTTATTTATTAATAAAATTTGAGAGTAACACTCTCCATTCCCCCCATTTACCAAGGTTTCGGTAGTTAGTTAATTAAAAAAAAGATCATTTCTTGATTTAAAAAATATAAAAAATACGAGGAATAATATTTGGAAGAGAATTTTGGTTATTTGGTTAGTTCTTAGGAGATAAAGTATTTGCTTAGTTCTTAGCGGATAAAGTTTATCTTTTATTGAAAAGAAGTACAAATTTGAAGAGTTATAGTCTTGGGAAGAAGATTGACAAAAGCCTAACTGACAATAAATCTCTCTTTCTCCATTTGGTTACTTCATTGTCGTTTGTTCTTGTTATTCTTTTTCTCTTATCTTCTTCTTTGTAGTAGCCAAAAAAATTCTACTCTTATGTAGTTTCATCTAGAATTTTTTTCGAGATCAGTATTGCTTTCTTTATATTTCCCTTTTTTTCACTTTAGCATTCATTAAAATGAAATTAAATGATGGATTTCTTCTTTTATATTGAAATCTCTTCCATGTTTGTTAATAATTTTTGTATGCTTGTGAAATTTTGAATTTTTTATTTTTATTTTGAAAAATATAAGTCAGGATACAATTGGGTCAAGGATTTTTATAGAAAATGGGTCGATACGCCAATCAAACTAACAACAAAATTTGTATTTTTTTTGATTATTTAATTCACTAACATTTTCTTGAAACTATAGTATAATTTTGGTTTGACATATGGAGTTCTATATGAAATTCTTTAGTTTTAGTTGAAAATGGTGTCAATGAAACTTAATTTATAAAGATTCTAACATTTTCAAAATTCTTTAGTTTTGGTTGAAGATGGTGTCAATGGAACTTAAATTACAGATATATTCTTCTTTTGTTGGTGCAGATGTAAGCGTAATACGTGCAAAAGAAATTTCATAATGAAGTTTGTCATTCTTGAAATTAGTAATTTTTTCTCCATTTCCTTCATCACACACATGTAACTATAATTGAAATTAGTTTTTTTTTTTTTTTTGTTGCTCCTTTTCCTTAATAAAGCTGTTTTGTTTTAAACAAAAAGTTCATTTATTGAAGGGCTCTATAAAAATATTTGAGGTCTTCATATATTTCCCTTATAAATCTTTTCCTTGCAATGCAACACTTTCTCTATTTTTTTTCAATATTCTTTCATCAGACTTGAGATCTTTAGAGTATTGGCATTTATCTATGTTTAATACTACACGATTTTGATGTTATGTCTTTGCACTTAGAAAAAGTTTACGTTCCTTGATTTGCCTTATGTTATGCCTTTTATAGTATGCAAATTACATCGTAAAATTACTGAGTTTTCTTGGAAGTATATAATAAGGGATCTAGATTTTTTTTTTTTGAATTTATTTAGATGCCTGCATCCTTATTCACCATGCAAAAGTAGAAATTCAACAAATTATAAGCCATTTTATCTTGTGTCTAATCTTCTTACGAAGTTTGAATTTTATTTTTCCTCCTTGATCATAGGAAACCATTTGTTGTATGCATCTATCATGTTTACTTTGGATCAATTTTACCATATATATATGCCAAATCGAAGATGACTAATTCTGTTGTTGCGATTTTTTAGGTTTTTTTTTAATATGGTGTTGATTCTTTTAATCTTGTTAAGAAAAAGCACAAAGTTGGTTAGGCTAACTACTACTTTGCTTCAGAGCTTCTATTCTCTATTTAAGAATTCTACTAACTTAATTAGGCCGAGTCGCTTTGGTTTTCTAATAGGTTTCGTATATCGTTGCTACATGAAGGTTTTGGAACAAGCCTATACCAACTCTATCACAAATCTATTTGTCCCATGAGGAATTCATGTATGTTAGCAAATGTCCAATTCCTCCTTATATAACTCATTGTTTTGTCCCATGAATAATTTGTGGGGTAGCAAATGCTTGGTTAGTCTATAAATTACGAATCTAACCTATTGTTTAAACATCACAATTTGGTTCCTGATTTCCTCTTATTTTCCTTTGTATTTTTTAGTCCACCCTCTTGTATGTTTCTCAAAAAAAGAATAATTTAAAACGGGTATTTATTTTAATCTATTTTTTCATTGTGTAACGCATGGTTAATTCACCTTGTTTTGTTAAAACTGTATTACTCTTTTCTTTCTCCACAATGAATTAATCATGTTCCATTCAACAAGTTGAAATGGGGTATTTTTCCAATCTTCAACCTTGTTGACGTTATCAGTTGTATTGATAACGCAACCAAATAATACAAACCCAACTGGCATTCTATTCCAATAAAAGCCTCTGTAGTGCTAGAATAATAATAAATAGATTTTGGAAGAAATGGTATATATCGATAAAACGGAATTTAAATATACAAGTACAGTAAACTTGTATTTATAGACATACAAATATAATGAATCTAGACAATAACAAATAAAGTAATCAAATAATCTAAATTAAGAAATAAAGTATATATAATTGATTGACATAATTAATTAAGTTAATACTAATTGATTGATATTAACACCTCACCTCAAACTCAAGAAGCTTGTAAAGAAACCAACTTGAGGTTATGAATGAAATTCTTGAAACGATTTCGAAGAAGGGCTGGCTCTCATATAGGAATCACTATGTACGGGGCAATATACTATGATAGGGACTTTACCCATCAAATATAACACCATTGAAAGGAAAAACCCATTAAAGAATTGAATAACCTATAAAAAGGATTGAAAACACATAAAAAATGAAAGCTATGAAAAGAACACTCATGAAAGATATGAAAAGAATACTCATGAAAGATATTAGACCTTTGAAGGGATTGAAAAGGGAATACCGTTAATTGCACACCCATAGAAGGAATTAAAAACACCAGCTGAATCCTAAGGGATTAGAAGAACATTCATCCAAGGGATTCAATTTATTGATACCATGTTAGAATAATAATAAATAGAGTTTGGAAGGAATGGTAGTATATTGATAGAACGGTGATTTGACCAGTTAAATCTTGAATCAGCAATGGCACCGAGTACGAGTAAATACTAAAGCTAGAAATCATAAAAAAATAGTCAAAATCCAAAAACTGTTAAAAACCTGAATGAACTGGTAGTGTTCGGTTGGTGTTTCCTTCTACCAAAACCAAAGCCACTTTCGTGATTTTTATTAAAAATTCAAATCCATCACAAACTTATTTCACCAAATTGCTACCATTTCAAACAAATCTATCACCAACACACCAAATTCATCAAATCTAGATACCAAAAAATAAATAAATAAATAAAACATATAGGTGAGATGGAGAAAGAATGAAAGAAGAAAGAAGAGTGGATAGGGAAAGATGGAGGGAAGAAGAGAGATGGAGAAGATGGAGGGGAGAGTGGTGATAGAGTTAGGGCAAGGGTGATATGAAAAAGAAAGAAGGGGAATGAGAAAGGGAAAGGATGAGGACAACGTGGTGACTCGTGAGATGGAGGCAGCCTAAGAGAAAGGGCAGTGAATTTAGTGTTTTATTTTTCAATTTGTATGGTGTTAAAACATTAAAAAAAGTACTGACTAGTAATGAAAATTCTATTTGTAAAATAGAAAGACGGCCAAAGAGTTTTGAATCTTGAATCTAAAGGTCAAAATGTTAATTTGTCCACCACCAGGGTTAGTCATGAACTTGGTATTTATGGTATCATTTTAAGATTTATCTAATCTGCCACCTTGCCAGTTGAATCTGTTAAACCAGAATAGAAAGTTCTACCGGTTCAATCATCAGTCCAAGTTTAAAAACACTGATATTTATAAGCATACAAATACAATGAATGCAAACTGTACAATGAATCTAGAGAAGAATCAATAAGGTAATCAAATAATCTAAACTAAGGAAAAATATATAATTGATTGGTATAATTAATTGAATTAACATTAACACTAACATTCAAAAAGTGTTCCACATGTTTTGGAAGACCCTCAGTCCACTGGTCCAACTTCAATTAGTTTGTAGGAATATTGGTGGTTGTTATTGTTGTTGAATTGAAAGGCGAAACAAAGTTGCATTGGGTTTATTTCTTGCATGATATGCTTTTAGTAGCAATTTCTAGCACTACTTTTCTTTTGTTTTTTCTTTTTTTAAGTTGTTAGTAAGAAGTATCACAAGAGGCAAATTGTTCCTTTTTTTGAAGGAAACAAAAAGGAATTTGTTCGTAATATGGTGCAATTGAGTTTCTTTTTTTCTAATCGATTATCTTAATGAATTTTATTAATTCATAGGTTGTTAACATGTTGGTGTCCATGTATTACATTTGGTCAGATTGGGAAAATAGTGGATAAAGGATCAACTTATAAGCTAATTAACAAGAATCAAATCTCATTCCAAAAGTATATTAATCTTCAATATATTCTTCTTCTTCTTCTTTTGAATCTGTATAATAATTAATTAGTTCAGACTACCAATTAATCAATTTTCATGTGTGTTTTACTGGCAGCATGTAGTTAATAGAGAACTATACATGTTAATAATGTCGACGACAGGTTGTTCGTGTATGGATTCGTGTTTTTATAGATCAAAACTAAGGGGACAATATTTATTGGAAGAATAATTGTGTGGTGATTGTTGTGTCCATTGTTGTTATGAACAATATGCTATATTCCAAGAATATAGAGAACTCAACAACCTAGGATTTGATGTCCATATTTGGTAGTGATTATTTGCATGGCAATTAATGCATTTTAGGTTACGTGAAAAACCCTGTTAATTTTAGTATACAAACATTTAGGAATTAATGCATTTTAGGTTACGTGAAAAACCCTATTAATTTTAGTATACAAACATTTAGGAAAATTCTATAGTTCCATAATAGAATCAATAATGTTGTATGTTGAATGTTTTTATAGTACAATATTATTTTCTTTGATTTAAATATTATACTGTACAAATATTCAAAACGATAGATTATTACTTAACCAAACTCTAAAATTTCTTAGAGGTTTAATTAAGTTGGTTTGAATTGGTACACAGGATAGCGTAGGAACATTTTTTCCCCCAAAACAATAATACTTTTTATTAATCACAACAAAAAACTCCAAGATACAAATGTAGGAAAACTATCCTAATTTACAGAATTTGCAGTAGCAACTCATAGTGTAAAGCTTTCTTGCCATTTAGCATCCATCTTTAAATTCTTAACAAAATATAGCAACAAAGCCATTCAACATCCATCTTTAAATTTTTAAACAAAAGTAGCAACTTTATTGCTGAAGATATTACTCCTAGTATCTATATATTTAACAGAGTACTTGAAACAAGTTACTAATAGCTAAAGAATATTCTAAGACTACTGCTGCAAGGTCATGATTGCAATTGTGTTGCACTAGTTTCTCCATCATGCTTTTGTTTTGCAACTCAAATGAATCATATTCTATCCTTTGTGGATTGCTTTAAGCAGAGTTAATCTAACAACTTTTGATGCTTCCTAGTAAGTTGAATCTATAGAGTCTTCAATCAATGCCCAAACAATTTGATTTGGAAATCTTTCATTCTTTATCCTTTGCAATCACTCCAATACCCGTTTTCCTCGATTACTTTTGGTAATACCCATGGTCATCCTAATTAGTAGAGGATTAGCAGGTGATCTTAGATCCTCTTCTCTTGATGTTCTTGTTTCAGAATTGCTCTCCTTCAATTCTAATCTTTGACAAAAATCATATTCATTCCACTCACCTAATGTAGCTTGGATGGTTTGGAACCTTCCTACCTCCTTGTTGGTGAATTGGAGGTTATTTCTTGTTGGTAACATAATTTCTCATTCCTCGTTTCCTAACCAACTAACAAGGCAAGACCAAGCCGAGTTTTTAAATTCTCAGCTTTGGAATTGATAACAAAATATGATTCTTCAAATAATTATTTGCAAATTAATTGTTATTTCAGATAGATTGAAATTTTGTAAGAGTCTTGAAATGAATCATTGGTGGTCATTCCATCTTCTTTTGTTGTTTGGTACTAAGATAGAGATATAAATGCCCAAATATACCAAGGTTAGAGTATAATAAGTTGGTAATACTAAGACAAGAAAATTGTGAATTACTAAAACATGTTATTCGAGCAATTACCAACTCAAGTTGCATAACTTGCATATAAACAAAAAAAAGTTTGACAAAGACATCCAAAGAAATTTGGTTCTTGATTAAATCCATTTTTAATTGAATTGGTATTCAATCTTTTTCAAGACAATCCAATTTTGGAATTCAATCATTTTGGATTCATTAGAAGTTCTAGCTAGAGTCTTTCATTCTGTAGTCTAATTCCCAACTTTAGCTTGTCCAAAGCCTCCAGTATCCCTACAATGGAAACAAATCAGATATAAATCATAAGGTTAGATAGATCATACCAAAATAACTTGTGCTAAAGACAAATCAAGCATAATTAGCACTCCCCAATACTTTACGATATGCTTCATGAATAGCCGAGCTGCTTCCTCAGCTGGACAGTCCTTGGAAGCGGCTATGAAAGTTCCATACTTCGAGAACCTATCTACCATCACCATGAAGAAATGGTTTGGCATCCCTTAGATTTTGGCAGACCAACTATAAAGTCCATTGAGACTCTTTCCCATGGTCTCTCTGGAATGGGGAAAGGCTCTAGTAAACCCGCCATTTTGGACTGCTCGATCTTGTCTTGTTGGCACACCAAGCTACACACAAATCGAGTAGCTTGTGAGCTATTCGTGAGCTGCTCGGTCAATCCTTGGCTTGATTTTGGCATTTGCCGAACTCGAGTCGAGCTCGAGTAGCTCGATTGACTATTCAAACTCGAGTTTGAGCCTTTATATGTGAGGCTCAAGTGTTTGTGATCTCCTCAAGAAGTTATATATATATATATATCAGAATCGAGCCTAGAATGGCCATTAGTGGATGCCCAACCACTTTTTGCGGTTAGAGAGGTACTCTTTAATACATTAAGAAAAAATGTTCACAGGGGCCAGAAAGACTCGGTCATGGGAATTTAGACCACCTACGTGCAAGTAAACGAAAATTAGCTCAACCAAATCAGAGTGAAAAAAAACAATGTTGTGAAATGTATATTGTATTCTTTATTTAATAGTACATAATTTTATTAATTTATGTTACATAAGATCATTTAAACTCTCGAATAGGTTAGAGCTCAACTCGGCTCATTTGCATCCCTATGATTAAATATGTAGTGACGGGAAATACACTCAGTTGTTTCAAAAAAAAAAAAATAAATCAAATAAAAAAGAGAAGATATGCATTTTATCTTGCATCCAAGAGCCAAAATACCAACACAGGCAATATTTTCTTGATATTGGTCAACTTTTCTCGCTTTGCAAAGTAACATAGAGTGCTTCCCTAGCACTTTAACTCTTTCTCTGGCCTTTTCTTTATCAGCATCAGAAAATCTTTGTGGTAGATGTTGACCAACTGATGAAGTTCATCAATAACATAGTTGATTCTCTTGCTACCAAACAATTCTTTCCTTGTATGCATCGGATCAATTGCTTCTTTGTTTTAGAACTAGTGATATGTTTATAGCATTCGTATGTCTCACATCATTCCAATTAGGAACATTCCCCCATAAATAGTGAGATGTGTGGCTAGACTTTCGAGAACACAAAGTTAGACCTTTCCCCAATTGCCACCTAAATCAAAATACGAAGTTTGCAATTTAGCACAATCAGCTGATGATCCTTCTAAAATTAGAATGTTGTTAAAACCAATGCAAAAGAAAATAGGCATGACAAATACAAGAACATATCATTACCACTGCAATCTCATTCCAAATAGAAATTTGTTCCATTAGTAGTCAAAAGAACTGAAACCCTTGGTAGCTCCCACTCTAGCCTCAACTCGGAACATTATGGGCCAAAAAACTAATTGTATCAATGATCTAAAAGCAATTGACATGTAAATTCTTTTTCTTTTTATACAACACATGTTTGTCTCTTCTAGCTACATATGATGATAGCACATTAAGGCCATTGTTTAGGTCAAACTAGGAACTTCTTAGTGCAACCAATGAGTGTTTGATCACTATAGGAATGTTGAAACCCAATAATCCAACCCGAAAATTCAACCCAACCCAAATGAACATGGGGCTTAATGGATTGGATTATTGGTTTCATGTTATTTAGGTTGAGTTACCCGAACTTAGTTGGCTTGCATTGGGTTTTGAAAAGAAAACCCAACCCATTCCAATAACCTGATAACCCAAATATAATTTATTTATATTTTTTATTTTCTTTTTAATTTCATCTAACTTATAATCTTCTTTTCTTTTCATTCTTAACAACATTTAATTTTGATATTATATAATTTTCCCTTCTCATTCTTGATCTAATCATTTCATTTTTTGATAAAAACATATTTTGTATTAGTTTGGTTAGGTTGGGTTTTAAATTCTCAATCCAAAAACCCGATAACCCAAACCCAAAAGCCAACCCAATTAACCAACCCATGAACACCCCTAGATCACTAGCAAATGCAACCTTTCTAGCATCTTCCTTGCTGGTGATTGTACCGGTGCCAATATTGCCTTCAACATCATGTGTGACTATGATCACCATAGTGGTGCGTTCAAGTACTCAGGTACCTTAAGGGGCCATTAGGGTTCAAGGGACAAATCTTTATTCAAACATTTTTTGAAGGAGAGTCAAGATTTTATTAAGATAAGTACATGGTGCAACCACCACAGTCAACACTTACTTTGGAAGCCTCAGATATATATTAGCGACTATTATCAACGGCAGGCACTAATCTTGACCATCCTTGGTACAATCCACTAGCAAAAAGGGCTCCAAGGTTGGAGGATGTAAGGCTTTTACGAACTATGATTTGTGCATCTAAAATGGATATATTGAAATATTTGTCTACTCTTTGTAGCCATTTATTTACTCTTTTGTATAACTTGTTTCTTTTCTGATTTTCTAAGTTCATTGTAATTAGAAGGAAAATTTATGGTAAATAATAGGACTAATTCCATTATGCACCTTTCAACTTATATTCAATTCTTACTTTACACAACTAATTTTAGTTTTTGGATACTTTATAACCCAAACACTCAAATTTCTATAGCCTCACTTCAATCTAATTTTTAACATTATCATTAAGTTAAATGCAATCTTTACTCTTGCACCCAAAATATGATAGTAATGTCATTGTACATTCAATTTTATCCATTATTCACATAGAAATATTCTGTTAATTTTTTTGACAGTGTTAAAATTTGGATTGACATGGGATGAATTTGAGAATTAGGGGTGGAAAATGTCTAAATTTTGAAATTAGATATCCAAAGTGGAAATTGAGTGTAATTTGAGGGGTGCAAAATAAAATTATTCCTAATATATATATATATATAATAGTAGGAAAATTTTATTTTGGTCATGACTAACTATTAGACATGTAGTCTTGGACCAATGGGAACTTCGTATTTGAGATGTGGGGCACATTAATTAAAAATCATACCCCAAAACCTAATTTTCAAATAAGTGAGCTCCATATTCGAAATGACAGTCCTTTATTAGTTCAAGGCCAACTACTAGCTAGACATGCTTGATTATGATCAAAGTAAAGACTTCTCCTACTAGGAATACTTCTTTTCTTATTCTTGTAGTTATTCCTTTTCCTGGTTTATGATATCTTTTTTTTTTTGTCCATTTGAATTGCCATTGTTTAACTGGTGTGCAATTAGTGAAGTTGAAAAGTTTCATCTACTATTTTTCTGAGATACCACATTCAAGTCCTTTTTTCCCATCATACTAACACAACAAAATTTGTGAAATGAAACTTTGAAATATTTTTGTAACGAGGACTTTTATTTTTTATTTTTTAGGAAATAAGAAACAATAAATACAGGTCAGTAGGGAACCAAATTAAGAGCCTAAGAAGTTAAAACCAACTCTACAATTTTTCATGTGAATAATTCCATTCGAGATTAATTAATGGGAAATTCGCCAAAATAGTCCCTCAACTTTTTTTGTAGCCAGAATGGTCCTCCAACTTTTTTTTTTTAGCCAAGATAGTCCTTTCATGTGAAATTATCTAAAAAAAAAAAAATTATGGTGACTACACCGTAAAAGGACTTTTTTGCCGCTAAAAAATAAAAGTTAAAGGACTATTCTGGCTAAAAAATAAAAGTTAAAGGACTATTCTGGCTAAAAAAAAAGTTGAAGGACTATTCTGGCTACAAAAAAAGTTGAGGGACTATTTTGGCTAAAGTAAAAAAGTTGAGGGACTATTTTGGCGATTTTCCCTTAATTAATTTCCAATATTGGAATTTAGAAAACTCTTTACATTGATGGTTGCTTTTGTCATCAATAGTTTTTCTTGTCATAGGTTCCATTTTACAATAAATCGTGCCTTGTCACTTGAGTACACAAACATATAGGTTAGTACATAGTTATTCATCTAAAAATGAATAAATATTACATATAGTTAAGTCAATGACAATGAATCCACACTTTGCTAATATTCAAGGTCCAATGAAGAAGCTATCAGGTGGGTGAATTTTTGCATCAATAAATGTTTCCACCTTCAAATCCATATGCCTAGTTCTAAATATTCTGCTTGCTGTGCAATTTTGCCCAAGTTTATTGCAATGTCTGAAATGGGCTACCTTCAATCTCGATGAACTCTAAGATTGCTTGACCCTGCTATCGATCGGCAAACTCTGTATCCTCGCTGAATTGACTATTGTGCCAAGACATGACAAACTCTCTATCCTATTCCACACTGAATTGACTTTTGTGCCAAGACAGATTAACAGTCGCTTGTCCGAAACAGTATCCTAGTCGAAGGCTTGTCATGAATATTATCCTAGTCCAAGAACCTCGAGTTTCTTGTGTTTGACAATAGGGATGTTCATCGGTTGTGTTTGTTGGTAATTCAGTTAAATATTTCAATTTTTCAGTTTTCAGTGCAAAAAAAAAAAAAAAATTAAAACTAAATTTGAATAAAACTTTTCTTTGATTGTTTAGTCAACCAAACTTTTTTCCAATTTATCCGATTAACTGAAGTTCACTAATTAATTTAAAAATTAAGTATAAAATTAAATACAAAACTAATTAAATTAAAAAAAAGAAGCATAAACTACTAAAACTAACACTAGAAAACTAAAAAATAACAAAGAAAAATAATATTCAAGTGTTGAATATATGAATGGAAAATAGAATTGGGTAATTTGTATTACTTAGAAACTAAAAACAAAACTAATAAGACTAAAAGTTTAGCTATTTGGTTATTCAGCTATTGATGTTCAATAACCAACTTCAAACCATATAACTAATTTTTTATTCAGTTTATCGAAATCGATTATCCGAATAAACTAGTTTGATTTGATTGATTTGTTCAGTTCAACTAAACTTTGAACACCCCTATAGAACATCATCTCTGGTCAGATTCTAGCTACTTTGGGTGAGCAATGCTCCACCTTAGTAGATAAGAAGGGGTCTAGGTGGCTTTCCCGTTTTACCCTTTGTATGAGTGGTCAGAGACAAACATAATAATTTTAACTTGCTGAGGGAACAAATTGATTCAAAATGTTGGGTAAAATGTAAATAACTCCCTTGTGATTAGTCAAATATGTACTTTATCCCCTTGTAGCTATGAAATATGCACCATAGCTCTTTGTGGTTCAATTTTTTTGTAAAATTTACTGTCACACGTGGTGGAGCATGTGAAATTATTTTAAAAAGTTTTTCAACATTAAAATAATATTTGAATGGACATTTTTGCCCCCAAAAACCCTAATCCCTTCCCCACTTCCACCTCCTTTTCTCCCCTACCTCAACCACCACCGTCCCCCACTACACTTCACCACCCTAGATTCATCAACCATCCCAGATATCCCTCCCGTCCCCACCCATCAATCATCTCTTCCCAACTCGACTCATCTTCTCCCTATCATATCCCTATTGCCACCGCTACCAGCATGCCTAGCAACCTACCGCATTCCTTAATCTCCTTCACCTTTCCCACCAGCTCCAACAATTGGATGGTTTTTTGCTAAAGTTGAATCTTTTTTTGTTGGTTGGTTTTATTTTTTATGGCTTTTATTGAATAGATTCAGTTTTGAATTTTGGTAATAAAATAGCAAATCTCCTTATTTCCTTGATAGGATTTTATACGATTTTTGTGATAAGATTTGATATAGGCTAGTTTGATATGGCAAAAGAATAGGAAGAGGAGATCGAGGTTAAGAAGGGAGTGAATGAAGGGACCCCGGGGTTGGGTGGGGTGGGTTTGGGGCAAATCGAATGGGTAGGATCGAGTGGGGTTAGGTTGGAGAAATGTGGGAAGGTGGGATAGTTGATTCAGCATAGGGAAGGTGGCGGCCCTGGCTAGTAGTGAGGGAGAGGGTCGGGGTGGCAAGGTGTGGTAAGAGAGGAAAGAAGGAGAAGTAGAGGGATGGGGGCTCGGGAAGAAGATCTTTAGAACAGATAAGAAAGTAGGTGGAAAGAGAGCGGGAAAAGAAAGACAAAGGGGAAGGAGAAGGGGAAGGGGAAGGACTGGCTGGTGGTAATGGTGGCGGTGGCGGCAACTGAGATGGAAGAGAGGAAATAATAGTGGCAGCTTTGTTGAGAAGAAAAGTAAGACTTAGGTTTTTTTTCAACTTGACCTCGTTTTATTTTTACCTATTTGACCCCAAAATTTTGTGATTTTTTTAATTTTCAGATTGACCCCAAAATTTTGTGTGACACTTAAATTAGTTATGGCTATAAATGATATTTCACACATAGGTGTTAATTTTAATAGTTTCTATCCACTTTGCAAAAAAAAATAAAATTGAAGTATAAGGAAGTCAAACACACATTTGATAACCATAGGGAAGTAAAGTGCTTATTTGCTTAAGTATAGAGGGATTATTTGCATTTTATGCTATTTTTTATAGTTCAATAATCTTTCAGGCTACAAAAATAATTTAACGACCAAAATCTATACAATTTAAAAGTTTAGTGATATCTTTAACACTTTGCTCTATAATCTATACTATTATAAAAATCTGAGTGGTGTTTTCCCCTCAAAGTGTTTCTTCCTATTTTGAACAACCTAAATTGTTCATAAAATAAATAATTTTTTTACTCCTTAGTTGATAGACGAAACTATAAATTACATTATAGCTAATTCTACGCTATTTATATATCAGAAATAAAACAATTTTAAGGGTTTTAGAATTTGACTTGAGAAATAATTGTAAGTATGACAAGAATTGAAGCCAATAAAACATACTAAAATTGTGTTAATTACAAAAGAGAAGATATACTAGAAAACTACCAAGATAGAATTCTAAATAATCATACGAAACTTTTTAATTATCACTTGATGGTAATTAAAGTCTACTCCAAAATTGTTATAAAGATTTGACGTACTAGACATGAGTAGATGCGGGATTTGTAGTCGGACATGTGCATACATATGGACACTTTGAAAGTCTTCAATCCGATCTCTTATTTATAACATGTCCTGTATTTGTGACTATGGTGAAGAGGATAGAGAAGCACTTGGTCTAAAGTAAGTAAATTTTAATTTTCATTAAACGCACAGTATGATTTTTAGAAACTTTTTCACATATATTGTTTTCTCAAAACTGGTATTTTTGAGTTCTAATTTCATAGGACTTATATCATAGCCATTTGTATAGGTTCTACCGCTTATGACAGTTTCCTTAAGCCAAAGCCATCTATATATATATACGGTTTCCTTAAGCCAAAGCCATATATATATATATATATATATATATATATATATATATATATATATATATCTGTTTATCAATAAAGCTTTTTAGATTGCATTGCACAACCAAATGCATGCACTATGGCTATAATTGAAATAATTGTTTTACTAGCTATTCAGGATAATGGCTAATACAAGAAAGAAGGATACGATAATGGCTAAATTACAAGAAAGAAGGATATGAAGGTGGCTCAATCAGAAGAAGGATAAAGCATTCTAATAGTTTCAATTTCAAAATATGAAAATTGCAAGGGACAAGCTCAATCTTAATCTTCTTCGATTTGTATTATGGTTAACAAATCTTTCACCTCTTAAATTTGGATATAAATGAGAGTGACATGTTGAAGAGATATAGGCTCAAGACTTCATATATTAGAATTAGAATCCTATTTCATAGTTCTTTTGATATTTAATTGCCACCAACTCAAAAAAAAAAAAAGAAATAAAAGGTAAAAAAAAAAAAAATTAAGCATATTGAAACCATGAAGTTAGTACTTAAATAGAGCATAAGATGTTGTAAAAGCCACACACTACTCTTTTAGTAACAATTAGTAAATATGGAACGTAAAGAAAAAACTATAATATGTTTAAATATTGCTTATTTGATTGGGCATAATGCAATTATATTTGTCTTATATCTCATTTGGAGAGATTCATTTAATTATGCATTACTTTAAATTGGTTCAACCATTAATCATAGTTGCTCATTTAGAAAGTATTTGGTTCGTATTCGGAAATCAAAATCAGAATGAAAATTATAAGTCTCACTATGGGTATTGGTTTATATCATTCTCTTTTACTTGTTTGGTTTGAATAAGGAATTAGTTTCATTATGTTGATAAATTTATAATTCTAAAATTCATATCACAAGTGCGGAATGAAAGTAGGCATTTTCTAACATTTTCATTCTCATAGAATGATTCCCATAGTGTGCTATTAACCAAACAATATCTATGAGTTTCATTAATTTTGATTCCCATTCCTTCTCTTCATACCTATAAACCAAACACCTGCTTTGTTGATTTGTAAATTAACTCTTTAATTTGGGAAAGTCACTTTAAACAATAAATGACCAATAAAAAAAAAAAGACCTATGTACGTGATATAAGATGCATATTTTTGTAGTTGATGAACATTAAAATTAGTAAGTTAATTTTTATTAAATGTAATCTTAGGAACCAACTGCTTTAACTAGAAATTGATTAAAATTTCAATACCAATAATGCAAGTCATCAGAATGTGTTAAAAAAAGTTGTGGGAGTCATTCAATTGAGTTCGAAGAAGTCAATATCACAATTAATTCAGATGATTAAACTCAAATTTATGCCACTGGAACTTTTAAATTTCTATACATGTATAAAAATCTTTTTCCCATTACTCTATGTTTGAGAAGGAAATAATAATGAATTTAAGAAAAGGGTAAACTATTTTTGTAAACCCAAAAAAGAAGTATATATATTCTTGGTCCCTGGGATTACTTGTACATTGTATGCGCCATAGGTTCACTTTCTTTTGAAGTTGATAGAAGGTCTCAAGTTAAATTTCTATATATATTTGATGTTAAAAATTATCCAACTTCTAGAATCATTTTCAGATGCATCCCAGTTAACAAATCATTTCCGAGATACTTTTTATGTACAGTAGCTCAATTTTAAGAGACTAATCTTGTGTATAAACTAAAATATTGAAGAAAGTGTCAAGTCAATTTTTAATTAAATGAAAGCTAAGTTTAAAGAATCACATAATCCGTGTTTCAATGAATATGATAGTTTGTTTCATACGAGCATAAAGGATAAAGATCATGATAAATCACAATTTATTTTTAGCATTTGTTGGTAAAGACTTGAGATATATCATCAAATGAATTTAAAAAAGTTATTATAGTTCTTTAGAGAAACTAAATTATGGTTATGACATTAAGTAAAAATAATAATGAATTGATGTGTAGAATTTGAATACAAGTTTTAAAGTAGAATAAAGACTATCAAAAAATAAATATTAAAAGTGAAGTTTAATCAGAAAAAAGTAGGAGAATAAATTAGGAGAAGACTAGAATACAAATAAGCATATGAGGTTCAAATTTGAAAAGAAAATAAGATGACAAACAAAAGTATGATTTTATATTTTACATACAAAATAGTAATTCTAATTTATCACATTTCGTACACGTACAAAGTACGTGCACTTCACTAGTATTTCAAATGGGTTTTAACATGCGAATATAAGAATTCAAACTCTATTCATATACATGCTAATAAAAAAAGGTTCGAATTCGAATTAGTACATCTATACAAAGTGACAAAATTAATGAAGTATTTCTAAATTCAAAAAAGAAATAACAAAAGTCAATCGAATATATAAATTAAGGGAATTAGTGATATTAAATTTATAATTTTGTAAACGATTTTTCAATCCTCAAATTTGGCTAGTTAAGTGTTTAATTGGTTGGTTTCGTGTTTGAAAAATGTAATAGTCCAACACTGGTAAATACCACTTTAAAATGAAAGCTTTTCTTTTTTGATATAAATAGTAATACTTTGTACGATTACAATTTATTTATTTTTAGGTCTCCAACCCACAAAAACTAGGAAGGTTTTATTCACCCTGTAGTAGCCACCACCCCAGTGGGCTGCTGCTTATCCTTGAAATGTAGAAGATAGATAGATCAAATGAAAACGGAAAACAACCAAACTGACCAAAAAATATTGGTTACACATTCTATAAAAGGTGTCCCTTCTGTTTGGTTTAGCTGCAACAAATTGACAGAGAGTTTACTGATTTTATCGTAACCATAATCATCATCGTCATAGTACCTTTACTCTTTGTAGATGTCATAGTCTTTAATTACTGCTTTCCCTCGAACAACAAAAGAGAAGAAGCCATCATTTGACGCAAAATGTTCAAATTCTTCACCAATGAAAATGAGACAGCAATCACAATGTTAAAGTGTTACAACAACAACAACAACTTCATAGTGTCTACTTGCAGTCAACCGGCAGTACTCCCTTTCAGCTGATCACTTCATCTTGCTAATAAAATGACTCAAATAGGCCGATCTCCATACACTTTCTTGCTCTCGAAAAGAAAATTCATTGTTTTCCAATCGTTAGGAGATCTTCTCCTATCTCAGAATTACTTCCTTTTTCCCTGTAAGAGAAAATTATTTTTTAACCAGGAGAAGATTTGCTACATACACTTAAAGTCCATGTCAATTCAACTTTTAATGAGAAAAAAAAGAGGGATAAGAGAATTAATACATACGAGGGTAATTTGAATGTTAAATGGTAGAAATTCACAACAGGTGGAAATTAGCATAATAGAGTTAAGCATCATTATAAAATGGGAAAATTACCGTAAACTCTCATGTAGTATAGACATCCGAAAATTACTGTAAACTCTCATGTATTATAGACTTGACCCATAATTCCTATATATTTTAGAAATATATCTCAAAGTGCACTATGTATTTTGGACCAAAAGATAATATATGATCAAGTCTTGTATCACACGTTTATGCTTAATGTGATTGTTATTAGTTCTCACTAGGTGAAAGCAGTTGAATTGGATTGTCGTAACACTACAATGAGAATGAAGATGTTACTTGTGAATGTGGCAAGCACCTAGCCATCTCCTTCGATTGGAGGATGGATACAGACTTTGAACTCATCATTTCCCATATCAGATTGCATTTCTTGAATTTACCCAGCTGGGAGACTGGTAGAGATGCTGCAATATTTCACATCAATTATCTTGAGTGTAGGGATGTCACCAAAACAGGTAGGGATTGCCTCGAGTTGCTTACACTTTTTCTAATTGAGGTGATTTAAAATGTTTTGGAAAGCTAAAACATACGAATACAACTTTCATGTTTTGAATTTTTTTAAATTCTGCTAGCATCGTAAAGAATAAAATGAAGAAACTTACTGGACCCAAAGCCCAGGTGCCAAGTCTAGAAAGGCTACTTTACCTCACTAGAAGTAGCACCCAGGCGCCAGTCGCTAGAAAGGTTGCATGGGCTTGCTTATTTTGCAAAAAAAGTCCTCCCATGGGCCCGTTTGCATGAAAAATCGTGTACTATCATTCCGGATCCCCAAAACCCTACAAAGACCTATAAATACCCCATTATGAGTGGAGTTGAAATGGAGATATCAGCCATTAGTTAAATTATACATTAAAATAGAAATTCATTAGATTTAGATTAGGGTTTTCTTTGTTTTAGGAAGGATTGAAGAAGAAGTTCAAAATTGACAACTTTGAACTAAGAACTTGTGATTCTTCATTAGACAAGTATTCTTAAGCATTTTCTTATGTTATTTAGTTCTCATTTTATGGTTCTTTTATCATTTAATACTTTCTAATGTTACATATTTTTCCTTACTTTCAAATTTAATACGTTTTTCACTTGCTTTCATAGATTAATGGGTAGAATAGTTTATTTATTTTCATAAATTAATTATACAATTATTTTAGTTCTTAGATTAATTTAGTCAAATCTCTTCTATAATAATTTCTTCAAATAAAGTTTGAATCAAATAACAAGTAATTGCTAAATCAATTCGTGTGGGTTCAACCCCTACTTCCACTATATACTATTAACGCCGTATACTTACGGTGCGTTATCTAGTTAATAGGTGGATTAGAATTTTATAAATTTTATAACTAGATATTTCACGTATCACTCCAGCACTATCCATGTGCATGAGAATCAATAAAAATTCAAAAAACAGCAAGTTATTTACGAAAAGGCAAGAAATGTGAAAATTGGGAGAAGGAGAAAAGAATTATGATAGCTTTATAGCCCAAAAAGAACTTAAAAGAAAAAAGAAAAGAAAGAACTTCCAAGATTTCTTTTTGGGAAAATATTTAGGTAGAATCGATTTTTGGTCCTACTTGTAAATCCTGTGATCATGATTAAATTTTAAAGAATCTTGCTTGCATCAGTTGATGTCATAGATTTTCTAATGTTTATTAATCCACACCACAATATCTATAAGTGGAACCAATAACCGAATTTACTTAAATATTTGCCTTCTTTCTAACCTTTATTCAACGTGTAACTTTGCAAAGATCTGACAACAATAGAAGTGGACAACAGCTTACGGATGCAAGTGCATACTGTAGTTCTATCTACAGAACAAGCAAAGCAATCCTTGAGAAAAATGTGAGGCCAAAAAAAAAAAAGAAAGTCAAACCATTAAAATGAAACTCAATAAAATAAATTAAAGGTAAAAGGCTATGGATTTGAACAGATGTCTAAATTAAAAACTTAAAATCAGTGATTAGTTACCTTTGCAAGGAATTCCCTCCCAGTAATCTACTGCTTAGGATGCTGTAAGTAAATCGGAACATGTAAGCAAAGATGAATTTTGATGATTTATAGAAGTCAGAAAATCTATATCCAAATAGTAATTATGGGTTGATACGATGGGCGGACTATTAGAGGGGCGGGAAGAGACGACGTCCCTAAGAATTTGTTTAACTCGTCACAACATGTGTTATAAGTGTGATATGTGTTTGATAAGGGTTGGATGACAAAAATTTAATATTTGTCCCATTTTTTGGTCATTGCACCTATGTTTTTTTTTTTTCGAACTTAATTGTTTACGCCTTATTATTTTTTTAGCCTATTATTTATATATTAAGTTCAATAACTTTATTGGTATTATCATATTTTTCCTAAACTTTCAAATTTTATTGATTAAAGGAATTTTTCTCTAGTCTTAGTCTTTTTATTAAGAGAAAATACTCTTAAGAACTTGTAAATATTGCTCATAAAAACCCGTTTACGTATTTAACATTCTTTTAGCCGATGAAACAGGCTTCTAAACTTTTTTTCCTGTTTGCGCTAAAAAGTTTAACTTCTTTTAATAAATACTACATTTTTTTAGAAGTCAGTCTTTCACTTGTTCTCCAAGTGAAATATTTTACCTACAATTGAAATTCAAATAAGTTAATGTACTATTATTTTCTATCTTATTTCATTCCAAACATACTTAAAATTTTATCATTTATAATTTGTCTCATTATTAGATAAAATTATTGGAATAATTTTTTAAGAAATCAAACTCGAATTTGAGGTTGAGTATATTTAGACTCAACATTGAACTTATTTGAATCGAATACGAACTCACTAAACTCAAGTTCAAGTACTTGTACATCTATCAGAAATTTTTTAGGTGGAGCATATATGTGATAGGTGTCCTAGATCTCTTGTCTAAATTTTCTCACATGGATCCGGTCTATCTAAAAAATTTCCTAACTACCGTATTTGAATTTAAATATACCACTATTCAATTTCGATTTAATCTGTTTACATTCTAGACATTCTTTGTCCCCCAAAATTTAACTCTTACGTGTATCCTTAATTGATGTAGAAAAATAATACATAACGACGAAGTAGAGGTAATTAAGAGTATAAAATTTAACGAGGAAGGAGAGGTCATTAAGAGTATAAAATTTATTAACTTTTGTGTTAAATATAAAACTAAAAAAATAGTCATTCAATACTTATTTTCCTAAAACGATACATAAAAACAAATCAAACGATTGTTTGCATCCCGGCAATGGCCAAACATGCATTACTATCGAGATCGATCATACTACTATAGTTCCAAACGGGGCTAATCAGCGACTACTCATGAAAAGGCGATTTTGAGAGAAAACGGCAAGACCACTTAGCAAACAGTGAAGATATCCGAGTCATCAAAGATTTATTTCAAGAAATTTCATTTTGAGGTGTCATTAATTAATGATGGCAAGATAGTTAGCAAAAAAAGTGACAGGAAAAAAATATAAAAAGAAAAAGTCGTAAGGCAATTAATCCCCTATCCAATTAACCGCGCGTGCCAGTATACATGTAGTTGGACATATAAATTGTCGTTAGTTTCGATTTTTGTTTGTTTAACTGATTTGCAAACGCTTTGACTTTTGGGTCAATCTTGGTGATTTAGTTCTTTTGATTCGTCATTCTCCGTATTTCTTCTATTTCGTCCATAGGCGCTAATCAATTGAATCGACTTTGGAGCTGTTGGTTCAATACTATCGATATAAGTACGTATAATTTTCCTCAAGGTATTTGATTTATGGTTAATGAGAGGCGAGAATGAAAATTAAAGTTAATGATATGTCTCTGTTAATGTATATATGCAAATAATATATTTAGGTGTCTAACTATGTTAAGTGTTTGATTAGCAAGACATTAGTTTCCTAAGTTATATTGTTTTCCAGCCTATATAAAGGCTTGTCTTGTACCATTGTAAATTATCTATAATACACCAGTCATTCCACAAATCTTGTCATGATATCAGAGCTCTATCTCGGGGACTGATTGTTCACTTTCCGGTCAAATATTTCCATGTTTCAATAAACTATCAAAGTTCTTGTTTTTTTGAATACTCTTAGATCATTACCCAGATCTAGTCCTTTTCATAGTCCACCATTGTTACTTAATTGTTCCCAAGAAAGTTTCCATCACTTCAATTGTTTTTCCTTTACCGGGATCCTCCTCATCACGTTCCCACGTAAACGCTCCTGAATAAATCTGCAGCTAGGTCTGTCTTCAACCTTGGAGACGATTAAAGTCCTGTTTCACAAACATGATTTTCCTTCTTCTCCTAAAGGCATATATGTTCTCACACCTTCTTCTGCTATGAATTTCATCATCTGCCAAAAGTCATGCACGTGTCAGTCACGTCAGCTTGTAGGTCCACCTATCTACCACGTCACTAGCACAATCATTTGCCACGTGACTGACAAGTCATCCGCCATGTGTCAGCACGTTAATTGGTTTGAATCTTTGGTTAGCTTCTCTTGTCATCCGGTTCGACCAGATTCTATTTGGTTCTTTTTCGGTTCAATCTGGTTCTCTATTTCTATTTTTTTTTATGTTTTGAATCTATCTGTAGTCTCAGTTTTCTTAAAATCTACTTCTAAGGTTCTGTTTCTTTATATATCTTGACTTTGTGCTTCAATTTTATCTATTATTCTTGTTCTAATGGTTTCTTATAATTTTGAATAGTTGCTTATAATTTTTCCCAAACTCTTATAACTATCGATAATCTTGAATTGGTCATTAAGTAGGTACTTTTTAAACTCCTTTCATCTTCCAATAATGCTCATTCTGTTATCTTAAGTTCGAGTTGGTATCTAGACTCTGCCTATTCTAATCATATAATATCTGATTCTACTATTTTTTTTCTTCAAAACAACACTCTCATACACCATCCATTGAAATTGCTAATGGATCTATAATGCATGTTGACCACATAGGCATTGTATCAACGTCTTCACTTTCCCTGCCAGATACTTTTTATATTCCTAAATTGAATTTAAATCTTGTTTCCATTGGTCAATTAGTTGAACTTGGAATTTACGTTTTCATTTCTATTACTGTTTGTCCTTTTGCAAGATCTTAGATTGGATAACTCCTCGAAACAGGCTGTAAAGTTGGTTACCTCTTTGAATTAGACAACCTCACCCTTCCTTCATCTTCCTGGTGCACTCTACAACTTTCATATCTTTCGCATTCCTTCATTAAGTATTTGACATTCTCGTCTAGGACATGTTTCCTTTAGTCGACTCAAAAAGTTAATTTGTAGTGGTCAATTGGGCTTAGTGCAAGATGATTCTATTGATTGTGTCACTTTTTAACTTGTTAAAAATCATGCACTACCATTTTCTCCAAGCGTCTCTACTTCACATTCACCATTTGATTTAGTACATTCAAATATTTGGAGTCCTTTTCTAACTCCTACTATGGGTAGTTCTAGATACTTTATTATCTTATTCATGTTTTTATTAGATACACATGGCTTTATCTTATGAAAATAAGTCTGAGCATAAATTTATCGTAATTTTGCTACAATGGTCAAAACTCAGTTCTCTCATACCATCAAAATTCTTTGTACTGATAATGCCATGGAGTATAAAAAAAACATCTCTTCTTAACTTTCTTTGTCAACACGGCACCATATTTGATCGATATTGTCCAGGTATTCTCCAACAAAATGGCTGTGCTGAGCGTAAATTTTAAAGATATATTCTTGACACAACTTGTGCCCTCTTACTTTCATCTTCTTGTTCAGAGCATTTCTAGGGTAAAGTTGCCCTTACTTCTGTATAAACTGTCAATCATGTTCCTTATCCTATTACCAATAATCAGTCTCCTTATGAGCGTTTATATGGCTCTCTTCCTAACTATCGAACCTAAAAGTCTTCGGTTATGCTTGTTTTGTGCTTCTCCAACCCCGTGAATATACCAAATTAAAAGCACGGGCCAGATTATGTTGTTTAATAGGGTATTGTATTGAACATAAAGGATATCGCTGTTGAGATCTTGAATCCAAACAGTTATGAGTTTCTCGTCATGTTATCTTCTGGGAACATAAGATGTTCTCCTCGATGTCCAAATTTAATCTCTTTCTATCTTTCTCCACTCCTCTGTTTACTCATCTCATACTTGATCTCTTTCCAAATACTATTCTCTCAACAGGTTTCCCTTATGTTCCAGATGTATACTCAGATGGCCCTAATGACCATTTTCCATTTCATTTGAGGATCAACGTCTAGCTGACAGTCCTAGCATTTTCACTCTTCTTGAGTCTTTTATTGTTTCCTTATCTCTGCCTGCTCGTTGGTCCACTAGGGTAAGAGAACATTCTACTTTTCTTTGTGATTATCATTGCTTTTTTACTGTTCTTTCCTTACATGATCTTACATCCTATAAAGAAGTTTGTACTAATCTTATATAGCAACAAGCTATGTCTAACTAATTGTATGCTCTTGAGGAAACTCACACCTAAGATTTGGTGGATCTTTCTCCAAATAAATCTCTTATTAGGTAGAGGTGGATTTAAAAAATTGAAACTCTATCCAATGATATTGTTGACCGCTACAAAGCTCGTCTTTTGGCCAAGGTTTCACACAAGAATATGTCATTGATTATGAAGAAACATTTGCACCCGTTACTTATCTGATTTCTATCAAAAGCTTAATTGCTATTAACGTAGTACGGCATTGGAATCTTTTTTAAATAGAAGTGAAAAATGAATGTCTTTCTCAATGGAGATCTCTCTAAAGATGTTTACATGCATCCACCACCCAGATATTCTACAGATTCAAGCAAGGTGTACAAACTTCGCAAGACGCTTTATGGTCTGAAACAGACTCCAAAATCCTGATTCTCGAAATTCAGCCACACTATTGAACAATTTGGTTTCAAATCTAGGTTGCATGATCATGCTATTTTTGCTCGTCAATCTGATCATGGTATTATTCTCTCACTTGTTTGTGTTAATGACATGATAATCATTGGGAATGATCTGACTGGCATTGCTAACCTTAAAACATATTTGAATTTTCATTTTGAGATAAAGGTCCTTGGTTTTCTTAATTATTTCCTTGGTCTTAAGGTTTTTTCAACATCAAATGGATACTATCTTACCCAAGCCAAGTATGCATCCAATTCTGTTGCTCGTGTTGGGTTAATTGACAACAAGATTGTGTCTACTGCTATTGAGATCAACACTCATCTCACTCTTGATGATGGTTCACTTTTTCCTTGATCCTGCTCTTTATTGACAGTTGGTCAGTAGTTTAGTATATCTTATTGTGACTTGTCATGATATTGCTTATGTTGTTCATATTGCTAGTCAATTCATTGCTATTCTTCGGAGTTCTTACTTTGCAACTGTTCTTTGTATTAGGGGCACTTTGTATCATAGTCTTGTATTTTTCTTCTCAGTCTTCTGTTGAATTACGTGCCTTTTCTGATACTGTTTGGGTAGGAAATTCTACTGATAGGCGCTCCACTACCGGTTTCTACTTCTTTCTAGGTGACTCTCTTATATCATGGCCTAGTAAGAAGCAAAGTGTTGTCTCTCGATCTAGTACTGAAGTCGAATATCGTGCTATTGTTGATACCACTCAAGAAGTTATTAGCTCTGTTGGTTACTCTTTTATATGGATGTTTCACATGCCCACTACTGTTCACATTGACAATCAAAACACTATCCATATTGCTCATAGTGATATTTTTCATGAACGAACCAAGCATATTGAAATGAAATTGTCATTTTGTTAGCCATCACATTTTGCAAGGGACTATAAAGCTTCTCTCCACTACATCTTCGGATCAGATTGCCGATATTTTTACCGAGGCATATCCTCCTAGATGTTTCTTACATTTAGTTTCCAAATTCAAATTGGTCTGTGCCAAACCACTTTGAGCTTTAGGGGATGTTAATGTATATATGTAAATAATACATTTAGGTGTCTAACTATGTTAAGTGTATATTTCATTTCTTAACTTTTGGTCTTGATTAGCAAGATATTAGTTTCCTTAGTTGTGTTGTTTTCCAGTCTATTTAAAGGCTTGTTGTCTTGTACCATTGTAGATTATCAATAATACACAAGTCAATCCGCAAATCTTGTCAAGATGTTGTTTGATTGAGAATTATTGAAATTATTCTACGTGAATAAAATATTAAAAAATATTCACTATCACTTATTCTTTACTTGTGACTTGAGTTTCAAATTGATTAATTTATTAATATAATAAAACTTGAGCATTCAAAGTGATTAACTTATTAATAGAATGAGTATAATGAAACTCATTCTAATCCAAACCAAACAAGTATGAATGAATAACATAAATTCATTCTGATAGGAATGAACATTTTCTAATATTTTTATTTCTACAAAATGATTTCCGCAGTTGCCAACTAAACAACATTTGTTTTTATTATTTTTTTGGCAAAAATTTAAGAGAAGGATAGGTTACCCTCTTTTTCCAGGGTCAGGGCAGGCCACTGGCGTATATTTTAACAACTTATAGTGATTCTTATAGATCGCTCACTAATAATGAATTAAAAGTAGCGAGAGTCGAGTTTTAAATCTTTCATGTGGCCTGATCACCCTACTTAATATCTGAGCGAACCCTCATTGACAATTAAACAATATTTATGAATATTCTTAATTTTAATTTTTTATTCTTATCTCTTGTACCCATGAATCAAACACTCCCTTAGTTTTCTTAATCTTGAAGAATTAGCTTTTTCTCATTTTCGTTAAAAAAATTTGTGTAAATTTCATTTTGACCTTTTTTACATGATCCACACCAAGCAATTCTACTTTGAGAACGTCATGCCAATTCCCTAAGCCTTTATATGTAAAAGTGAAAATAACTTATTGAAGTTCTTTTGCTTCTAGTTTCCAAATTCAACTAGTATTATTGATCTTTTGAATTTGCTACCTTATTACTTAATTAACATCAGTGAATTTAAGCAATCCCATGAGGATGAAATGAGTTTAATGCCTAAAGATATCTGACAAAATTTTGTCTTGGTTTTAAAGAACATGAAAAATTAAACAGCTGCACAAAAGGGATATCATAGAAGAAAGCCTTCTTTCACTGCCATGCAAATTTGCAGCTCTTATATATTTGGTTTCGCCATTTTTATGCTGCAGTCGTCACTTGGTGTGGAGCATGAGGAGAGCAGCTTGGGGGTACGCTGCAATTTGACATAAAGAAAAAGGCACATCAAAATACAAATTAATGTGAAATCCACATTAAAGAAAAGGGTACGCTTCCAAACAAATAACTATTAGATAATACACTTGGTCCGTTGGTCGTCCAAGCCGGGAAGCTACTATGCATATCAAATATTCGTCTTAAAATGTGGTCAATTCAAGTAACAAACATAATTAATTATGATGAGAATAAAGTTATAAAGAATGAGTTTATATTAATCAGAATTGAATGAATATATTAGAAGATGAGTCTCTGTATATAAGTTTCAACTATTGAGTTGGGGATTTGAAACCCCGAATTGACTTGTCGGATAGCTAAACAGATCCTACTCAATCTATTGGTTGAACAGGTTTTACCCTAACGACTAGATCTTAGCAAATAGATTTATAATTACGTCCTTAATAGATTGTTAACTATATGCCACATGAACACATTTTATTGGTGAATGATCCCTATACCATCAAACTACAATACTTAATTTGTTAAATTCAAGTACTAACTAGATTGTTTTTCTGTGATCTAACCTCATTACGGGGAGAGTAGGTCCCAAACTAGCTAGCAACTATGGATATCATTTCATCAATGTTTTTAAATTTAATTCGATACTCAAAATTTTATTTGATTCTTCGACAAAATCCTATTTTCTGCAGTGAAAACTTTAAATTACAACAACTTAATAGTTATGTTTTTTTAAAGAATTTATACACATATGCACTTGGGACCTCACATATTTCTTTCAAAATGTATTAACAAGAAAACCTCCGACATCTTTTCTATTGATCCTAAACGCTCACAAACAAAGAAAGCGTTCACCATGGACACAAACTATTCTAAAACAATGTTGTTGAAGTGTCATCAGACATCGATGAATGAAATAGAAAATGTAAGGACACTAATGTTCATTCTAATATCTCATCTTTTAATCGCTTCAATCTAATTATCGCTAAATAACAATACAAACAATAATTATCGCTAAACAATAATTATCACTAAACGAATAATATCTCATCTTTTAATTGCTTCAATCAGTGACTTAGTCAGAATTTTGGTAACAGGGAGAAAAAAAAAAAATTTCTGGGGACAAAGTTATATCGAATGTAATGTTAATTTAATTCTTTATTCTTTACTTATTTTCATATGTTATATGTTATTCCATATTTATTTTCCTCCAAAAAAAAGTTATATATTGTACAACTGTCAACTTATTTTATATTGGATGTGTACATTTTATTCATAAAGTTTACTATCTATTTCACAACTAACGTCGTCATCAAATTCTGGAAATTTTGTATATGTTTTTTTTTTTTTTTTTTTGAACGTTTTGGTCTCAAATTTCAATTTTCTAGATAGTAATTTATGCTAAAATTCTATTATGTTTCATAAATATGTTTTAGAAAGCAAATAAAACAAAACGAATAGTTAATTACACAAAAAATGTGTTTCAAAAGACAAAAGTTTATGGGACTATCGCGCAAGAGGAGTGATAATATTGTTTGCTTAATAAGCTACGATAATCTAATTTATCATTTCTCTAACATTGCCGTCGAAGTTATAATGCATCTTTCTTAAAATTACTCAATAGAAACTAAAACATGATAAAAAACAGTATATTGTCAAGTGAAAATTCTCTGTTGTTAAGTCAATACAAATGTAATAATAATGTTATTCCTTAAAACTTATGATCGAATCAATTAGATTTGTAAAATCTTTGTTATTTAACTAACTATTGCTTTCTTTATATATAGGGAAGTAGAGATCTTATCTAACTACACTTGTAAGAAAAATTTCAGACCAAAACTTTGGTAGACAATAGTAAGAATTTATTAAAATTTAGGGGAACAAGAAGGGGATGTAAGAGAAAATAATCGAAAATTTATAGAACCAAATCCAAGTTTTTCAACAGTTAAGGGGGACGCTGCCCTGCTCTACCCCTTCTCCTTCCACCATTGGATACGATTTTCGATGATGACGACGATAATAATAAAAATAATAATAATAACAACAACAACAAAAGAACTTCAAAAAATTTGTATATACTAACGGGTTTGGAAACATAAGAAAATTAATCGTACCCGCCAGGAGGAAGTCGGCAGAGCTGATGCCGGAAACATAGCATAGAAGAGAATGATTATCCACAAAATGATGAAGACCGCACCACGAACTGATTTCTTCTCCATTTTAGTATCTTGAATAGATGTTATGATTTCTACTTCAAATTTATGGTCTACCTTAGGTTGTGCAGTGTATTCCTTTAATAGACATGCGCTTAGTTTGACTAATGGTAATAATAGTCCCTAAACTTTTTGATCTGCGTTATTTTGGTCTCAAAACTTCTCATTGTTGCTCTCGAGTCCCTTAACTTTCTGATTGGTCATTCAATAGTTCCATACCAGAAAATCTATTAGGGTTGACCTTCACTTTCACTCCGTGAACCACCGTTTTGAATAACATAATGCTTCCCTCAAGTTTAAATTTTATGCTAATTTGAAGTTTACTAAGAGGGTTAAATAATTTATCGAGTTTTAAAAACAAATTGAGTGAAAAAAGGAACTAGAGTTTAGAATCTAAAAAACTAGTTCCATATTAAGTACAAGTTCCCCACGACAAATTCAAAGAGTTCCAACACAATCTCGTAACCTGGGAGATTATTAACCTCAGGTTGTGAGTCCAATTATTTCACAAAAACTCTTCTTTCCGGCTGAATAAGCTTAATCACTTCGAACATCATGGGAACCTAGCAGCTTAAGTCCTTGGCTGCAATAACTAAAAGCTCCATTTCTGCTTCCTTCGCAAAAACATCAATACAAGTTAAGAGATCAAGAAGACGTTCATCCCTATCCTTTATCAACCCAAGCGACGTGCATCTAAGAAATGTACTTAGAAATATGAGCTCCAGTTTTAGTCCCTGAATCTGATCATTTAGAGGAAATGAGATGTTCCCCTCAGTCTCTAGACTTTCTAGGCAGTGCATGAGACGATCAGCACATAGGTAAGCGATTTCGAACTCCCAAATAGTCTTCTTCCCTTTCTACTATTCCTACACAACAAATTAAATCAAATAAAACTTCAGAGCTACAAACTCTCAAAATCGTGATCTTAAACGTAGAAGTACTACTTAACTTTCACAAGTTGTTACTAGAATCAAGGACATTCAAACAGAAACTTGGGATAATAGTTAAAAGTTTATGTAACTTAATTAATACTACCACATGTTATAATTTGATCATCAACCTTTAGAAGGATATGCATCATTATTAGTAATAAATTAATTTAATTTCTTAAAAGAAAACTCGTTTGAATGGGTTCATTATTCATTTGTCTCCGAATAATATTTTGTAATTATTTCCGAACACCTTTTCTAACTTCCTTTTAATCTATCATACATCTTTTCTAAAAAAGTTACTACAGAAATTACTCGATTCATAAATCGAATTGTATCTAAAATAATAGTTTCCAAACTAATTAATATGTATTAAAAGAAAAGTGTACTAAACAAGATTAATTATTTCTGATCAGCATTTTAGTTACACCTTATTTCTAACCTCAGAAATTACACCGCATATATAACTCTATGATAAACTCATAAATATAGTATATTTTACATGTGTTGTTTACCTCTATTTTAATGTAATTTCAGCAAAATTTAGGGGAACAAGAAGGGGATGTAAGAGAAAATAATCGAAAATTTATAGAGCCAAATCGAAGTTTTTCAACAGTTAGGGGGACGCTGCCCTGCTCCACCCCTTCTCCTTCCACCATTGGATACGATTTTCGATGATGACGATGATAATAATAAAAATAATAATAATAACAACAACAACAAAAGAACTTCAAAAAATTTGTATATATTAACGGGTTTGGAAACATAAGAAAATTAATCGTACCCGCCAGTGGAAGTCGGCAGTGCTGATGCCGGAAACATAGCATAGAAGAGAATGATTATCCACAACATGATGAAGACCACAACACGAACTGATTTCTTCTCCATTTTAGTATCTTGAATAAATGTTATGATTTCTACTTCAAATTTGTAGTCTACCTTAGGTTGTGCAGTGTATTCCTTTAATAGACATGCGCTTAGTTTGACTAATGGTAATAATAGTGGTTTCTAAATCACCCTAAACTTTTTGATCTGCGTTATTTTGGTCTCAAAACTTCTCATTGTTGCTCTCGAGTCCCTTAACTTTCTGATTGGTCATTCAATAGTTCCATACCAGAAAATCTATTAGGGTTGATCTTCACTTTCACTCCGTGAACCACCATTTTGAATAACATAACGCTTCCCTCAAGTTTAAATTTTATGCTAATTTGAAGTTTACTAAAAGGGTTAAATAATTTATCGAGTTTTAAAAACAAATTGAGTGAAAAAAGGAACTAGAGTTTAGAATCTAAAAAACTAGTAAGCAAAAAATGAAGAAAAATATAAAGAAACGAGCATTTGCTATTATGTTTTTTGTTACTTTTAAACTTTAATCATCTTTTGGAAATTTTGAGTTCTATAATAATGTTGACAAGATGGAAGAAATAGTAATTTTCTTTCACTAGTTACCTTTCTTGTTCATATCCTCAATTAATAAATATAACCGAGGATAAATAAGAAAAAATTGAAAGGCAACAGGGAAAAGAGTAATAATTTTTTATTATTTTATCGATTTATTGTTTATGCAAACTAAAAATTAGAATTTGAACCTTCGGAATATCGAATGACAAAACAGAAAATTTTGATGCTCATTTCCGTTTCATTTACAAATAAATTTTTTTATTTCCTTGTTTGCTTGCTAATAGTTATAAATTCAAATCTTAGATGCTTTTGATTTTTTTTTTTTTTTACTTAGATTGAAATAAAACCTTGGTAAATTAATAAATCAAATGTTAGGATAGTGTTACAAATTTATGTAATCCATAAACTTGATATTGGAAGTAAAGATTTAATAAACCTTCATGGGGCAAATGCAATGTTGGGTCAAGAATTAACAATGGGACCTCAAAATTTCAAATATGAATTATATAAACTAAAGGGTGCGTGTTGTTCACGAGAAGGTTTATGGTGATTATTCAACAACTAGTGACATCCTAATAGTTGCTCAATAATCAATGGGAGGGAGTCATTTGTACAGGGTAATCTACTTTATTGAGTACAGTACAAATTGGGGGGCCATGTTGTGCCAAATGAAGCATTTCATTGGTTTTTGAACAACTATTAGGACACCAAATAATTGCTCAATGACCTCAATAAATTTTGCTTGTTGTTCGCGCACTCTAAAATTGTTATTTTTGTTGTCGAAATTAGATTTTGGACTGAAGTCAGAAAAATTAGACAGTTCGGGGTTCAAAGTGTCCCAAAAAAGTAAAGAATGCAAAATAAGAATCGTGTATAAATTTAGGGGTATAAAGTAGAGTTAGGCTGTGCATGCAAATCAAAAAAATTGAAGGATTCTATAAGAACAATTAAAAGTTTAGATATCAAATGAAATTGAACAAAAATTAAGTTTAGAGACCATTAGCGATATTTATCCCGACGTATAATCTAACTATACATTAACCACCACAATTCAAACTCATTGTCAACCTCATGCGCGTAACGTGTATGTTGCGGTAGACAAACCAATCTGACTTGCACACTCTTTGCATTTTAAGATTTGACTCTGAATCACGTTTTAGAAGACAAAGAAAAAGGGAAAGTTTTAAGGAGGAAAGTGAATGGAAGAGAAGAGGAAAGAAGTTTTTTTTTTAAGTTATTTGGGAATTTTGAAAGAAAATTTTTCGTTTATGTTCTTACATTATATATATAACTTGGAAAAAAAAGAAAAATAAGATGAAAAAAAGACCCAAGAATAATTACATTAATGTTAATTTTTTATTAAAGTGTTCTTGTTTTTGATATTTTGTATTATTTTTAAAAGACAAATATGAAATTTCATAATTAATAGTAAGATAATTAATTTTTTCTTTTATTTCAACCCACTTATAGAAGTTTTTTTTTTTTTTTTAATTTTTATCCCTTCATTTCTCCCATTTCTTTTCTTTTCCGTCCATTTAAAATTTCCAAACAAAAGAAAAATTTTAACTTTTCCTCTTTTTTTCTTTTCTTCCTTCTTTTTCTTTTTATCCAAACGGATTGAAGAGTCCCGTCTTATGGTCTCCCAATATTCTTCGGCATTGGGAAAGTCAACCATATTTCTTTTACCAATTGCCGACCTAGATGATTTTTTTTTTTTTTTTTTTTTTCCTTTCCTCGTCTTCATAAACTTCAAAACACAACAAAGTATAGTTTATGCATTAAAAAGTTTCATTTATATCATATTAATTATGGGTTTGAGTTGCAAAAACATAAGAAGATAAGTGTTTTTTTTTTTTTTTTTTTTTAAATAATAAAGTAATTTTTTGCATTTATAACCGCTCATTTTACCATGCCATTTATTGAAGAATCATCTAGTACTGATGAAGTGGGGGATTCTGAACTTGTATGCTTCCAAATATTACGATTGTGTTATTTGTACCCCTTGAAAGCCCATCATTTCGGTCTAGAGCTAGAACCCCAGAATTTCTTTTAGGGTTAATTATATTTATAGTATGGATTCTGTCTTATCTTGGTTTTCATAAAAATTTAATCATCATTTTGTCCCTTTGACTAATAGTCAACACAAAGGATTACTTTAAGAGATAGTCAAATAGAGATCTTAAAATCAAAAAGACCAAAATAATCTCTAATATTTAGTTGATTATTTTTATCATTTCTGTGTCAAAAGAAATATTTATTTTTTATTATTACCTGTCTATTAGAAGAAAAATTAACTTGTGCATGACATGTGAATTGAACCAAAAACTACAAGGATTTAATTTGTCATATAAAAGAGGAAAAACTAAGTAAAAGAAAAATTTTCAAATCTTAAATATAAAACTCAAATTTAAGTCGTTGGTCAGCACACTGCTTCTGCATACAAAATCGTGGAGGTAAAAAATTATAGGAGTATGTGTATATACAGGCCAACTTTTACAATATTTGAAGTAGAAATTCATTAGTATACAAACTATTTTTTGAACTCTTTTTATATTTTTGCTTAATAGGCTTTTTTTTTTTTTTTTTTTCATTTCACTTTGGTTTTTTCCCTTTTTATATTACAAACTATTTTTCCTTATCTTTTTGAATTGTATGTAACAACATGTCAATTTTATCTTTATTAGAATGGTAATAATACTAAACAAGAATGCTTTTTTCCCCCTAAAATGGTAAATTAATATATCAACTAAATATTAGGGTCATTTTAGCCATTTGTTGCTATTGACTAACGGCTAAACTAATTATTTCTTTTGAGTGTTAGTCAAAGGGGGCAAAGTGATGATTAAATTTTTTTAGAGGGCAAAATAAGACAAAATCAATATTACTAGGTGGCAACGTGTAATTAACCCTTCTTTTTATTTGGCACTAATTTTTAGGAAAAATGACCAATTTAGTATCTTATCTTTGGAGTATCGACCAATCTGCTCTTTTATGTATCACAGCGGACCAATTTGGTCCCTTATCTTTAAAAAAAATTTAATAATCTAAGACTAATAACGAAAATCATGGACAAATTAATGGACCAAGGTACGTGATAATTATGTGGCCGTTAGTCCACAGTATATATGTTGTCAATCACTCCGTTAATTTATCTATAATTTTTTCACAAGGTTTAAATTAGTTACTAATTTTTTTTTTTAAATAAGGACATTATCAAATTGATCTTTTTAATAGATAAGGAACCAAATTAGTCGATCAATATCCTAAAGTTAAAGGACAAATTGGTCATTTTTTCCTTATTTCTTATATAGGCAATAAAATTATGTTATATTATAGCACTCATTTGGTGACTTAAAACAACCCCCAATTTCCCAAAAAATAATAATATCGACTCGGTTTCGATCTCTACCTATAGACTTTATTATCAGGGTTAAATCTTATACAATCTTGATTATATCAGTTTCATAAATTTTATAACATTTAATCTATATAACAGAATTTACACGTAAAAATTTATTTAAGTATGTTCCCAAAACACCCCCGTTCTTTATTAGTCTCAGCCATGCATTTATGATTATTACAGTACTACTCAACTACGGCGCAAAGGCACCAACCTTTGGTGTTTCCAAAACCAACTTTGATGGGGCTGTTTCCGGGACTTGACAAGTTGTGGAATTGGTCCAAGTTATTCGGGACCATGCAAGGACTCTATAACTTTTCTCGCTTGATGGAAAAGATTGGCAGGGTTGTTTCTTCGAAACTTGCAAAAGTTGGTCGCAGCCCATTGGCCTGTTGAATTTGGAGCGGAACTGAACATGTGAAAGCATATTTTTTTTTTTTATTCCAAACATTTAGATGTTTGAAAAATAATAAAACTCATAGATTTACAATGGCGGCATTGGGGGCACGTGCCCCTATTGGCCCCCCCAAAAATGTGCATTATTACATATTTTATTATTATACCTACTTTTAAAAGTATTTAGTTTTGTACTCCCATTAAGTATAAAAAATTTATTTTGCCCCTCACTAATTAAAAAAAGGGCTAATAACACTTTGCCCCCTGAATTACATGGGTAATTACACTTTGTCCCCTAAACTATAGAAATATACACTTTGCCTCCCATTCACAATATTTGTTTTTTTTTTTAAAAAATTAAAATATCAAGAAAATTTAGTTAGATGACTAAAATAACCTTGATACTATATTTTAATTTTTATGTATTTAAATTTTGATAGTGATGTGATAATTATTTTAAAATAAGAACAAATAAACTATATAATATTTCAATGTAAAAAATATCAATATATTTCTTGGTTAAATTTTTAAAATTTTCAGATTTCATTTATATTATTTCGAATTTGAATGTTTAACTGTAGTGGTAGAACATTTCCAAATGGGTTTGTTTCTATGAAAATTTTTTCTGTAAAGGTATTGTATGAAAAATAATTTCTATAAAACTTTGTAATTTTTTCAATGTCTTTTAGTATTTTACAATTTTAATAATTGACTTAATCTATGCAAATTGCAATATCGGATATAATATAATTCAACAATTTCTCACATTTTCATTCCCTAAAGTCCAAGATATCAATGTGTTTTATGATTGTCGAAAATCAATTAAATATATAAAAAATCAAAATATGATATGAAGGGTATTTTAGTCATCTAACTAAATGTTTTTTATATTTTAAAATTTTTAAAAGGTGAATAATGTGAATGGGGGTAAAGCGTATATTTCTATAGTTTAGTTTAGGGGCAAAGTGTAATTATCCATATAATTCAGGGGGCAAAGTGTTATTAACCCTAAAAAATATAGACTTATTTATTAAGGTGTTCACTCTTATCCACTAAACAGCTATCCATTGGTTTTAATTTTTTCTTTCTCATCCATCATTAGACTATTACTTCAACTTTTGTGATCTTAGCATTACTTTCTTTCAAAATTCCATCATTTTCTTTATTTTCACCAAAATTTCTTTGTAAAATTTTTTAAAAAATTGAATTCAACCAACTCCACCTTCATCCCCCTCAAAAAACAAAATTTTAACTTTTTATTCAATTTCATTATTTTAAATCTGTATCATTTCGTTGTGTCTCGCCTTCTAAAATTACATAACATCTTGTATTACTAGTACCCCCACTAAAAATTAATCCTGCCTCTGCCACTGCGAGACTTTTTTTACTTTTCAATCATTTCAAAAGCTATCATATGAGGAGTGAGTCGGTAAGACTTACTCTTATTCTCGAGGGTGATGCGGGACGGATGTGGACTTCTCGTTGCCTGCCTCAAATTCTTTCCTTGTGATTGGTTGCCTCATTTGAATGCTACTTAAGGATAAAATGTGCTCACGAAGTCCTAATTTGGGAATGGAAAGACTTCATTTTCCCACAACTACAATAATGAAGTTTTCAGTTAGTGATGTCCACAGTTCCGAAACCGCCGGTTTTGGTTCCGATTCCAAGAAGAGGTGGAACCGGAACCGGAAACATGGAAGTTGATCCGGTTATGGAACCGGCGGATCCGTTCGTTTCTAATCATGGTTCCTGTCCCGATTTCGATCCCAATTCCAATTTCAAATTTTTAAAAATAAAAAATTAGAAATTATAATACTAAAAAATTAATACAAGTTAATGTGAGAAACCAAAATTTACAATTTATTTATATGTCAATTGTAGATTTTGTTTTCAGAAAAAAAAAAAAGCACACTATTGTATTATTTATTAAACCATTAAAAATTGAAGTAAAGATACATTTTGACTAATCTATATACTAAAAGATAATTTAAACAAAAAATTAAATGTATCAATTACATTGGCTTATAAGACTATAATAGGCTAAGGTTATTAAAAATTTCTTCAACGTTCGAATTTGTTCCATTTGAAGAAGCAACTATAGTACTCTTATCACACTTGTTCATATTTGATTCGATCTTGATCTCGATCTCTTGATCCCTTATACTCGCATCGTACCAATCTGCTAATAATTCTTGAATCTCCAAATGGTTGAGGCTCAATTGAGACCGTCTCTTGTCCAAAATGCTCCTACCCGCATTGAAAACTTATTCGACCATTATAGTTGATGCCGGTGTTGCTAAAATCTGCTTTGCAATAAGAGAAAGGACGGGGTAAACCTTTGATTTATTACCCTGCCATTCTCGTACTGAGAATTCTTTGCCTTTCCCTAGGTTCTGGCTATCATCGTCTTGGAACTCAAAAGAAGTAGTTAGATAAATAACAAGTTCCGTACTACTAGTGCCGTTCCTTGACCTTTTCAATAGTATGTAATATTTTTTTAGACGAGAGGATATTATAATACTAGTAGTATTCCGTGAACTACTACTAGCACTATTATCACTACTACTGGCACGGTATATGCAGAACTTGAGCTTGATAATCACAATATAATGTACGAATAAACTCTTTAGTCATTTCAACAACTTCAATTAGATCCACTACATTGTCTTTAAGAACAATATATTCTGACATTTTATTTATTATAGTATAATATGCTTCCAAATATTGCATCAAACCATCAATTTTAACACGAGAATCTAAAACAGGAGCAACTAAATAAATAGGTAGAATATGATAATAATAATTAAGCCATTTTTATAACATATCAATAACAGCACTTTGCAAAATAATGTCATTTACACTATCTTATAAAATACTAATTATATCATATGCTTGGGACAGAAATAAATGAAATGTAAGAAAATAAACACCAAATAAAGTCAAGTAGCAGTTTAAAAACATGCAAAACTTCTACCATTTTTCTACAATATTGTTTTCCATAGACTAGGATGCAAGTCAAAACTACTAGGATATCTGTTTCTAAAAAATTCGCATAATAAATCATTATATTTTAAAGAATTATTAAGTAAAACATAAGTTGAGTTCTAACGATTAGGAACATCATGAACAATTTATCTTGGTTTCCTTCCTTTCTTAATACAAAATTTAGCTCATTCTTTCATTATTTTTGGATGGACAATTAGGTAACTAATTGCATCTTTAATAGGTTCAACCGAAACATTAAGTGTTCTCAAACCATCTTGAACACTTAAATTTAAAATGTGACATGCACACCTAATATGAAAAAAATTTACCACCTACTTGTGGTTCACAATAATTTTTTAAATCTCTAATCGATGCAATATTATTAATAGCATTATCAAAACCGATTGAAAAAATTTTATTTACCAAGCCATATTTGTCTAAAAGCTCTTTAATAATATTACTTATATTTTATGGCTGTGTAACTTTCATTAAATATACGAAAAATAATTAATCCTTTTTTGCATAATCTAATTATCATCAATGCAATGAGCAGTTACACCCATGTAAGAATTTCTATCCCAATCATCACTCCAAATATCACCACAAATTGAAATACGACCTTCTAATTTTGAAAAAATATCTACCAAAATCTTTTGTTCTTTATAATATTTTGAAAATTTACATGTAAAAGTTGCTCTAGCATATGTTTAACTTGTAGATTCACATACGTTTGTGGAAAATATACATATTCTTTTTTTTTTTTCACCAAAACTAAATAGTAAATGTTCTCTACAAACAAAATTAATTAATCCAGTTTTATATTGTTGATCAGAAAATTTAAATATAGGATTACAGGATGAAGATGCGTACTCGGGTATTTGAGATTGCGTCTTGTCAATGCCGAATTCTATCGGATGTTCCTTGGTCAAGTGCTTCACTATTGTTTCGTGTCCGCTCTCTTTTTTCCAATTATAGCTACCCTTGCAATAATTATACAGTGCATTAGTTGGATTCTCTGTGTCGTTATCTAATTTTGTTGTAAAATGTTTCATAAACATTTCAGCCTTTGGAGCCTTAGAAATAGGAGGTTTTGTTGATTTACTTCCAGAATCAGGAGTTATTTCAGCATCATCTCTAAGATTAATAAAAATTTCATTAGAATTTTGACTATCCATTAGAAAATATTAATTTGAACTTTTGAAAAAAAAATTATTATAAAAAAATAACCAATAGAATTTATTAAAATTAGAGAAAATAAATGACACTTGAAAATAGTATACTAAGAAATAAATTGATATTATAAATATATAGACAATAAATAGAAATTGATAAATAATATTAGAGATTATGAAAAATTTGAGAGTATTTGAGAGAATAAGAGGATTGAGTTGAGAGAATCGTGTGTTGAAAATGGTAGGAAGAAGGGATATTTATAGATAAATTTTGAAAATTAAAAAAGAAAAGAAAGAGGGAAAACAGTTTATGGCCGTTCCCATAAGTGATAAGGCTACCAAGTACCAACAGTCAAGTGTTGACCGTTGGTGTGTTTGCTGTGGCAACAGTCACACACCAATGGTCATTTTGACCCTTTAGTTTTTTTTTTTTTCCTTAATTTACCCGGTTCTGATTTCGGAACTGCCGGTTCCTATTTCGATTCTAAAAAATAGTGAACCGGAACCGGAACTTTGTATGTGGTTTTGGTTTCAGTTCCTAGAATCGGATTTGATGGTTCCAATTTTGGTTCCAAAACTGTCGATTTTCAGCAGTCAGGTTTCGGTGGTTTCAGTTCCAGAACCGGAACAGTGGTCATCTCTATTTTCAGTTGAATAATTAATTCAACTCAATTCAAAATTATCATAAAATTAAGCGTAAAACACAACATTCTTGTCAATCACTGTATATATAAAAAGTGACAAATTACTAATTCGAATTTTTACTACCTTCGATATAAAAAAGAATTGCATATCAAAAATTTGCTCATTAGGGTCCTCCTGCTGATAATTCTTCTTGATTTTTGGGCCTGATTCCATGGCTAAAAGACTAGTCCAACGTCTTCAGTTCAAGAAAGTGAAGCTCTTGGCTAAGGTACCAACCCATTCTATAATGTTTGTTTCTTATAAGTTGGCCCTCAGCCCAAGAAAGTGTGGCTGATAGCAAAGGTAGTAACCCAATCTAGAAAGTGGGTTCATTATGCTTCTTTCCTTTTTATTCCCCTTTTTTCCTTTTATTTTTCCCCCCTCTATATTTGTTTTCTTGTAGTATTTTGTAATTCCAGAAATTGTTTTTTGAACACAAAAAAGGATAATTTTGACCACGTGTAGTATAAGCACCTCATATTAAAAATGTTTATATTGTTATATACGGGGTTAATTTTCCCTTAAATTATGCATGTATAATACATAGGACTTGTTGATAATGCTAAAATATGAATTTTGAATTCTGAAATTTGAATTTTAAATGTTGAAATTATTAAGTTACTGAATTGATAAAATTATATTTGTTTAATAATAACTGAATTCAATATTGAATTAAAATACCTGACTTCCTAAATTTATTAATTTATATTATTTCAATAAATTGTCTCATGTGGTATAATAAATAGTGTGAGAGAGAAAAGTAACAATCACATTTTGTGACTTTTGAATTACGGTCACCATCTACAAAGTCATAAAATTATTTGTGACTTGCAAATGGAAGTCATACCATTATTCGTGATTTAGAATCAATAGTTATATGACAAGTATTTGAATGTAGTACCACAAAGTGATTGTATTTGTGGTCGTCAAAATAGTATAGGTTATTAAATTTTAGTTTTTATTCTGGTGAATTGAGCAACGGTGTAAATTAGAGAGAGTTTATGTATGATATAGCACATGATAAAAAGAATGTTTTGTGTGTGTCAGAAAAAGGCATGCAAATAAAATAGAGATGGAGTGTGCAAGTCAAATTTTTACTTAAAATTTTGAGTACGATTAAGTAATATTTAACATATTAAGTGGTAAGAGAATTTTATTACCAACAAGGTTAAATTAATTCAAAAAACTCTTAATTAATTATTTTTCAGTATTAAGTGGAATTATTAGACGGAAAATCATTTACAAAGGCACAAATTCATAACCACTTGCCAAAGTCACTCCATATGACATGATCTTATTAAATCACGACTCCCTTGATTTTAAATTCTCGACTAGATTTCTTTATTTCTTTTTCGGATCTAGTGATATATCAATTACTTTTATTTGTCACAGTATATAAATGTACTCTTTTCAAGCACACCCATAGTCATATGGGCCATGCATATACATAAACATGTGTTCATGTTTTTGTTTTTGTTTTTTTGGTAAATAATGTGTATTAATGTTATTTACAATTACACATTGTTAATTTTTAGTGGTTATAGATTTACACTAAGACCTATTTAAACCAAATTAAAATCATTTAAGTTCATAAAAAAGTATCTAGTAATTAATTAATTAGTAGGAAAAGGATTAAAAAAGGGTTAAATGCAGAAAACCCCTTTGAACTTATTATTAATTAGTAATTAATTGTTTTTCTTGTTTCTTCTTCTTTTTCCCTTTTAATTATTTTCTCTATCTTGCTTTTCTTTTCTTTTTCTTTTTCACTATTCTCTAAACAATTACATTACTTTTAATAATTAATTAATTAAAATTCTAACTTTTCACATGTGTGTAAACAATTTAATTTATAGTTTAATCATGCTTTAATACAATAAATATACTTTGTTGTAATGTAAAGTTTGTGATTAATTATTAATAATAAGATTAAGAAATAAAAATAAAATTTTTGGGTTAGAGGAAATTAAAAAATTTATAGTATACAAATAAAATTATAGAAAGAAAAAATGTGTAGAAATTTTATTTGTGGGGTATTATCAGAAAAATATAGTAAGAAAATATTACGACTGCCTAATATAAGGGTTTTTGGAGTTATGGTAAATTCAACCAAAATATGACACGTGAATGATATGGCACAAAAAAAACTTTATTTGCATACATAGAATATATATTTTAACTTTTTTATAAATTATTTTATCTTTTTATAATTTGTTTATTTGTTAATTATAGCATTAGTAAAACTCACAAAATCCATATTATACTATTAAAATATATGTTGCTTATATTATAAAACTTATTTATTCTATAAATTATTTATAAACATGTAAAAAATTAGAGATTTTAACTAACCAATTACTAGTAATATAATAATTTAGTGGTAACAAGAAAGAATAGGTAAGAAGATAAAAAGGAAAAATATGAGAGAGAAAATAAATAAATTGGTAAGAAGAGAAAAAAAAAAAAAAACAAAATTATTAAAATAGTAAGGGTGATTTTGTCTCAAAACATGAAGAAGCAAGGGATAAAGGGTAAAGTACTTATTAAATAAGTTTAAGCGGGAAAAGTTCAATTGGGGTATAAGTTCAATGGGATTTTCTGCATTTAACCCCAAAAAAACTAATAAAGTGTAGTAAAGAGGCATCTCTCCCATCTCACCCAACATCGAACAGTTGGCACTTGTTCCTCTTATTAGCCAAATAACTTATATTAATTCAAGAGTTGACTCCAATTTTTAGGTGTTCTCTAAATTTCATTTACCATGGCACTGATCACCAACTTCGTATTTAGCCTAATACAACTAAAATGGAATGAGGGGCACAAGTGAAACAAATTTCATGAAATTCCCTTTTGCTTGAGATGCTTGTCTCAATTATCCAATGCTTTTCATCTTGAACGTTGTTCTCTTAGGATAGATGATTCAAACTTTGAACTTCTATGGCTTAAGGTTTAAATTTTTTAAGGAATTCAAAAATTTCCACCGCAAAGAAAAAATAAGTAAAGAATTTATTTTGTCTCTCTTATATTTTGCAGCTCCAATTTTCTTGAATAAATCGACGATTATATTTAACAATTACTATGCACTAATTTATTTTTGAATGTACACTTGTTTGTTAAATTTAAGTTTAATTTCAACTAAAGAAGATAAAAAAAAAATAGAAATTTTTTTAGGACACAGTCACTTTAAGAATGAAGATTTCATGCTTGGCTTATTACTAACCCTTAGTATTCGACATCATTTCTTAATCACTCTCACAAATAGTCTATATCAATATGCCATAAAGGTGGGTTTCATCAGCAACCTACACAATTTTAATCATCTCACAAATAGTCTATATCAATATGCCATAAAGATTAGAGTGCATGAAAGCATTAGGATTAGGGTTCATGCCCAAAAATGCTATAGAGGGCTTTGACTAACCAAAAGAAATATATATATTCAATATAGTTCTTTTCTCCATATGGTGTTGTAGAAAGAGCAAAAGAGCATGACTTCATTAGAATCAACACTAAGCTTAGTTTGGGAGTTTAGGAGAGAAGAAAAAAGAAGAGAAAAAGATATGTTATGAGAGAAAAGAAAAGAAGAAAAGAAAAATGTACTTCTTTTTATTTTGTTTGGGAGTATAGGAAAGAAATAAGATAATTTTGGACTCATAGGGTATTATTATTTTGATGTTTGATATTGTAAGAGTAAAGATGACATTTTAAAAGAGTTTACAAACATTTAAATGAATTTTCTCTCTATTTCACTCCAATTTTGGAGAGAAAATATTTTAACTGTACCATCCCTCCAAATCTCTCCATTTCTCTCATTTTCTTCTCACTTAAGACTCCCAAACAAGAGGGAAGATTTACTTTTCTCTTCTCTTCTCTTCTGTTCTTTTTCCTCCAAATCATCCCATCCAAACTAAGGCTAATAAAAAGCACCTTTTGAGGAAGAAATAAAATATATTAATTGGCCGAACAAATTTAATTCAAAACGATTGCCATCCCAAAAGGTTAAAGGAGAAAGGTCAAAGTAACCTACAAAAGTTTGACTTAATATCCCAACTTAACTATTGAAAGTAAAAACTGTAATCAAACCTTATATGAAAAAAAAAAAAATTTAAAATGAAACTAATTAAGGAACTCAACAAATACATTATACAAACTTATCGGAGTATTATAAATACATCCAATTAAGCGTATGTGACAAGTATCTCATTTTCATTAAAGAGTAAAATTAAACCATTAGGGGCCTCTCTTAATTTTGTATATGGACAATTAGGGATCTCCACTGAAACAATTTATGGGTTTTCTAATATAAAATTATTGCACAACAAAATATTAGTACTTTGGAACTAAAATGACATTCAATCTCAAAAGAATTTGTAATAGTCATTTCAGAAATTTAACAATCTCTCGAACATAAAAGATAACTAGTTCTCCCCCATTTTTCTTTTTATTATTCTTTTTTAGGAAAAAAGTAATTTTGGTCCCTCTTGTTTGGTGTATTTACTAAACTATTCTCCAAAGTTTTGGACAAAACAAATTTAGTCCCCAATGTTCTAGAATTTGAACAAAATTAGGACAATTAACGAAAAAATAAAATTTTTGACATAAAATGGCCACGTGCTTGTCACATGGTCGTTAAGTTTAAAAACTAATAATATATATATATATATGCTAAAAGAATTGTACAAAACTGGTCCCCAAACTTTGTCAAAAATGCAAAAATCAGTCCTCAAAGACAAAAAAAAAATCAAATTTTCTTTTAACACAAAAATTCAGAAAAATTTCAATGTCGAAGTTACCCATTCCATTGGTGATTTGAGGAGAGAGGAAAAGATTTGTGAATGTTAGAAATAATCTCAACTAAATAATAATCACATCCAAGAATCGCTGCGTGAAATAGAACTTAAGGGTTAGTTGTGCTGAGTGATTAAATTTGAAATAAAATTTTGAAAATAAATAGCATTAGAACTTCTCAAAGGATAAAATATATATAGTTCTTAATAAACTAATCTTATACGTTACAGTAACATTTTATTCTTAAATTAAATTTTCACAACATTGTAGTGATATAAATTTGTCCTTAGTATTATTATCATTGTTTTATTACAAGAAATGTAACTTTAATATTAATTAAACCTGTTGCCAATTAGCTAGACTTGGTGACACAAATTCAAGGAAATTAACAATATCAAGTGTCATATCGCAAGTTCTTTTTGACTTCTTATAATATTTCTTTTTTACCTTAGTAAAAGATATATTACTCCCTCCATCCTATGTTGTGATAATTGTCATCTTTTAGAAATCCAAATTATTAAGAATAGTATGTTGATAGTGATGGTTGTTTAAAATTTCTAATTTTACCCTCCAAAATTAAAAAATTGAATAGTGTATGATAGTTTTTAGGAAAATTCTACAATCCCTTTTAGGGAACCATTCCGTTATGCTTCAAATGCTTGCACAGTACAACATCATATACTTTAAATGCTTGTACTGTACAAACTTTTAAAGATAAGGGAATGTTTCTTTAAAAGATGCTATAAAATTCCTCTAGTTTTTAACAAAAAGACAAAAGATAAAAGTGGAAAGGGAGTAATGATTATGTTTTGACCTTTTGAACTTGACAAATGTTTTGGAAAAAGTAAAATGGGAAACATAATACTTTTAATAGGATGGAGGGAGTAATATATAAAATGGTAATACAATTTTATCATATGTATAATTATTTTCTGTCCAAGGAAATAGTCCATTGTCTAAAATTTCATTTCGACCTAAGAACATGATGATTTAATATCTTTACTATTGATATTAGTTTGTCAAATTTGATAATTAAATGTAGTTCACATTGTAAATTATAATGTCTATAAAAATTTAGTTATTATTGATATGTTTATTCACTCTAATAATACTAGATATTTAATAATATCACTATAACACTATGTGAATTAATATTCTAATAATAATATTTTACAGTATATGTATACAATTAATTTTTTAATAAAAATACATTTTACCATTTGAAAATTCAAATGTTATCTATTTTCAAAATTTTCATTTCAAGTCTAATTAATCATTCAGTATAATTAACCCTGATTGGTGATGTGAGATTAATTGGTCAAATTTTCCATTTCAAGTTTGTAATTAATCATTATTTAGTTGAGATTATTTTAACATTAAAAAATATTTTCCTCTCTCCTCAAATCCCCAATGGCACGGGTTACTTTGATATTGAAAATTTTAGAATTTTTGTATTAAAAGAAAATTTTATTAGTTTTCTTGTCTTTAGGGATTATTTATTTTTCATTTCTAACAAACTTTGAGGACCAACTTTGTACAATTCTTTTAGCATTTAATTTATTAATTTTTTTTTAAACTTAACAGCCACGCGACATGCACATGGCCATTTTCTGTTAAAAATTTTAATTTTTCGTCAACTATCCTAAATTTGTTCAAATTCCAAAATATTGGGGACTAAATTTGTTTGTCTGAAACTTTAGAGACTAGTTAGTAAATATCCCAAACAAGAGGGACCAAAAATGCATTTTCCCTTCTTTTTTGGTTTGTTATTTGTTAAAGTCATCAGGTAAAGTCATTTCAAAAACTTCTTTGTAATTGCAAATAACTTTTAAATTATAAAATGAAATAAAATACACCTAAAAAAACTTTTAAAATGAAAATGGCAATAGGACATTTAATAATATAAATTAGAAACCGAAAAATGATTATTATGACCAGTGCTTTAATTAAAAAAGACAATTTTTTTTTAAAATGATCTCAAATTCTAGCCACATGTAAAATGATGTGATTTATAATTGCACAAACAACCCTCCAAATGTCATATTAATAAGTTCATATTTCGACGGCCAAATAGATTACCATTTAATATGGAACGTTCTTTTGACTTCTGTGTCCTTTGAAAATGGTCTGTTTGCCAAATATGTAAATAAAAAAGCTTAAAATGCGATTAAACTTTGGAAATGATTAGGACATGAGCATCTGTGATTCCAACATTAAAAACCAAAAAAGATGCATTAACCAACTTAAAATACATTGTATATTATTAAACTAATTAAGTTAATATACAATTCATCAAACCAATTTCCATTGACATACACTAAATTACAACATTAGAGATAATCTATTGATTTGGATCCCAAGTACTTTTCATCAAGCCATTTTCCATTGACCTCTTGAACATTGACTGCTATCAAAGTACCTTACTAAACCAGCAATTTGCCCAAACTATAAATAATCCATTCAAGAATCAGGAGCTCCAAAAATCAAGCCACCCCACATGGAAATTTGTTTTAGTAGATGTGTATTCAGTCACAAATGCAAAAGAATATGAAAATGAATCAAAGGGATATATGGGAATGTGATGAAGATGATCTCTTCTATGCTGAACTCAGAAGACAGGTCCTATTATTACCAGCAGAAGATGATGACGAAGAATGTCAAGAAAGCAGACATCCCAATACGTACTGCTAAATCTTTACAACAAAGATTTAACACAAGCCCTCCTTCATTGCTGCAACCAGGATGCTATTACAACTGGTTAGGCAACGACGAAAACGGATCAGTACCGACATGGCTATTTAACTTGTGGAAGCCTAGAAATGGAACTGGAGTTTTCATCCCACAGATTATCTAGTCCAGAAGAAAATATAGGCCTAGTAAGTTCTTTTGGTATATTAGCTTATCTTGTAGATTTTACATGCATGATGAATATGTTAGACCATGCATATATAGAATTTGTTTGCAGTTTATATTCTACAGCTCTTGATTAACTAATTTGGTGTTTTAATGTGTAACAGGGAATAGAAGAATAATGAAAGAGGAAGGATGTACAAGCCAGTAGCAAATTAATGTGGACTGATGATTTACTAGTTTTGGCTTTTTTGTTATAATTTTTTGGTATTACACTTGTATTATATCACCTAAATGAGTGATATGTATACCTTATGTACACCTAAAGCCTGATTTACAAGTTAATTTTCTATAAATGTTAACTTATCAATGTAGATATAATTTTGCCAACAAGGGAAATGGGCAATTGCTTCAATTAGTTCTTGATGTTATGAATGGATGAATTAATTGCTTGTAATTCACAAATATTGCCGTCAATCGACCAGAAACTCAAATATTGTCTGGATAGAAAGAAGAAGAAATAGCAATTATATCAATTACTACGATATTACAACGATTCTGGACACCAGATAGCAGCTGAGAAGGAAGGGTTCAAACTATCATGCATCTGGCGAGATTCTATATATTCTGCAGTCATCCAAATTAACAATCAACTCTAACTTGGTTTACTTTCTATGTTAGATCGAAAAGTAATTAATTCAATGATATGGATGAATTTGAAATTTACGTTATAGCTTTAATTTGAGAATTTTAATAGAAAATAACTCACAGGTCACGTGGCTGTTGAGTAAAAACAAAAAAATAATAACTAAAATAAAATTGTAAGTTCTAAGATAATTGTGATATCTGGTCCCAAAATTTATCAAAATATACAAATATGTCCGCAAAACAATAAAATTTCTTACCGACCCAAATATTCATTTGAAATTTTGTGCTTGTAATAGCAAAAATGTATTATTTTGTATGTGCATGTTAATTTATATTTATTCGTTCTTTTTGAATTTGATATTTTTTTTTAGAATTCTTGATTTGTTAAAGTTTTAAGTGTTATGTTTTTTATTAACTAATAGCGAGTTATATTAACTTAGTAGTGCTATAACTCGATTTAAACCTGGATAACTCTAGTTACCTAAAGTTACAGCAGGATGTCTATTTTCTACCGCTAATGTGGCGATTTTTTCTAAGTACTAGTCGAGGCTATTTTCGTCCAAAACAAATCAATTGAAATGCACCTTTATGATGTTACTTAGCAAATTTTAATAATAATAATAAATCATATAAGTTACGTAGACAAGTTGATTCGAAACGTAGTTTTATAAAGTATTTCCTTTATTTTGTACCACTTCTTTAGTTTAATGCTACTGAGAAAGGCACACTAAAAGGTGTGTAATTAAATAATAATATAAAATATAGGTAGTTGAGAAAGAATAGTAGAAAGGAAGTTATATAGTAATTACATTATAAAGATGAAGGTATAGTTGGTAAATGAAAAGATGATAAATACCAATCTCTTCCTCTCCCTTTATATATAACATAGATATATGTATATAGTATAGTTATGTCACTGACTAAAGAAAATCTATACTATATATAAAGAGAGAGGGAGAGACTGGTATTTGTTATTTTTTGTTATGTCAATTATACTCTCATCCTTACAATATAATCTATACTATACATAGAGGGAGATAGGGAGGGAGAGATTAGTGTCTATCATCTTTTGTTTTGCTAATTATATTTTCATCCTCACAATGTAATTGCTACAATTTCCTTCCCACTATTCCTCACAACTACCTGTATTTTCTATCTTTTTTATTTGAAAATTGCGCACTCATGAAATGTACGTGTACCTCTTTCACTAATAAGAATAAAGTTACATATATACTAACTTTATTCTAATTATATTTTTGCACATTTTCTCTTTCCAAACGTGATTATACTAAGTTCGATCAAATTAAAATAAATCAATTTCCTATATAGTAAAAATTTTAAATTTGGGATACAAATAGATCATACATTAAACAAATTTTGTTATTCAAAAAGTAATGATATTTATGTTTGATAATGAATTATTATTTACTTCAAAAAGTTTGGTGTTGTTCTAGTTTATGCATGATAAAGTATATTTCTCGCCTTTCGAATTCTAGTTACTGACTTACTATAGATGTTCATGGCCTTATTTGGGATCGTATTCCGTCATCTTGTAGTTCCGACATAATTAAATCCCAAAAATATTGTCTAATTATCTTATACTGTAAGATGATTATTAAATCTAAAAAAAATTATTTTTTCAAATCCTCAATGTATTTATTAGAATTATTTTAGAAACACTTGGAAAGCCTACTAAGTTACTATTGGCTTTAATCCCTCATCCCTTTGCAAATCATTTTACTTATTTTACTACTTAAAAAAGTTACTTCGTTTCTTTTATTCCTCGTAAAATATTTATATATTAAACCATTAATGACGTAATTAATTTGTTTCTCTTGAGTATTTGTTATGCTCTTCCGCACTTGAGTGGGATCCCTTAATTGATCCCATGTTTGTGCCACATGGATACTACGAAGAGTAAAATGCATTTTTGACATTGAAAGTTGAAATTTTTAGGATTTTCGTGATTTAAAGAAAATTTTATTCTTTTCATTTTTGGAGACATATTTTGTATATTTTGAAAAAATTTGGCAATTAGTTTTGCACAATTTCTGTTTAAAATTTATAATTTCTTCTGAAATATTTTTTCTTAATGAAAACATGACCCGTACATGATTTGGTAATTAGTTTTGCATAATTTCTTTAAAATTTATAATTTCTTCTGAAATATTTTCTCTTAATGATCGTTTTTTATTAAAATTCTCAATTTTTCCATCAATTTCACCTATTTCAACAAAAGTTTGAAACATTAGGACTAATTTTGTTTTGCTCGAAAGTTTGAGAACTAGTATACTGAATATCGTAATTAATGGAGCCCATAAATGCATTTTTCCCTTCTATTGCGTACCAAATTAGTCCTTCCCATGTGATAATTTTTTTTTTACCAGAAATGTCATCGTGTATCAATAAAACTCAGACAAGATTACAAAAAAGGCAACTGCCTTATGTCTTGGCAAGCTGCATTCAATAGCCAAATTGAAAAGTTATCCTTTCAATCAACATCATTACAAAGAAATTTGACAAAGGTTGCTTATAACTCTAAGAAATTAGAGTTATGTATCGAAACCCTAAAATTGAGTATTCTTACCTTAAATTTAAGTATTTTTGTGATTTAAGTGTTGTTTTTACCTATTTTTACTTTCATACTCTAAATTATGTTAGTTTATGTTAATTTAGTATTTTAATGCTATTTTAGTGTTTTTGTGTAACTAAAAGAGTGAATTTATTTGTAGGGTTCAAATCAAGTTATTAAGGAGTTTGTAACTGCGATCATCAATTTTGAACAATGATATCATAAACCGTGGTCACTGGAGAAAAATTGCTACTAGAACTTTGACCGCACTTGACAACCACGGTCATCATCGCGAAACATCAGTAATTGCGGTCATCAATTTTAAAGAGGAACACTGTAAACCGCAGTCATTAGAGAATTTCACATGGACATTAGTGACCGTGGTCACTAAGCAATCAGTGGTTGCGGTCATGGAGTACGATACGAGTATTTGTCAAGGGCAAAATAGTCCATTCTGAGGCAAATTACAGCTGCAAACTCCTTACTCCAACCTTAGGCTGTTAAAGTAAGCAATATAAATACTCTCTTAAGCTTCTTAGGATGCTGAGTAGTAGAAGTAGTAGTAAGTAGGAAATAGGAGTAGGAATAGTGTAGTGCAACTCTTCTTCCTTTTTCCTCCCTATTGGAGAGGGTTTTCTTATATTAGATTAGATTAGGATTTATCTCTATCGTAACCTCCATTTCCTAGCTAAAGATTCAACTTTTTTAGTAGTAAGTAATTTGTTCTTGTTTAAACTCCTTTAGTTAGTTTTTAATTTCATATTTTTTTAGCTTAACGAGTTTAATTACTTTCATTAAAATGTTCTCCTACTTGCTTTCTTAGTTTAGTTATTAAAAATAGTTCATGGGCTTTTTTGTTAATTACTTCCTTTACATGTTTTCTTAGTATAATTGTTAGATTAGTTAATGGGTTTTTTTAGAGATGCTTTCTTAGTGAAAAATTGTATCTTAGACTAGCTAATTAGGATAAGTTAGTTATGGGCTTTTCTTAAAAATATTTTTTTAGGGATAATTATGTAGTTAGATTAGTTAATCAACTTAGATTAGTTCATGGGTTTTTCATATAATTGTTTCCTTTACTTGTTTACCTAGATTAGTGGGTGGATTAGTTAATAAGTTTTCCTTAAAAGTGCTTTTTTAGTGATAATTTGTAGTCTAGATTAGTTAATTAGAGTAGATTAGTTAATGGGTTTTCTTTAATTTGTTTTAGTACTAATTAGTAGTTTAGATTGGTTAATTACTCCCTTAAATTACTTTCCTTTCTACTTGTCTTCCTAAATTGCTTTCCAAAGTGCCCCCATTTTACCTTCTTTCTTAAAAATGCTTCCTTTAAGGTTGATGCTCAAATTGCTTTGCTATATTAGTCTTTAAATTGCTTTCTTAGTTTTTTAAATACTAGTTTTAATTAAATCACTTTAAAATCAATCACTTTAACTAATAATCCAACCAAATAATCAATAATCGCCAACCAATTCTTGTAGATTTGATCCCTACTTTCTTATACTATTAGTTGGCAACTGTATACTTGAGAGATATTACCTAATTAGTATTAGAATTTAGGTGCTTTTATAAATTTCACAACTAGACCTTTTTCTAAAAGTGCATTAGTCGCTAACAAATGCCCTCACACAGTTGCCTTCTCTCCTAACAAAAGGAAAGGAAACTATAAAAAAAGAGGATTTCAGTCTAACAATATTCTCTAGAATCACAGCAATAGGTACAATCCTAGTTGAACTATTGTTAATAGAATCAATAACCTATTTACAATCAGATTGGACTTCCATACATTTCCATCCTTCCCCAATTGCTTTGGTGCCAAAACCTTCTCAATTACATCTTGACCACTGAAATCCTTGTATGTTAGCTAGAAAGCAATAGTTTTTCCTTTATCATCTCTAATGACATCTCCATGTCCAGTTTTGTTCTTTAATTGACAGACAGCAGCATCTGTGTTAATCTTCCAGCAGCCATTTGGAGGAGGTTTCCAATTTTCATTCTGAGTTTTAGCATTCTTTGGAGGCCACATTTTGTTGCTTTATTTGAAGATTCTTCAAATGCAAATCATTCATCCATTGTTCTTCTGACACAATCCATTCTCTCCTTTCTTTTTTTGTTGAAACACCCGTTATTCCTATTTTTCCATATCTACCATAATATATTCACTGTCACAATAATGTGTTTGCCTCCTTCAGATCTAGCAGAAGCTCCCCCTAATTCTAACCACCAATTCCAAAAATTACCTCTGCAATCCTTTAGTCCTTCCCATTGTACAAGGGTTAATTTGTTGCACCTGTCTACAAAAAGAGAACATAAGTTCCAAGATTTCTATAACTTCACCACCACACCCACATATTAACTCACCCTTCCCTATTTTCTTACAATGACTGAATTCATAGGTAGAATATCATGCAAATATTTCCAAATGAAGTGTTTCAATTTGTGTTTCAGATTCATTCCCTAAGGTACTTTCTAAACCTTAGAGCCTTGGACATTTCTACTGGTGCTAGCCTTTGAACTCTTTGATCCCTCTTTCCTTTTTGAGAACTTTTTTGGCCAAAAAATACTTAGATTTTTCAATATAATCTCTAGAATTGGAGTTTGTCTAAACCAATCTATCCATTCCTCAAAAAAGATAGTGGCATTCTAGAAATTTGTTTGACTTCTTCTTCAAAAAAGTACTGGTGTAACAATTCCAAATTCCACTTCCCATGATTTATCAGTTTACTCATAAACAAAAATAGAGCATTTATCAAGTCTCCAAGTTTAGATCTTTCCTTCTTCAAAATCCAAAATCCACCTATCCTCCCAAATTTTTATAAACATATCATCCCCAATGAACTCATTAGGGCAATACCTAACATGTTTACTCACTAAAAGGTTTAGTTTTGTTATAATTCTCCACACTTCTTTAGCTAAGAGTGCAAGGTTAAATCTCTAGATATCCTTAAATCCTAATCCATCATCTCCTTTAACTTTATAAAGCTTCTCTCGTCTAGTGAGTCTTCATTTCCTGATTATCCCCTACTCACCAAAAGCGAGCCATTTTAGTATACAATTCATTACATAGCTTCTTAGGAATTTTAAAGCAAGACTTAGTATAGCTAGGTATAGCAAGTGCCACAGATTTAAGCATTACCTCTTTCCCAGCCTGGTTAAGCAATTTACCCTTCCAACTTTCTAATTTGGAACATATTCTTTGCTCGACAGAATCGAAAACTTGCCCCTTTGTTCTTCTAATTACCAGTGGTGACTCTAAATATTTACTTTGTTTAACATGATTCATCCCTCCTAGTTAGTGGACAATCAACTCAATGTACTGTTGACTGGTATTCTTGCTAAAAGGCACTGAAGAGTTATCAGTGTTAATTAACTGTTTTGAGGCTGCTTCATATTTCCTTAAAATCTGCATTATATTATCTATTTCAAACCCTATGGCCCTACAAAAAATCAACGAGTCATCAACAAAATATAAACGTGAGGAAGAATGACCATTTTTGGCAATTTTCAATACAGTAATCTGACTCCTTCTTCTACTACTGCTTGCTTTAACAGACTGGTGAAACATTCTGAACATACCACAAATAAATAGGGAGACAAGGGATCACCTTATCTAATGCCTCTAGTAGGCTTGATGTACTCACAGTTTTCTCCATTGATGTTCACAGAATAGGTAATAGTAGAAATGCATTGATGAATCCAATTAATCCAAGTAGAAACCCATTTTGGACATAACACCAAGCAAAGAAGCCGACTCCACCTATCGTAAGCTTTAGACATATCTAGTTTTAGATCCATATAACCTTCTTTACCATTTCTTCCATTATTCATAAAATGAATGTACTCGTGCAATAAGAATGTTGTCTACAAACTGTCTGCCTAGAATGAAAGCTGATCGATTAGGACTAATGCAATTGTGCAATAGAGGTTTCATTCTAGATACTAGGATTTTATAAATAATTTTATAGAGCACATTACATAGGCTGATGGGTCTAAACTGAGAAACATTAAAAGGATGATCAACTTTAGGGATAAGGAGAGATCAAGGTTTCATTAGTGGCTTTAAGCAGATTACTAGAAAAGAAAAAACTTTGGATTGCAACAATTACATCCAATTTGATTAATGTCTCAAAATTTTTTGAAAGAAAATTGGGGACATTCTATCAGGACCAGGAGATTTATTTTGATGCATAGAGAAAATGGTCTCTTTAATCTCCTTTTCAGTAATAGGTTTACTAGGAATCTCTTGGAGTATTTCTACAAATCACCAGGCTAAGAAGTTGTGAAAATTTTGCTAAAATATTCAATGATTTCTGCTTGGATCTCCTAATCAGTCTCATACTAATTACCATCTACCTTCTGCAATTTGGAGATCTTAATTTTCCTTCTTCTTTCACTCTAACTTTTTGACTCTATTAAATTTCCTCCTCCCTATAAGCAGTACTTAATCTATTTTTTAACCCTGCCAGAACTATCACCTTATCATCCTCATTAGTGGCTTTGACCTCTTTTATCTTTGCTTTGATGGATTTGATCTCTTATTTCAATATTCAATATCACAATTCCAACAACTTAATGTAAATAAACAAAACGAGTTAGCGAAAGACAATGACAATTATGTCCACTAATGATCTGAAATATTAATCCTACATGATCCTTCATATTAATGTGCACAAGTAGATAAGGAATAATATTTCACGAATTATGTGTCCAAAAGATCAAACCATAATAGCAAAACTTCATGGAACTATGATGTTCGCACAATCTTTTGGCACCAATGCCTTCACTAATAAGTATACACAAATGGACACCTTATATTTTAGATTTCTTTATAGAACAATACAATACTTTAATTCAATGTGTTTAGAATTATAAAAGCGCTTATTGTTCTTTAATAGAAAAAATAGCAGCGGAAAGTCCCAACATAACATTATGGGTTCAAATATCAACAAGTACTTATCAAATAACAACAAATTCAAAATGAATTAATGTGTCTTTTATGAGTTATGTGATTCAATACAATTTTTTCATGATTCTTAAGTGATGTAGTATCAATAATCATAACTCGAATTTTTAATATTCATTAGCTACTATAACTTATTAAATATAATTTTTAACAATTGAAAACTTAATATGTTTATCTAAACTCCCACTTTTCATATACATTCTCAATTAAAAGTATTCAATTTAAGGTAAGAATTTTAAATGATCAATAAATTAAAATCGATAAATTTTAGGCCAAATAATAAATGTCTGTGATACAATTTTATAGCATCTATAGATCGATAGAATTTCAATACATAATGTAAATAAATAATTTTCCAAAAATAAGTAACATGTCATCCTCAAACTTTCAAGAACTATTTTACTAAAAGTCTTATGAGATAATTCAATTATCATTTATATCATATCTCTATAAATACCAATTAAATAATTGATATTACTCACATTCTTCACTTAATAGTTCTTTATAAGAATTGTTTATTAACCAAATATTTGCAAGAAATCTATTTTATATGTATTGACCAAATATAAATACTCTCACTAACAATGTTGATGTATATCAATTGACCAACTTCTTTTTTCTTAACCAAAAATAAAGAATGAGGTTAGAAAAATATATGTTATTAATGGGAATATCAATTTGGTGCAAACATAAAATTCTTTTACTTGCAATCAAAAATTAAGTTCTCTTTCCAAATAATTATTAGATTAACACATGTATACTTTAGTTTAGCCAGTTATTTTCACATTCACTCAATATGGCTCTTAAGATGAGCTATTGGCCCCATGATTATTAGCAATAAAAATCTTTTGAACATTACATAAAGATTTTATGGTAATTAATACTTTTCATTTGAGTTAATATATTCACCAAAATTTTATCTCTATATCATTTAATATTACTGCGCAAGTCTCATTTATGATTCATATGAATAATATAACAGAAACTATTGTAGGCAATATTAATGAGATTTTAACTTTATTTTAGCTATTAACTCAATATTTTCTTTTATAGCATACTATTAAAATGTAGAGTTTCCTCTACTCGTATGATGACTTGTGAAAATACTATAAGATCATCTTTGTGTCTAAAAGTATAAATAAACTTATGTAAGTATACAACCATAAAACTAAAAATTAATAATTTTCTTTAAGTACTTTTCTAACTCCTACTATTCTCTTAATTTAGTTTAGTGGGTATAACCATAATATAACGTTTCTTCATAATGGAGCTATATTGAGTTATATTCAAATAAATATCAAAACATCAAATTTATTTTTAAAAATATTATATCTCAACAACTAAAGATAGCTTAAGTGATCCGCTTTACCTTTAAACTCCACAATTTGAGTTAAATCACATACTCCATATTGTTAAAAGAAAAATTTACATTTCTAGTATCAACAAATTTTGAAGTGTGATAAAGATATTAAAATTTTAATCTATTAGAATTAATAATTTTAGAAAATGATCGCTTATTACTTTTCATTCAACTTACTTAGGTATGGATAATATACCCTCATATTAGCTAAATTATGCATAATTATCTTGAAATAACTTGATATCTATCCATTTGATGATATAAATAAAATTTATACATTTATGCATGACATCATGATCAAAATATACACAGTGAATTTTCAAACTTCACTCAACAAGGACAAATTTACACAGTAAGTCATAATCGGTTATGTCCATAAATTTTTCTTGTTACATCTAGTCTGTATAAAGAGCTAGTAAGCATTGTTACCAATGCTTCTTAATCAACAAACCACATATTAAGGACATCCAAATCATCCTATGCTGTATCAATTTTTATTATATTTTCTACCTCTTTCACTTTCATATATCTCTATCTCTTGTATGATTTCTTTTTAAAATAAAGTGATGTTACTTTATTAACCAAGAAATAAAGATAAATCATTTTTACACAGATATCAAGTAATGATATAAATAAATATCTCTTGACCAAATGCAGAAGATAAAGAATAGTACACATAATTTTATGTTGTTAAGTATTATATAAAACTCTTTTGGTATCGGTTTATGTTCTTGTTTCAATAGTCTACTTCCTTACATGTAGTCTATACAAGAATTATATAATTAATAAATGTTAAAACCTTTAGTCTTTCTTTAACATTAATATATTTCTTTCAAATTTAAAAACTATACATATATTGGCTATGAATTGTTTAATAAGAATTAATTCATCTAATACTATAAAATTTATAACATACATAAACAGACTTTTTAGTTGTTTCTTAATACAAGATTATCTTTAATTTTAACGACACTTTCCTTATGGCTTTATTGTTTTTATGAAAACATAATTACTCGTGTTCATATTTCTACATTTATGAATCGCAACATGAACTTTATGAGTGTAATCTCCCTATTTTAAGCTTTTCACATCTTTCAATATACATGATTAATAGTTAATTATTAATCATAATATATAAATTCTTATTAATATGTATTTTAAAAGTTTGAATGGTTAAAACTTTTAAAAGAGACTTATTAATGAAATGTACAAGAAATTACTAAGATCTCGATATTATGGGATCTTATATCAAATGTATCAACAATTTGTCTCTTATTTTAATATATAAGATCATATACACTTCATTAAGTGTCAAACTTAAAAGTTATCAAGGATGCTATCTAAAAGCCATAATAATTTCTCAATTACTTTCATGAAAATTTTAATTTTAACAATAATAGGGCATAAGCATTAATGAGAGTACAAGACTTAATGAGCACTATTTATAAATGCAAAATGCTCCTACTAATCATAAATATTCATCAAATATATTAGCATAAATATTTACTCTTAATGAAAGTTATAGGCATTCTCAAAATTGCTAATTAAATTTTTTTACCCAAATCATTAAAAGAACTTACACATTTGGATAAGAACAACATAAATCATTGGAATATAAAAATCATATATCCAATAGTACTTGTATAATAATGATTAAATCATAATGATGCTAATCATACCATGAAACTTGAATCAATATTATGAGTTTAAATAAATTCAAACTAGTAAGCTAAAACATTAAATCAAAGAGTAATAATCATCACCTTTGGACATAGAAAAAATCTCCCAATTTATTGTCTTATTTACCAAACCAATTCAAATATTCTTTTTATCAAAATAGTATCCACAAATGAGTAATTTATTTTTTATTAAAATAGTGTCCACAAAAGAGTAATCCATTGCATCAACGTGTGCCACCTGTGGATTGAATAATGATGTGTCAGTGATTCACTCTATAAGTAATTTTACAATAATAACATCATAAGTTGAATAATCTATTGTGTCATTGTATCTCACCTTTACGTTGAATAGCAACATACTGGTGATTCACTCTACAAGTGAGGAACAATTATTCGCTTATACTTGTAATGGAGGTATTATATTCATTTTGGGCGTCTCTACAAGTGAGTAATATTAATCTACTTATATAACTTTAAGTGAGAAGTTATATGCCTTTGAGCAAATATAACAACTCATTCATAATTAAAGAAAATATAATATTTTTGGACAAATTATAATTTTAAAACCATGATTTCTCATAAATGTAAATCACCCATTAACAAACTTTCATCATAATTAGGTCACACTAGTGACTATTAGTTGATCTCACTTTCATCAATTTATATTTATAAAGGTTATTTTAATCATAATCTACCCAACGTACATTTATATATTGCTCAATAAATGAATTATAATTGAGAACACTTTTATCTCAATTTCTCCAAATAAACATTTATACTGGTTATATAAAATCTAAAGTGTTTCGTGAAATGATTATATTATTTCATATATGAGTGTACTATTATCTCAAAATTTTCATATATCAATAATAAATGTAACTTGGTAGAAGGTAAACCAAACGACTTTATGTATCATTAATCGACTGATATAATATGAAAGACAAGAGACAAACATGGTAACAGCTTCAACTCACATATATACTGACATTTACAGTGATTTAAAATAAGAAATTTAGGGTAATATACCAAGAATAACAAAACAATGGACCCGTGAAATTTCTTAAATGTCATGGCTAATAATAATAGTCGTGAACTGATTGTCCAATGTCACCTAGTGCCTCGGTAGACTATTAAATTATTGATAAATACACACAGGGAATGAAGTCTTAAGACCAATTTATATGACTTTGAATTCACCAGTAACAAGGTAAAACGGTGTCAGTTTCCTTATTGCACCTTCATGGAATATCTTTTCGGTCCAAATTTGTTAAGCTAGCAAAACAAAAAAGGGCTGCTTATTCTATTATTAATACTACGAAACAATATGTTTATTGCAGAATTCAACCAAAGCACATATGAATAAAAAGAAATCATTTTACGGCCATGCACTTAAAAAAAATGGACTTGGAGTTCGAGACGTTGTAAGATTGTCTACTAACCATTAACCTAATATAAAATACTTCTAGAGTATCTATTAAATGTGAATTGTGATTAAATGCTAACAAATCATTTATTTATTCTTGTGAAATTTTCATATATTGAATGTGAATTGTGATTAAATACTAACAGATCATTTAATAATTTATTCTTGTGAAATTATCATGTTCACTATAGACACTATATACACATTCTTACAAAATCATACCTTAAGCATGTATTAACCTTTTGTTTTGTAGTAACCAAACCATTAAATGCACTAATACGTTAAAAGTGATTTCATACTATATGTCATAAATACAGTCAATCACGCTCTACTCCTTCCAGGCATATTCTTGTCAAGCCGTAAACCTTCAATTTGCCCGAAGCTGTAAAATTATACGATTATGCATTATGTATTTTTTTTAATCAATATTAATAATTTTTCCCTAAACTTAATAGAGAAAAAAAATCGAGGACAAATATGTCATATTAATTTACAAGTTATAAATCTCAACCTTAAGCTATGATGTCACACACATGTTAAACAAGATGAGATCTTTAGTTTAAACTTGTAAATCAAAAATCTCAATTTTAGGACATTCTAATGACTGTGATTAGTGATAGATGATGTCATACAATACATTAAAGTAATAAAAGGGATTTAGAAGTCTGTGAGCTATTTATAAGGGACTCTAGAGACTCCTTCCTATTATTGGGAGTCCGACAAATAGAAGAGTCTTTTATCATATTAAAAGTATTAGTGGTAAATTTGATCTTGAGACATACTTATCCCAAGGTTATATACTTCATTATATTAGACAACGAATTGTAAATATGTAGTTTGTAATATAAATAAAATTGGTGGGTATATGTTGCAATTTAAAAAAAAAATTTAGCGCACATGAGCTGCACTGTAGCAGTACATGTGCGCTGAAGGCAGTGGCCAAAAATGGCAGCTGTATTTTTGACCGTTTGAAATTGAAAAATGGGTAAAATGGTGAGAGTTGTAACTTTTGCTTCAAGAGGGGTGTTCTATGGATTGAAAAGGTGTATTCCAATAGATTTCTCTGATCTTTCATCTCTATAAAAGAGAGTTATACCCACGAATTCAACATAACTTTCATCATTAAAAAAAATTCTATCTCTTCTTATACATTATCCTTGGGAAGATTTCTAATTATTTGCTATTAAAAATTTACAAGAATTTGTTGTATCCTAGAGGTAGATTGCTATTCACCCAAAAGCAAACTATTGATTATAGTGGGGGCAATCAAAACCTTAAGGAAAGTGATATACACGCCTCAAATTCTACAGGTTTTGATATTCCCAAATTTTACAAAATAAAACACTTGTTTCCTACTCCTTACTTGCAATTTCATTTCGTTTATTTAACAATCTAAAGGTTTTGATTGTGAGTAATCATGGAAACAAGTGGTGCCTTTAAAATGATGAATCAAGATTTCGTAAAATTAGATCGTCTTCATGGAACCGGAACAAATTTCAACCAGTGAAAAGGACAAGATGATGTTTTTCCTCACTGCACTAAAAGTTGCTTATGCTTTGGACCTGCATTGCCCGAAATTCCCACACCAATCATTTGAGATTCGAATGAACTCAAGGCACAATAGGAGAAAAGGAAGGAGGATGAGATTGTGTGTAGATGTCACATTCTCAACACCCACATCTACAATTTCAGACAGTCTTTATGATCTTTTCACAGCAGTCAAATCTCCAAATAAAATTTAGGCTGCCTTGGAACACAAATATATTACACAAAAACAAGGTGCAGACAAATTTCTTATCAAGAAATATTTTGAATTCCGTATTGTTGGCTCCTTTTCTATTTTGCATCAAGTTCATAACTTTCAAATTATTGTTTCAAAATTAAAAGATTTTGGTGTTGAAATTTCAGAATCGTGGCAAGTGGGGGCAATTATTGCAAAATTACCTTTTAGTTGGAATGATTATCAAAAGAAAATGCTTCATACTATTGAAATTTTAACAATTGATCAAGTTTTGAAATATATGAGAATCGAAGAAGATACTAGAAATCTTTATAAGAAGGATTTAGAACTTGTTTCAAAAGTGAATTTTGTTAATGAGAATAAGAGTCAAATCACAAGTTCTAAAAAAGAGTTTTCTGAAAATAATAATTCTAAGGACAAGTTCAAAAGAAATAGAATATGTTATAATTGCGGAAAGAAAGGGCATTATAAGAATGAGTGTAATTCCAATAAGAAACAAAAGAAGAATAATGCCTCTAAAGCAAATCTTGTTGAAAGAGATGTTGAAATTGTTGCAATGATAACTGGTTGTCACATTGGTATGATTTCTGAATTGAATGTGGCAACTTCAACCAAATCAAATAATTGGTGGTATGATTCTGGTGCGACCGTGCACATCTGCAACGATAAGTCTCAATTCAAGACTTATGAAGATATTCCTGATGGCTATAAAGTGCTTAGGAGAAATCATGGTTCAGCCAAAGTTCATGGCAAGGGAAGTGTGGAGTTGCAATTCACTTCTGGCAAGAAGCTTGTGTTAATGAATGTACTTCATGTTCCAAAAATTAAGAAAATTCTTGTATCAGCCAATGTATTGAATAAGAAATGGCTGAAAGTTGTATTAGAGTCAAACAAAGTTGTATTGTCCAAGAATAGTGTATTTGTGGGAAAAGGCTATTCTTGTCATGGCATGTTAATAAACTTAGTATCAATAAAGACAATATTTCTGTTTATATTGTGGATTCTTCTTATTCTTTATGGTATGATAGATTAGGACATGTTAATCATAAAGTAGTCCATTTTATGTCTAAACATGGGTTAATATCTATCAAAGATAATTTTGAGAAAAAAATATGAAACATGCATTTAAACAAAAATAACTAAGTTGCCCTTTCCAAAAGTTGAAAGAAATACACAATTATTAGAACTTGTGCATTCGGATGTTTGTGAATTAAATGATTTTCTAACAAGAGGTGGTAATAGATATTTCATATCTTTCATTAATGATTTCTCTACATATGTGCATGTTTATTTAATGAAAGAAAAGGATGCAGCATTTGATATGTTGAAATCTTATAAATCTCTTGTAGAAAATCAATTGGATAAGAAAATCAAAATATTGACGAGTGATAGAGGTGGTGAATATTTTTCTACTGAATTCTCAATATTTTGTGAACAAAATGGTATTATACACCAAGAACTACAAGTGCACCATACACTCCACAACAAAATGGTTTGGTTGAAAGAAACAATAGAACTTTGGTAGATATGGTTAATACCATAATTCTAAATTCTAGCTTGCCAAGGAATTTGTGGGGAGAAGCTTTGTTGGCTGCTTGTCATTTATATAATCAAATTCCATCTCTCAAAACTAAAGTGTCGCCATATGAAATATGAAAAGGGAGCAAACCAAACTTAACTTATCTTAAAGTTTGGAGATGTATTTCCTATTATAGAGTTCCGGATATTAAAAGTGTAAAGTTGGGACTAGGAGCACTTAAAAGTGTGTGTGTTGGCTATACTGAACATTCTAAAGCCTATAGACTACTTGACATTGATTCTAATGTTATTATTGAATCAAGGGATGTTGAATTTTTTGAGAATAGATTTCTTAAATATTCAACTTTTGATATGGATCCAATTAAAAACACAAGAATCGACTCTAAATGTTGACTCTTCTAATAATAAAAGAAAGGAAGTTGATACTGCCTTCTGACCTTAGAAGATGTCAAAGACACAGGAAAGAAAAATATTTGTCTTCTGATTTCATAGCTTCACAAGTTATTATTTTCTTAGTTGAAGGCAATAGAGATCACTTGTTTAATAAGATTCCAATCTTATTAAATGTAGAAGATGATCCTAAATCATTTGGTGAAGCTATGTCATCAAGGGATGCAACATTTTGGAGAGAGGTTGTAAATGATGAGATGGACTCAATGTTATCAAATAATACTTGGGTTCTAGTGGATTTACCTCCTAGCTCTAAACCTATTAGTTGTAAATAGGTATTTAGGAGAAAATATGCCACTGATGGATCCATATTGACATATAAAACAAGACTTGTAATTAAAGATTTTAGATTAAAGGAAGGAATTGATTGTTTTGACACTTATGCACCTGTTGCAAGGATTACATATCCATTAGGATACTAATGTCATTAGCTTCCATTTATAACTTGTGTGTGCATCAAATGGATGTTAAAACAGCCTTTTTGTCTGAAATAAATGGTGACTTGGATGAAGAAGTGTATATAAAACAACCAAAAGATTTTATATTGCCAAGAAATGAATATAAAATTTGTAAACTAATTAAATCTCTATACGGTTTAAAACAAGCACCCAAACAATGACATGAAAAGTTTGAATCAGCTTTCCTCTCTAATGGATTTAGATATAATAATGCTAATAAGTGCATTTATTCTAAATTCATTGAAGAGTATGGTGTGACTATTTGTCTTTATGTACACGATATGTTAATTGTTAGTAATTGTTATAAGGGTGTACTTGAAACTAAGAAGTATCTGTCTTCTCGATTCAAAATGAAAGATCTTGGTGAAGTAGATACTATCTTAGGGATTAAAGTTAAAAGGCATAGTAGAGGTTATGCTTTATGTCAAACACATTAAGTTATAAAATTTTGAATAAGTATACACTTAAATGTGTGAAGGAAGCACATCTCCTTTTGACCCAAACTTTAAATTAAGTGAGAATACTAGCAACCAGTTATCTAGATTGTTCAACTTGAATATGCAAGTGTAATAAGAAATTTAATGTATGCAACGAGTTGCACAAAGCCAGATACTTCTTTTGCCGTGTGTATATTATCTAGATATATTAAAAATCCTAGAAACGATCATTGGAAAGCAATTGGGAGAGTCCTTGGTTTAGGACTTTTCTACAATAGTTTTCCAGTTGTGCTTGAAGGATATTCTTATGTTAGTTGGTTTACTAGCATTAGTGATAAAAACTCTACAAGCAGGTAGATTTTTATGTTAGGTGGAGGAGCAATTTCAGGGCTTCAAAGAAACAAACTATAATTGCTCATTCCACAATGGAAGTTGAATTCATAACCTTGGTCTCAACTTGTAAAGAAGCGGAATGGTTGAGAGATTTGTTATTAGAAATCAAGTTGTGACTTCAACCAATGCCAGCCATTACTTTGAATTGTGATAGTGAAGTCACAAAGTCTAGAGCATTGAATAAAATATACAATGGTAAATCTAGACATATAATAGTCTAAGGCATACTTATATTAGACAGTTGTTAAATGATGGCGTCGTATCTGTTGTGTATGTAAGAACATACAATAATTTAGCAGATCTGTTGACTCAACCTCTTGCGAGAGATTTGGTGAGATCGACGTCATTAGGAATGAGATTAAAACCCTTTATCTAAAACTACTAGCAATAGTAATCCAACCTTTATTCTAGCACTACCACTAGATGAAAAAGGTTTAAAGGGTAAAAGTAAATTGCTAATAAATAGTTTTGAGCACTAAAATTATATGAATACCATTCCATGTTGTTAGTGAAAATGGTAACCCTTAAGTGAGAAGGCTGAGTATATAAATATTTATATTCTTAATAAAATCATCTTATTGTGCTTTTAACCTTTAAAGCATGAGAAGATTTCACCTATATGATCATAAGAAGTGATGTCGCTTCTAACCAAAGTTTAGGGTTCTCTTTTGTACATGATCATGGATTAGGATAGAACACATGGCCGGTAACAGTGCTAAACTTAAAACTATTTTGTGAACAAATGCATAAGTTTAACAAGATCATGTGTGTGATAATTCTAATCTAATTTAAATCATGGTTTAAGTAATCAAGCCACCTTGATTTGATTAGATCTAGTAATTTATTTACACTATAGAAAAGTTTAAGATAATAGTCACTTTTCTTCATGCATGATGTTAAAAGAGATAGTGAGTTGTAATTATGTTATAAACTAAGTGGGGGAACGTAAATATGTAGTTTGTAATATAAATAAAATTGGTACGTATATGTTGCAATTTAAAAAAAAATAAAAAATTCAGCGCACATGCGCTGCATTGAGTATAGTGGAGGCCATCAAAACCTTAAGGAAAGTAATATACACGTCTCAAATTCCACAGGTTTTGGTATTCCCAATTATTTATATGGTGATTTGTCCTGCAATTAAATAGAAAAATAATAATATTAGAATATTATGAGGTCAAGAAGTCCACTTGAATTAATATGCTAACATTTATAACTTTGAACATGAACTTTATAAGAAATTTTCACATTTTCAATAGAAATTTCTTTACTTCACAATTAAAATTAAGAGAAATTTTATGGTACCGTTAAGATATCATATTATTTTGCTTTAAAGTTTGTAGAATATAACTATTCAAAGTACCAGGTCACGGTGCGATCACAGAATTTTCTAAAATTTATACTTGTGTTATAATCATCTTTCTTTCTTTCTTTCTTTCTTTCTTTTTTTTTTTTTTTTTTTGTAAATAGGATTTTTACATCACGTCTGGTAAGCGAAAATAAAGAACCAAAAATACTTGCATGCACTGTCCAGGCACGGTGCCAATTTTCAAATCTACGTACCGACCATGATAAAGAATATGCTGCAATTGAGTTTCTTTTTTCCAATCAATTATCTTAATGAATTTTATCAATTCACTGGTTGTTTAACGTGTTGATGTCCATGTATTACATTCGCCGGATTGCGGAGATAGTCAATAAAGGATCAACTTGTAAGCTAATTAACAAGAATCATTAAAGTCCTTCTAAAAGTATATTAATCCTCAATATATTCTTCTGTTATATTTTTTTGAATCTATGTACTAATCAATTAGTTCAGATTTTTAATTAATCGAGATTTAGGAAAATTATATAATTTGATAGCGAAATCATAATATTGTATCCTTATGTGTTTTAATTTAAATAATTTATAAAATATAAATATCTAAAATAATAATGAATATATTATTGCCGACCGCACTCTAAAATTTCCCGGAGATTTTATTAAGTTGTGTTTGAATTAGACAGGGTGGCATGGGAACATGGAAAAGAGGAAAAAGGTGCTTCTGTACCACCATCGGTGGAAACTGACACTGAAGCGCTGAAAGGAGAAATTTCCAAAAATGGGAAAATTATATTAGTATAGTTGTTCAATTGTATTAGGTGAAAGAAGTCGATACAATTTATAGTACAAGTATTTAGCCCCGCGTTTGGTATGTAGAAATAACTTGAAATGGAAAGATTTTTTGAATTTATCTTTTGTTCATTTTTGTTAATTATAGACGAAAAAGTCAAATTTATTGTATGCGACTTTTAAACTAATCTTGGAATTTAACACATTTCAATCGATTTTAAACTATTTAACCATAGTTTCTCTTTTTCTTCTAATTATCAATGCCTAACCATTCACTATTATTGTTTATATCATAACATTTTTAACAGATTTGACCCATTTAGTGACAGATTTAGCAGTGAATTTTTGCCAAAATTTGTCGCTAAACGATTTACACATCTATTTGCTGATAGAATCAATTCGTCAAAAAATGCCTCTTCGGTAAAATATGGTAATGGTTTTACTGACGGAATTTCATAGACAAATTTTTTCGTCAACAAATCAATTACTAAAATTGGTTTTGAGACATTATGAAAACCTTAAATTTGTGACCCCTTTTTTTTTTTTTGGCTAAATTTAAAGATAAAAAAGTTCATTACTAAGAATAACAGCTATAATAGAAAAATCTTTTAGTAATTAATATTTTAAAATATTTAAAGTAAATATTAATGACGGAAAAATGTCGTTAATTTAAAAATATTCTAAAAGAGATAGCTTAGTTTAACTTTGAATTAATAGATTAATCATTTAATCTTGTTCAAGATTTGTATCTAAATATTGATATTTCATTTATTATACTAAATCTGTCATGTGATTTTTTCCGTGTGTAATTGACGAGAATTTTAAATTTATCCTAAATTGGTTGAAATTATAAAGTTTGAATATTAAATGTGTTTTGACTGAAATTTTGGAGACCAATATGAACTACGACCAAAATTTTGAGGGTCAAAATTGCATTTTCCATGAGTCTAATGCCTAAAGATATCTGACAAAATTTTGGTTGCCAAATTTTGACAGCTTCTTCAACAAGATAAGACAGAAAATGTAAATCAAAATAAAAGAAACAGACAAAATAAAAGAAAATAATTTTGAGTTCTGCTTGATAAATAGGTGAAGAAATTGGTTGCTAATTATGACAGCTCGTTGAAGGTGGCTCAAGTGTTGTCTTTTTCTTTATATTTTTTTACCCCATCTTCTTTCAAAATGAAGCACATATAATACATGTCGCAGTTTTAAAGAACATGAAAAATTAAACACTTAGCATATACAACAGGGATATCATAGAAAAAAACCTTCTTTCACAGCCATGCAAATTCGCAGCTCCTATATCTATGGTTTTGCCTTTTTTATTTTGCAGCCATCACCCATATCACGAGGAGAGCAGCTTGGGGGTACGCTGCAAGTTGACATAAGAAAAAGGCACATCAAAATACAAATTAATGCGAAACCACATTAAAGAAAAGGGTACGTTCCAAACAAATAATTAGATAAATAAAGAAGCGGTTAAATTCCTGTTCTTCCTCTAGGTTTCTTATGGTAGAATGAAAAATATCATTTATCCACAGCGAGACTTAGCATATACAAACCATATATTACTATCCTATGCATACCAAATATTCGTCTTAAAATGTGATCAATTTAAGTAGTATTAAATATCATTGACTATAAGACAATGCTTAATTTGTTAAATTTAAGTACTAACTATGTTAACATAAATTTCATTGTCTAAATTCATTGTATAGTTACATTATTTATTAGTATTTAAATTTTTATTTAGTTACCTTATTAGTCAATACTTAGGTTCATTATACAGTCTAAATTTATTGTGCTTATAAGCATATTATATAGGCTTTTGTATCATTCATCACAATTCTTTCACACACTTGTCATGGTATCAGAGCCCAATTTTGGGTCAGAATCTTCTTGTTTTTCCGGTGACATTTCTTCCATAATCTAGTTTTGTAGTTTGACCTTGTTTCCTAGCCTTCTCAAGTTATTGGATTAATTGTCAATCGTTCCCACGCCCCAAGAAAGCATCTAGATTGTTCCTAAGCCTCCTCTGATCAATCTAGAACTTTTTTTTTGCAGCTAGAAACCAATTCACGCGTTCGACCCAATTTTTGACCCAACTGATATTTGGGTCTACCCGCCAGAGGCTAAGGAAAAAAAAAAAGAGCTCTTAATTGCCACGTCATCAGACGCGTTATCGCCACGTCATCTGCCACATCATTCGTCATGACAGCAATAACTCATCACCAGTCTGCCACATCAACTGTCACGTCATTAGATCTACCACATCAGCTTGCCACGTGTTTTGGTCTGGTTCTCTTCATTAGTGATTCGGTCCGGTTCACTATTCAACATTTTCCTTGCACCTATTGGTCTGTTTTACTCTAGTTCTATTCTGGATTGACCCAGATCCTTACTATTTTTGGCGTTCTAAATTCACTGTGGACTTAGTTTTTCTTGATTCTACTCAAACAACTGACTTTCCTGTTCAAAGTTAACTGGTTATTAATTTAGTTTTTGGTTTATTTTTGGTTTTCTAGTTCTATGGCCCAATTGGATATTTCTCATCATATTTCCACTATCTTAGATGAATCTAATTATGTTCTATGGGCTCAAGAAATGCAAAGTTTTCTTAAAGGTCGTAAATTATGACGAATTGTTGACGATTCTATTCTAACTCCATGAATTCAAATTGCTGAAGAGTCATTTGTAAAATTTGTTGATCACTTGGAACATTGGGATAGTAAAAATCACCAAATCATTACTGGGATCCGTAATACTTCTATCCGCTACTTACGTCAGCAATTTGGATATTTCAACTTCGTTAAAGATCTGTGGGATTTCGTTGCCCATCAATACACCAACAAGAACCTAGCTAATCAATATCATCTTCTTACTACTTTGTATCATGTGAAACAAGAACCACACCAATCTATTCACTTTTTTATTACTCATATCAGTAATTTATGGGATCAATTGCTACTTTTAGATCCTTAATTGGAGACACTTAGAGATGCAGCAAAATATTTTGCTCTTCGAGATCAACAGCGTCTAATCAGTTTCTTATGGCTCTACATGATGATTTTGAACCCATTCGTGCATCATTACTTTATCGCCATCCATTACCTACACTTAAGTCTACTTTTTAGGAGGTTATTTTTTAGAAAACTCGTCTTCGTTCCCTTAAGGCTTTGGGTCTTACTTATGGTCACCCTATTACTGACACTGTTTTGGCTACAAGGACTCCTCAAACACCATCTCAACCACGGGATGCCGTTATTGTCATGAACTTGGTCACATTCTTTTAGATTGTCCTACCCGTGTCAGCTGTATCTGTCAAAAAAAGGCCTCGTCATTTTATTGCACAATATCCCAAGAATCCATACAGATCTTCAGGATGACCAAGATATGCCCCAATTAAGTCTGGCCCACATCATGTTGTTGCTGTTACTACTAATGTTGATAAATTTCCTACATCATCCTCTCAAGATCCTACATCTTCGTCTTCCAATGTTAATCTCAGTGATATCGAATTAATGCTTAAATAGGATCTGCTTAACTCAGCTCCATCTACTGCTCTTTCTATCACCCCAGATACTTCCCTTTGGTACTTTGATTCTACTTGTAGCAACCATATGACCTCTGACCCTAGCCTTGTTAGTTCTAAGCATGAAATTTTTCTGCACCACCTATTCATAGAGACAGCTGATGATTTTACTATGAGTATTAGTCATATAGGCAACATATCCACCTCTACAGTTTCCATTCTTAATACTTTTCTCATTCCCAAACCCATGCTTAATCTGGTTTCAGTTGGCCAATTATGTGAGTTAGGCCTACATATATTGGTCACACCTTCTAATTGTTCTGTGTAGGATTCTCAGACAAGGTAGATTCTTGGGACCGAGCGCAAAGTTGGTCGTCTTTTCAAGTTAGTTCATCTCCACCTTCCATCTCACTTATTTTCTTCATCATTTTTCGCTGCTTCTCATTCTTCTATTTTTTTTTATGACATTTTTGCCTTGGTCATGTCTCTGTTAGTCATTTAAAATCTTTAGTTACTAAGGGTTATTTAGGGTCTGTTAAGGATACTCATTTTGATTGTGCTTCATGTCAACTTGCAAAATATCATGCTTTACCTTTCAATAAAAGTGATTATGTTTCTAGTGCACCATTTGATCTTGTTCATTTAGATATTTGGGGACCTTACCTCCTATACCCACAATGGGTGGTTTCTGCTATTTTGTTATTTTTATTGATGATTTTTCTCGATATATTTGGATTTATCTTATGCATCGTAAATCTGATTTGTCTGCAATTTATCATGAGTTTGCCAATATGATCAAAACTCAATTTTCTAGTACAATCAAAATAATTCATACTAATACTGCCATGGAATATAAAGAACACTTCTTTCTAGAATTTTTTCACCAAAATGACACTGTGGTACATAGATCATGATCAGAAACTTTCTCACAAAATGGCCGTGCTGAACACAAAACAGACATATCCTCGACACTATTTTTGCACTCCTCATTTCCTCTTCTTGCCCCAGACGGTTATGGGACGAAGCAGCACTTACTACGTTTATACTATTCATCGAGTTCCGTCTTCTGTCATTAATAATTAGACTCCGTACAGACGTCTTTTTGGATCTACTCCTGATTATACATAACTCAAAATTTTTGGTTGTTCTTGTTTTGTTCTGCTCCAACCACAACTGAGCACCAATAATTACAATCTCGTGCAAGGTTGTGTTACATCCTTGGCTATGGAATTGAACAAAAAGGTTATCGATGTTGGGATTTGCAGTCCAAAAGACTCCGTATATCTCGCCATGTTGTCTTTTAGGAACATAAAATGTTCTCTTCTATGTCTAAATTTCATCTTCCTGTCACTTCTTCTCTAATTCTCTTTACTAATCTATCTAGTGATTTTTTTCTTGACGAGCCTGTTATTGAATCTTCTCATGATAGCCTGACCGATGACTTGACCGAAGATCATTCTCTACCCGAGGATTCTACTCCTGCTGTCTTTCCAGAATTGCCTCCACCTGCCTTATATAGATCCAATCATGTAAGAGAAGTTTCTACTCGTCTTCGTGATTTTTATTACTTTTCTACTATCTTATCTTTCCAAGAACCCACCTTTTATCGAGAGGCAAGTTCTAACCCTGTATGACAGAAAGCTATGAAAGATGAATTGCAGGCCCTTGATAAAATGCATACTTGGGATCTTGTGGACCTACCACCTAAAAAATCTATTATTAGCTATAAATGGGTCTACAAGATTAAAACTCACTCAGATGGCACAATTGAGAGATATAAAGCTCACTTAGTTGTCAAAGGTTTTACTCCAGAACATGGCATTGATTACAAAGAAACCTTTGCTCTTGTTGCCCGTCGTATTTCTTTTTGTAGTTTACTTCTTGTTATTGTTGTTCGTCGATGGCAACCTTTTCAAATGGATGCTAAGAATGTCTTCTTTAATGGTGATCTTGTTGAAGACATCTCTATGAAACCGCCCCTCGATTATGATCATCTAGCAGACAAGCTCTATAAGCTTCATCGGGCTCTCTATGGTCTCAAACAAACCCCTCGAGTTTGGTTTTTTAAGTTTAGCTCCACTATGTCGCAGTTCGGGTTCACCTCTAGTCCTTGTGACTTGGTTCTCTTTCATCGAGTATTAGGTGGTGGTACTATTCTTTTTTTACTTTATATGGATGATATGATCACAATTACTGAGGATGATCTTGATGGTTTCACTATGTTAAAATGTTATCTCCATCAACATTTCGAGATGAAGGGCTTGGGATGTCTAAGTTATTTTCTTGGTCTTAAGGTCTTTTCTAATTCTGATGGATACTTTCTTACTCAAGTCAAGTATATCTCAAATCTTCTTGCTCGGATTGGCTTAACTGATGGTAGAATTGTTTCTACTCTCATTGAGACTAATGCTTACTTCACTCCTCGTGATGGGTCCCTTATTTACATCCTATGTTATATCGTTAGTTGGAATACAGTCTAGTCTATCTTATAGTTACTAGACCAGACATTATTTACACCGTTCATGTTGTCATCAATTCATGGCAACTCCTAGGACGACTCATTTTTCAACTGTTCTTTGCATTTTGCGATACCTCAAGGGTACTCCGTTCCATGGTCTTCAATTTTCTTGCCTTTCCACACTTGATTTACATGTTTATTCTGATGCTAATTGGTCCGGAGATCCCACGGATAATAAGACGCTCTATTCCAAGTTTTGTTTTTTCTTGGTACATCTCTTTATCTCTTGGAAAAGCAAGAAGCAGACCGTTACATCTCATTCTAGTATCGAAGCCGAATATCGAGCAGTTGTTAATACTAATCAAGAACTTATTTGGCTTCGATGGTTACTTGAAGATATGGGCATTTCTCACTCATCTGCTACTCTTCTTTATTGTGATAATCGAAGTGCTATACAAATTGCTCATAACGATGTTTTCCATGAGTGTACTAAACATATCGAAAATGACTGTCATTTTTTCACCAGCATTTGGTTCAGGGTACTCTTTGGTTACAATCTGTTTCCTCACAAGATCATACTGCTGATAGTTTTACTATGGTTCATCCATCCGGTCGTTTTCTCACCTTGTGTTCCAAACTCCAATTGGTCTGCGCTCAACCACCTTGAGTTTAAGGAGGAATGTTAACATAAATTTTATTGTCTAGATTCATTGTATAGTTACATTATTTTTTAGTGCCTAGATGAATTTATATTTAGTTACCTCATTAGTCAGTGTTTAGGTTCATTGTACAGTCTAAATTTATTGTACCTATAAGCCTATAATATAGGATATTGTATCATTCATCAATACACACATACGTTTGACAATTCTTTCACAACTCTTGTCAAACTGTCACTGTAGGTCTTCTGTGATCTAATCTTATTATGGGGGACAGTAGGTCCCAAACTAGCTAGAGACCATGGTTATCAAGTCATCAATGGTTTTAAATTGAAGAAGAAAAAATAGGGTCTGTTTAGATTTGAGTATTCCATTTTATCAATAAGTTACAGAGACAGACTTCCCATTAGAAATTGCACAAATATCCTATTTGATCACCATACATTGCTAACATATCATTAAATGAAATAATCGAGAATATCAAGTTGCTAAAGTTTAAGGTGGAGAGGAAATTCTTTTGACAAAATCCAAAAAAAAATTACAACAGTTTATTATCTTTTTTTTTTTTGAAAAAAAAAAGAGTTTATACACAAAGTAATTAGTTCATATGGGACGTCACATATATATTTCACATTGGAAATGACATTATTGACTTTTGCATGCAACAAAACAATAGCCAACTATGTTGGCTTGTGCAATGTTTTTCAAACGTGGGCTATGGATATAAATATGATTCATAGTCAAATTTTTTAGTTTGTTTCTATGTTAGAGCCTAGCATATTAATGGCTTAGCCATGTGAGATACAATGGCAAAATCTATTCCACCAACTGAGTAGATCATGCATGGATTTTCATATTTCAAGCATGGTTAGAGCGTTAAATGCAAGAGGAAATTGAGTCCTAATTGTCGGGGGATTTAGTAGTATAAATAGGGGAGTTTGTTTCAATTGTAGCATCCCAAGTTCAATTTCTAGTTTGAGAGTTCAATATTAACTTAGAGTTCTTAGCCGAGTGTCTAATTCTTAGTGTTTGGTAGAATTTCAGTGTTTATTCAAATAAAGAGTTGTATTATTTGTAAGTATTATCATTCTGGGTGACTACTTTAATAGACTTATTAATACGTTTGTATTAAAGTAGAAATTTGCGTAATCAATTTGATTATTTTCTCTATTTGAGAATTTAATTTTGGGCCCGATATCTAACAAACTAGTATCATATTGAGTTTATCCTAAACTCGTTCTTGTTGAATCTTTATTTGTAGGTATACCAGAAGAAATTCTCCAGAAGTATAGTTAAATATTGTGAATTTTTATGTCACACTTAGGTTGTGGTTTGAGCCATATAAAGTTAATTGTGGCGGAGGTTTCTATCTCGATTAGAAATATTGATAAATTAAGGATCAATTCCAACAATTACAGTTCCTGGAGTACTTGTATGAAATTCTACCTACTTGGACAAGACTTATGAATTATTGTAGATGGAGATGATACAACACCACCAACGGAAGCAAAACCACTTAAGAAGTGGAAAGCCAAAGTTGGCAAAGCTATGTGTTCTTTGGCAATAGCTATAGAATATGACTTGTTGCAGTGGATCAAAGATGCCAAGACACCAAAACATGAGGTGTGGGATACTCTTTGTCTTTGTTTGAAAAGACCAATGATGCAAAGCTCCAAAAGCTCAAGAATGAGTTAACGTTTATTTCACAAAAAAAAATGACAGTAGGTCAATATTTCTCTAAAATTAAATCAATTTGTGATGACATATCCAAATTGGATCCTCAAAGAGTAATAACAGAGACGAGAACGAGAAAAATTATTGTCCATGGTTTAAGGCCAGAACACAAAGGCCTTATCACTGCTACCCGAAGATCGGCTAAGGAACCAATTCTAGCAGAGTTGAAAAGTTTAATTGCCAACAAGAAAGCTTTAGACAACTCTACTTCTAAAGTGCCTACTAATGATGAAGAAAATGCACTCTTCACCAAAAGAAAATAAGGCTAGAAAAAGAAACAGTGGACGAGCACCAATCAAGGAGGAGTTGGCCAGAGCCAAGGTGCAAATGGTCAAGATAAAAGGCATCAAATATCACAAGGCAACCAAAGATGGCACGATAAGAATTGCTAAAAATTTGTGATAAGAAAGGACGTCACACCAAAATTTGTAGGTCAAAACTAGCTGAAGGTAATGCTGCCACATCTTTCCAAAAAGTTAATAAACCTGATAAAGATTGGGATGTACAAATATCCTTTGCAGTTGAAGATTGTGCATTTTGTTGTACCACTGACCAAAAAGATGAGTTAGCTCTTATAACGATAAATACCAATCCTATCAATTATAATGTTGATTGGATTATTGACTCCAAGTGCTCAAATCAAATGATCGGGGACAAAAAAAAAGCAAACAAACTTAAAAGAGTACAAACGAGGTCGAGTGGTGGTCATATCTGAAAATTCAAGGTTACCAATTACTCATATTGGTAATGCGACTATATTACCCAGATACAACTCTCATCAGGTGAAATTGCAACATTTTACCATATACCTGGAATGAAGAAGAATTTGCTATCAATTTTTCAACTAACAGCTTTTAGAAATTTTTTATTGTTTAGACCAAATGAAATCAAGGTGTATCAAAATATTGGAGAAGACAACAGGTACACCAATAATGCAAGAGAAACTACTGGAAACAGTGTGATGTCTGCTCAAGAAGCCTATGTTAATAAGGCGAGAAAGAATGAGACAGTTGATCTTTGGCATGATAGATAAGGTCATGTGAGTTACCAAAAGTTAAAGATCATGATGATGAAGTCAATACTGAAGGGACTTTCTCAATTAGATATCCGAGATGACATTGTTTGTGCAAGTTGCTAGTATGGTAAGGCTCATCAGCTTCCATACAAGGAGTCAAAGTTCAGAGCCAAAGTGTCTCTGCAGTTAGTTTACTCAGACGTGTTTGGTCGAGTGAAGGAACTATCAATAAGCAGTTTGAGATACATAATTACATTTATTGATGATTTTTCTAGATTTGTTGGGATTGACTTCATGAAGGAAAAGTCTGAAATCTTGGAGAAATTTAAAGAGTTCAAGGAAAAGGTGGAGAAAGAAGTAGGCCAAAAGATCAAGTGCCTACGCAAGGACAATGGAAGTGAATGAATACACATCAGATGATTCACCAGATTCTTACAAGAGTGCAAAATAAGGCGATAGTTGACTTGCCCAAGTACTCCCCAGTAAAATGGAGTAGCTAAATGGAAGAATTGACATCTTGTAGAGATTTACAAGAGTATGATACATTCCAAAAATGCACCTCCACGTTTTTGGGCAGAGTGCATGAAAATGGTAGTCCATGTCAGTAATAGATTATCTCAGCTCAAACTTGAATTTATTTCTCCGTTCAAGAAATTTCGAAATGTTAAACCCAACGTTACTCACTTCAGAGTATTTGGGTGTGCTTGTTATGTGTTTGTTCCAAATTACCATCAGAGAAAACTCGACAAGAAAGCTGCACAATATATATTCGTGGATTATGATAACCAACGAAAGAGTTGGAGATGTATTAATCCTACAAGTGGAAAGTGGTATGTCTCACGGAATGTGGTATTTGATGAGGCATCATCTTAGTGGTCACCATAGGTAACAGTCCTACCAGATTCAACTAATAAGAGATAGAGCAAAAGTTACTGGATAGATCAGATGATCAAGCAGCCACAAAGGATGAACCGAGCCAAGAAGAGGTGGAGTTCTTGCCAACTCAAGATGTGGTAAGTGTTGACTCACCTGAGAAAAATAGAAATCGTTGGCAAATAGGAGTTCATACTCGGATTGCAAAAGATGAAAATTGAGTCAATATGTAGAGATAGAAGTTGGTGACAATTCTCCCAAACAACTTTGCAGATCAATGAGACAGAGAAAGCCAAATCCCAGGTCTGCTAATACTGCTTTGACAGAAGATAATGGAGTAGTTGAACTATCTACTTATGAGGACGCAGCTCAAAGCACTAAGTGGAAGAAAGCCATGGAGGAGGAGATTCAGGCACTCAGACAAAATGAAACTTGGAATCCTATTTTGAAACCAAGAGATATCAAGCCTATCTCTTGTAAATGGGTCTACAAGGTTAAGACTCGTCCAGATAGTTCAATTGAAAGATACAAGACTCGTCTCGTGGCTATTGCGAGAAGTATGGGTTAGATTAAGATGAAACGTTTAGGCAGGAAGCGAAGTTGACCACTATTCGAGTTTTATCAACACTTGCAACTAAAAGTCATGGAAACTCTAGCAGATAAATGTCAAGAATGCTTTCCTACATGGAGAGCTTGATCGAGACATCTACATGGAGTAACCATAGGGGTTTAAAGATATGGTCAGACCAAGTTATGTTTGTAAGCTAAAAAAGGCTTTATATGGATTAACATAGGCACCAAGAGCATAGTATGACAAGATAGCTGAGTTGTTACTTCAAAGTGGATATGTTGGCACCAACAGATTCTAGTTTATTCGTTGAAGGAATGTTAGCTATTGTTCTTGTGTATGTTGATGATCTCATCATTACAGGTGATGATAAAGATGAGATTCGATAGACCAGAGGAAACTTATCCGTACGTTTTCAGATGAAAGAACTTGGAGGGTTGAAACACTTTCTTGGTCTTGAAATTAATAGGACCAATGAAGGTTTATTACTTGTGTCAATGGGAGTATACTAAAGATTTGTTGGAGAAATTTGACATGCTCGATTGTAAGTTAATCTCAACTCCAATGGAGGTCTTTGCCAGATATTGTTCTACTGAGGGCAAAGACCTAGAGAAAGCTACTAGGTACCAGTAGTTGGTAGGTAGTTTAATCTATCTTACTTTAACAAGACTTGATATATCATATGCAATTGGGATCATGAGTCGATTCATGTATAACCTAAAGAAGCCATACTTGGAAGCTGTATGTCGGATCCTCAGATATGTCAAAGGGACCATTAACTATGGTCTGTTTTACAAGAAAGTAGAAGAATACAAAGTGATAGGGTACTCTGATGTAGATTATACCGGTGATCATGACACACGAAGGTCAACTACAGGTTATGTGTTCAACCTTAGATCAACTACGATTTCATGGTGTAGTAAGAGACAACCAATTATGTCATTGTCAAGTACAAAAGCTAAATATAGAGCAGCAGCTTCAGTAGCACAAGATGAGCACATGGTTAGTGCAACTTATGAAGGATTTACACCAAACAACTAGTGACTCAGTTCAATTATACTGTGATAACCACTCAGCGATACGTATAGCGGAGAATCCCATTTTCCATGCAAGAACGAAGCACATTGAAGTACATTATCACTTCATTCGTGAAAAAGTAGTATAGGGTGAAATTGATTTGAAATATGCCAACACAAATGATCAAATTGCAAACATATTCACCAAGAGTTTGACCTCTTCCAAATTCTTAAAGTTCAGAGAGTTGCTCGGCGTGACTACAAGGAAAGTCAGTATTGAGGAGGAGTATTGGAAATGACATTATTGACTTTTGCATGCAAAAGAACAGTAGCCAACTTTGTTGGCTTGTGCAATGTTCTTCAAATGTGGTCTATGGATATAGCTATGATTCATAGTCAAATTTTTTTATTGTTTCTATGTTAGAGCCTAGCATATTAATGGCTTAGGCATGTGAGATACATTGGCAAAATCTATTCCACCACACATCTACTGACTAGATCATGCATGGATTTTCTTATTTCAAGCATGGTTGGATCATTAAATGAAAGCAGAAATTGAGCACCAATTTTCGGGGGGTTTAGTAGTATAAATAGGAAAGTTTGTTTCAATTCTAGCATCCCAAGTTCAAGTTCAAGTTCAAGTTCTAGTTTGGGAGTTCAATAATAAAATTCTAAGTTATTTACTTAGAGTTCTTAGTTGAGTGTTTAATTCTTAGTGTTTAGTAGAATTTTAGTATTTACTCAAATAAAGAGTAGTATTGTTTGTGAATATTATCATTTTGGGCGACTACTTTAATATTAATACATTTGTATTAAAATAGAAATTTGTGTTATCAATTTTATTATTTTCTCCATTTGAGAATTTAATTTTGGACCCGATGTCCAACATTTCATTTAGGATTGATGATGACAAAATTATGCATCCACTAAAAATATATAATGCATGTGGCTCTAGGCTTGGTTCAACAAGGTATTTAGTAATTTTATCCCCTGCATACATATAAAATATGCTTAAATGGGTCAAATATAAAGGGTTATTAACACTTTGCCACTAGGTGGGTAACTATATTTTGGTCCCTAAACTAAAATAATTTACACTTTGTCTCCATTGATACTATTCGTCTATTAGCAATTTTAAAATCATCAAGATAATCTAGTTAAATGGTTAAATGCCTTCGATACTATATCTTAATTTTTTTATGTATTTAAATTTTGATAGTGATGTAATAATTATTTAAAAAATAAAGAAAAATAAATTATATAATATTTTAATATAATCTATATCAATATATTTCTTGGTTAAATTTTTAAACTTTTAGATTTCATTTTATATTATTTCAAATTTGAATGTTTAATTATAATGGTAGAACAATTCCAAATGCGTTTATTTTTTATTGAAAAGTTTTCTTTAAAGGTATTGTGTGACAATATGTTTTCTATAAAATTTTGTAATTTTTTTATATCTATTAGTATTTTACACTTTTAATAGCTGACTTAACATTGTGCAAATTGCAATACCAGATATAATATAATTTAACATTTTCTTAAATTTTCAATCATTAAAATCAAAGACATCAATTTGTTAGTATATTTTATTTTTTCTAATTCTTTTATAACTATCGAACATTAAAACTAAACACATGAAAAGTCAAAATATAGTCCTAAAAGTATTTCAGTCATTTAACTAGATTTTCTTTATATTTTAAAATTATCAAATGATGAAGAATGTGATGGGAGGCAAAGTGTATTATTTTAATTTAGGTGGACAGAGTGTAATTATCCACCTCGTTCAGGGGGACAAAGTGTTATTAACTCAAATATAAATGTTTAACCCACAAATCAATCCGAACCATCAACCACAATTAAATATAAATATTGAAATGACAGATCAAATTCATTAAATTCTTTCCTCATTTTATTAACTTTGAATTCTCTTTAGCGATCGACTTGAGCATTAGAATCTACCATAAGTCGGTTATTTCTTTCTAGGTGATCTGAATGTCATGTGACGTAAGTAAAATTTTGCATCATCGGGATATTAACAATAAAACTCCCTTCTATTGTTCCTTAATTAACATTCACAAACAAAAAGCGAGCGTACAAAAGACAAAAAACCAATATTGTAAAATGATAACTGTTCTCCAATAATCATTTGAGACAAACGTATCTTATTGTAGATCTAATAGTTTGAATTAAATTTATATAATAAATTATATCAGTTGATATAAATAAAATTTTATAAAATTTAATTTTAATTACAAGATCTATAAGTAAAAATAAAAATCGAGTTTATCAAATATTTTTCTTAAATTTATGATGAATTTCGATGATCATCATACATCAATACACGAAATACAAGGTATAATTGATAGGTTGAAAATTTGTTTACTTACGAGGAATAAGCCTGAGGTAGATCCTGAGCTGATGCCTCAAATACATGAAAGAGAATGATTATCCACAATAGCATGACGAAGACCACACCGGAAAATGATTTCCTCAACATTTTTTTTAGTAATATCTTGAATACTCTTATTTCTACTTTAATTTCATGGTCTGCCTTTTTGGTGCAGTGTTTTCTTTTTATATAGACATGCTTAATTTGATTAATGGCTACAATAGTCCCTAATCTTTTTGATCCGACTTACTTATGTCCCAAAACTTTTCGTTGTAGGTCTCTGAGTCCCTTAACTTTCTAATTGGTCATACCATAAAGTCCAATAGGAATAGGGTTGATCTTCATTTTCACCCCATAGGGAATCAGTAATTGAATCTCATATTCCCTCAAGTTCATGTCTTATGCTAATTGGAGGCTTACTACAAGAGGTAATTAATTTAGATGTGTTTCAAAAATAAAGTGAATACAAAAATGGAACTAAATTTAGAATCTAAATACAAGTAGTATGAATATATATATATATATATATAGACTATAGAATCGCCTTTTTATACACATCTTGAAAGTTGGATTTCAAAATTTACCATTATGTTTTTGTTGTTGTCATTAACAATTTAATCGTCAAATTAATATTGATGTGTATAAATATACACATTTAATTTAATAGTAACATTGAAAATATCTTTCTTGTTTATTTCCTGAATTACCAAATATAACCCAAAATAAATAAGAAAAAAATTGAATGGTAACAAGGAAAAATATTTTTTTTATTATTTCATCAGTTTATTATTTTTGAAAAACTAAAGCTGAGAAAAGTGAACCTTGGAAAAATCAAATGAGAAAAATAAAAAATAAAAAAATTTGATGTTCATTTCTAAATAATTTTTTATTTCTTTCTTTGGTTCCTAATTGTTAATAAATTCTACATTGTAGAAGCTTTTGATTTTTTACTTAGATCAAAATTAAACCTTGGTAAATTAATAAATAAAATGTTAGGATAGAGAAATTAATCAAATGTATCTAATGTCTAAATTTGGTCGGATAATTGAGATTTAACAAAACTTCAAGCTCCGGGACAAATGCAAAGTGGGGTGGAAGCTATTGGTGTGCAAATCAAAAAATTGAAGGACTCAATAAGAAAATTTAAAAGGATAAGAGATCAAATGAAACAGAACAAAAAGTTTAGGAACCATATACTAACAACATTTATCCCTACACATCTAATTTTATACTTCGTTACGGCTAGGGCGGTAAACGGGTCGGATTCGGGTCGGATTTGGCATATCCAGACCCGCATCCGTTTAATATTACTAGTTTCGGATCCGGACCCGGATCCGGACGGGTCTCCAAAAAGTATATCCGGATCAGGATCCGTCGGGTCTTGTCGGATCCGGATCCGGGTTCGGGTCTTAATAAATTTTTTAAAAATTATACGTAAAACTATTACAATTTATCAATTTTTCTCTTTTTTTTAATTATACAAAAGTATTGAGTTCACAATTAATATTTATGCATGTATTTTATATTAAATATAAATTACATGGGCAATTTACACAACATATATGTATATATACATATAAAATAACACTAATATATAATAATTTTATTATATATTAAATCAATATTATTTTAATCGGATCCGGGTCTTAATCGGATCGGAACACCAAGATATATATATATCTTAAATATATATATATATATATATATATATATAATATAAATTTTAAAATATAATAATATAACGAAGTTATAAAATTGAAAAAAATTTAGGTAGATCTGATTTTTAGTTTCACTTATAGATTTTGTAGTGTGAATTAAATGTTATTCAATTTATGACATAAATTGATATAAGTAAAATTTATAAAATTTAATTTTGATTGTAAGATCTATACATATAATAAAAAATTGAGTTTATGTAAATTTTTTCCTAAAAATTTCCCCCTAATCTAATTATACGTAGAGCTAGCACGGCAATTTCTTAGTGAGATGTACTTTTGTACTTCCTACTATGACTTTGTTGTTTTATTTGTCCCACAACACCACGCGTTCTTTGTTGGTAGAGTCTCCAGCCGCCATTTATGATTTTACCGACTCAACTATGCATGGCTTTCCAAAATCAACTTTAATTTGTAATTATTTGATGGGGCCGTTTCCCGGAACTTGACAAGTACCATATATATGTATGATAAATATTTAGGTAAAATTAATTTTTAATTTTATTTATATATTTTGTGATTAAAATTAAATTTTAAAAAAATTTATTTATATTAACTGATATTATAAATTTTTAAAATTTAATTTATATTATAGAATCACAAATAAAATTAAAAATAAGATCTATCTAAATATTTACATGCAAGAAATCTATTGCTGGCTAGCTCCTGTCTCTTATACACATCTAGATGTGTATAAGAGACAGCCCAATGACCTGCGACCTTGTCAGATACTGGGATGGTCGAAGGTCATTGGGCTGAGCTGAACATACACAAAAGGGTTTTATTTTTGAAATTTATTTTTGTTATTTATTCAGTATTGCAGGTGATTATTTTTAGCAGTTAAATAATTAAAAAATAATAAATTATTTTTTTTAATAATTATTTTAATAATTATCATACTTATTTTATATTACAGACCGTGTGAGTAAATCTAGAGTTAGTTTCATTTTGGAGACAAACAAATGAGGACTTATCCCCGCTTGGCTCGATCATAAACCGTGGGTTAACAATTCCCAGGTTAATTTTTAGGTAAATATTTAAATATATTTGATTTTTTATTTTATTTATAAATTTTGTAATGTTGATTAAATTTTAAAAAATTTATGACATTAGCTGATATAAATAAAAACTTCTAAGATTTAATCGTGACTATAAAATGTACAAGTGAAGTCAAAGATCAGATTTATCTAAATATTTTTCAAATTTCTGTAGTCGTTGTGGTCTCGACCATAAAAAGGGAAACGCTCATGCCAATTATTTAATTAGTGAAGTAAATGTAAAAATTTTCTGGTGATATGAACTCTAGGTAAAGTTTCCGTAGATTTTTCTATCACAAATCTATGGCCTAAACCTTGATGTTTGACTGCAAACTATTGTAGCCGGTGGGGATCCATAAACTAAGTATTGAGGAGCGAAACCTAATTTTTCATGGATGCTATTCTATATGGAAACTAATTTATAAAAATAGAAATTATGGACTACTTATCAAGTTCAATTAACGTGTCAAAATTATATTATATTACAAATTTTTAATTTTAGATATTCAATCGAATTTCATATCTTTTTTTTTGAATCTAATAATATATTAATGATTTTATTAATTAATCACTTTATATAAATACACTGATATTCAAAATATTTACTTTTTAATGAAAAAAATTACAATTTTCAAAATTTTGTAAAGGACTATCCTGTCTTTCACGTGTTCTATAGTCTTGTAGCCCAATTTAAAGTTTAAATTAAGTAGGACCGTTTCTAATTTGTACTTTTATTTTCCTTAAAAATGTTTAACCATTGTGAAAATGTCCATCAACTTGAGTCACTTGACTAGAAAAAAGTTTAATGCGGGCTACATTTTCCATTCAATTTCAGCATCATGCCCCGGAATTCTTTCCTTGTGATGGTCGTCATTTGACGCTGCTTTCGGAATAAATGCAGTGAACACGATCACAAACTCGAAGTTATGATGTGGGAACGCAAGACTTCATTTTCTATAAGATTGACGCTTTCGTTTTACGCCATTCACATTTTGTCTTCATATCTTTTAAATCTTCACAATTCATTTTTTTTTTTTCAATTTCTCAAATTAAATGATATTAAACTTTTTTTCACTTCTCATTCTATTCAAATTGTTCAATCACAAAATTGAACAATTTAGAACAATTTAACTAGTCAATTATCTGACATTCACGTTGATTTAATTGCGTAAATGAATGACAAAAAAAAATATTCAATTCGTTTAATTTGTTGATACCTTAAATACGTGTAGGACGTAGAATTTAAATCCCTGACCAGGTTATAGAACATGTTTGCCCCAAAATTTTATTAGGTAAACCATAGTTATTAAACTCGGCCCAGTCTGACGATCGAACCAATTAATCCGGTAAACTAATTATAGAACCGGGTCAAGTTGAACCAGGTCAAGTTGCACATCTAATCGAGTCGAGTTGCACATCTAGAATCGGATAAAGAAGCAATTCGTAGACTTTTGAACAATTCAACGGTTTAATAGGATAAACCGACAACTTACTCGATTGAACCGTCGGATAAACCGACAACCTGTTCGGTTGAACTGCCAAAGCAACCCGCTTTTTGGCAAAAATGTGATTGCATACTCCAGCTGCAAGGAGTCGAACCTGGGCCACCAACATGGCTCAACAGCAATAATACCATCAAACCACAACTAAATGGTGTATCTGAAAGACGTAATCGAACTCTATTGGATGGAGTCGAACCTAGGCCACCAGAATGGCTCAACAGCAACAATACCATCAAACCACAGCATGGCTCAACAGCAACAATACCATCAAACCAACCACATCTAATCAAATAAAGAAGCAATTCGTAGACTTTTCAACGATTCAACGATTTTATCGGATAAACCAACAACCTATTCGATTGAACTGCCAAAGCAACCCGCTTTTTGGAGTCGAACCTGGGCCACCAGCATGGCTCAACAGCAACACCAATACCATCAAACCACAGCATGGCTCAACATCAACAATACCATCAAACCACCCACATCTTATTAGATAAAGAAGCAATTCGTAAACTTTTCAACGATTCAACTATTTTATCGGATAAACCGACAACCTATTCGATTGAACTGCCAAAACAACCCGTTTTTTGGCAAAAACCACCCATATCTAATCAGATAAATAAGCAATTTGTAGACTTTTCAACTTTTTGGCAAAAATGTGATTGCATACCCATATCTAACAAGGTTTGTAAAATCGGGATCCTACGTAGGATCGTTTTGAAGGTTACAGGATCGGATCGTAGATAGGATCGTAGGATCGTAAGATCCTATCAAAAGGACAAAAATATAAATTTTATTTATTTTTAAAGCTAATATTCAATAAAAACTTATACAAATAAATATAAAATTTTAATATTCATCATGATATAAGTTTCTTTAACTAAAATTTATAACATTTGACATTATATATTCGTATTGTAAAAAGTTAGCATGCGTTATCGTAAATTTAGTACTGTTCTTTAATTAAAAACTAAAAAATAATATGAATAGTATAAACTCATAAAATATAACATTTGAATGAAAAATTATCAAAATAATGACTTAGCTTAAGTAAATATATACATAAATTACATGACTAATGACACCAACTAGAATTTATCTATAATAGCGATCCTACCTCTAGGATCGGGATCGATTTTATAAATTTGGATCGTAAAATCGTAGGGTCGGGATTCTAACAACTATGATATCTAATCAGATAAATAAGCAATTCGTAGACTTTTCAACTTTTTGGCAAAAATGTGATTGCATACTTCAGCAGCAAGGAGTCGAACCTGTGCCACCAGCAACAATACCTTCAAACCACCCCTAGCTATGTATTTCTTTAAGTATTTTTTAATATTATATCCTTTTCAGCCTATAAATTCTTTCATTTTCCCTCTACTTTTGTAAACATAAATTTTAATATCATTTTATTTTTCAAAATTCATTTATATTATTTTTTAGAAATCAATTGTCAAAAGCATTTACTATTATTATATTTTCCAACAAAAATGTAATCATTAACGTTTTAATTTTTTTCCTAAACATTTATTATTATTATGAAATATACAATCATTACAAAATAACTGTGGTAAGAAGTAGTGTAAAACAAGTTCTTGTGTGTAGATATACATTTTATATATTTTATTGTAATAATATTTTTAGAACTACGTATAAAAAAGAATTTAACATTAACTGTTTCAATATTTTTTCATCATGTTTTTAAAGAAATTAAATATTTTAGAATTCATTTATAACAATTAAAAGTTTGATATAGTATTTTTATCAACATTTTTACCATATGTCTTTTATTTATTACTTTGAATTTAACATTAACAATTTCAATAGTTTTTCATCATAGTTTTTAAAGAAATTAAATATTTTAGAATTCATTTATAACAATTAAAAGTTTGATATAGTATTTTTATCAATATTTTTACCATATGTCTTTTATTCTATTACTTAGAATTTATTATATATTAATAAAAAAATATTTTTTTAATGACATATCAGTTGAACCAATAATCTATTGATCTATTTTTCTTGCCAAATTCTCCGTCGAATCGGATTTAATAACTATGAGATAAACACTTGGGTACGAGACTCGAGGAGTCTCGGGAGCGGCCCAAACCCAAGAGCAAATGGGATCCAGTAAATGAATGCACCAAGGCAAATGGCGAGATTGGGATTCAGTGATGCCTTCATAGGCTTAGCAGCTGCCTAATCTCGAGAATGCTTATGAACAAAGATAGTGGAAAAGGTGTATAGATTTGAATTGGGAGTAGGATTATTGTTCTGGAGTGGGAATCGCCCTTAGGGTGTGTGTTGCCACCCCCCAATCATGGGATGGATGAGGAGTTTGGATGGTTAATTGGCTGAGGGTATCACCCCTGGTAGTGGTGGTATATTCACTGGGTGCTTGGAATAGGATTTGGAGAATATAAGTTTAATGGAGTCTTGCATCAAAATCATCCCGGATGGCAATCGGGCAGAAGGGATCAAAAGTCAATTATCGGTAAACTAAAGGGGTCCAACTACAAATGTGAAATTTTACACTTATGGACGAGATACTAATATAAAAAGACTTTTCCACAAGTAAGGGGGATTCATTATTCTACTCCCATAGGGCACTCATTCTCTCTCATATGGAGGAAGACATTTTAGAGAGCAAAGGGACAGCTCTGTTTGGATAACAAATAATAGTTATTATGTGATAAATATTATTTAGATTTAGATTTTAATGATTTTTAAAAATAATATTAATTTTTAAAATAATAAAATAATTATTAGAATATGAAATAATATTTTATCTTATTTGGATTGTAAATAATGAATGTTTATTATTTGTCCATTAGCGTCCTCATTCAACTGTTAAATCAGCCTATTTCTTGGGTCTTACCCAAGAGGCTTAAAGAATTGAAATCCACGTTAAGTTCAAGTCAGTCAAGCTCATCGGTAATGTACTGTCAACCCATTCTACAATGTGTGTTTGTTATAATTGGGCCTCAGCTCAAGAAAGTGAAGTTGTTTGCAAGGGTAGTATCCCAATCTACAACTTGGGAGGCAAATCTTTATGCTCCTTTCCTTTTTATTTCCTTTTTTATTTTTTTCCCCTATGCTTATTTTATTGAATTTTGTAATTCCACTATGGATAGACTGGAAAGAGTGAAATGTGAACATTACAAGCAATTTTTGTTTTTGTTTTTTTGTTTTTTGGGGCCACAAAAGCATACGTAAAAGGACAAATTTGGACCATGTATATAAGCACAGCATGTTGAAAACGTTAATTTGGATACATGCATCTATGTTTTTTCCTCAAATTATGCATGTATAGTAAGAATAAGGAAATTCTATAGTTACGTTGAGGAAACTATCTTATTAACTTTAAAGGATTGTCCAATATATATTTTTAAAGCACATAGTATATATTGTATCATATAATTTTTAAAGTATAATGAGATAGTTTTTCAAACACAGAAGATTATAGAATTTTTCTGAGAGTAAACCTATATTAATGTTATTTACAATTATATAGCGTCAAATTCCAATGGTTCATTATCCCTAGCTTATAGATTTACACCAATACCTATTAAAATAAATTAAGGAGGTGTTTGGTTTATGGGTATGTGGGTAAGGAATGAGAATCAAAATTAATGATACCCATATATGTTGTTTGGTTAATCATTATGAGAATTAATCTATGAGAATAAAAGTGTTAAAAAAATGTCCACTTTCACTCTCAACTTGTGACTTAAGTTTTAAATTGATTAACTAGTCAACATGATGAAATCATTCTTTGTTCAACCCAAATAAGTAAGAAAACTCATGCTAATAGTGGAGTTTATGATTTCCATTACGATTCTGATACATGAATGTGAACTAAACATCTCCTAAACTCGTTTAAGTTCAAAAAGCGTATCTAGTAATTAGCTGCAAACTTATAAAATAACTATTAAAAAAAATTAAGAAGAAATTGTAGTTCGAAAATTAAACTTGTGCCTCTAGTTAGCAAAATAACTATTATTAATTCATAAGTTGACTCCAATTTTTATTTTCGTTTACTATGGCACTAATCAACAACTTAGGAGATGTTTGGTTAGGAATCGGAATCAAAATCTCAATGAAAATTATAAATTCTATTATCAAAATAAGTTTATGTCACTCTCCCTTGTTTGTTTAGTTTGAATAAGAAATGAGTTTCATTATTTTGATAAGTTAATCAATTTGAAACTCAAGTCACAAAAATTGAATAAAAGTAGATATTTTCTCATACTTTCATTCCCGTAGTAATTGACCAAACAACATCTGCAAGTATAATTAACTTTAATTCCCATTTTTTCCTTCTCATACCCATAAATCAAACATCTCCTTAATGTTTAGCCTAATACAACTAAAATGGAACCAAGGTCATGGGGATTAACAAGCAGAATATTTCCATGAAATTCCCTTTTGAGTTGCCAGAGATGCATGCTTGTCTCAATAATATAATGCCTTTTTGCTTTGAATATTAATTATTCTCTAGGATAGACTATTCAAAGTTTCATCTTTATATGGCTCAAGTTTTAAATCTTTGAAGAGAATACAAATTTTTCCACAGCCAAAAAAGGAAAGAATCTTCGTCTCTCTTATATTGTAGCTCCAATTTCCTTGAATAAATCGACTATTATATTTAGCAATATTCGGTATTTTTCTTTTTTCTTTTTTGCACAAAACTCGTAGGGCATTTATTAATGAAGCAAATGAACGTGTATTTGAAGTACGACCTATTCTAACTGTAGGTATACCTCATGAGTTCAAGAAATACAATTAGTGAAGAAAGGGTACACCATTTGAATGGAAAGAAATATCACAAAAACTGTGCTTGCTTCCCTCTTTAATTAGTTAATGCATCTACAGCCATATTTGCTTCTCGAAACGTATGTTTAAGGGAAAAGCCCTTGTTCTAACAAGTCTACTATGTTGCGAATAATTCCATCAAGCATCCAGATGTTAGTGTTGAAGATTTTCGGGTGACCAAATCTAATAGAAGTTGTGAATCCATTTCAATTGTAGCCTTATCCACTATTTATCTTTGAATGTTCACTTGTTTCTTAAATTTACGTTTAATTTTGAGGTGAAGTAGATTTAAAAAAAAAAAAAAAAGAATGAAAATTTGTTGGTATAGAGCTTGACTTCTATGCCAAATTTACTTCACCCCAAATTATTTTTTCCCCCCTTAAAATTAAGAATGACGGAAGGAGGATTTCGACATCATTTCTTAATCATTTCACAAATAGTCTACACCAAATATGCCATAATGGTGGGCTCATGGCCTGCTCCCCTTTCTTCAGCAACATACATAATTTCGATTTTCTCGAGAAACTTAAAATTATCCTGATCTCAAAATGTTGATTAGAGACAGATTAAAGTGCATGAAAGCATTAAGATTAGGGTTCATGTAGAAAAATGATATAGAGGGCTATGACTGGCTAGCCAAAAAAAAATTTATATTATGTATACACAGTAAAGTTATATGGTGTTGTAGAAAGAGCCGAAGAACATGAGTTCATTAGAATCGACATTAATAAAAGCACCTTTTGATCAGGAAGCAATAAAATATATATGAATTGGCGGAACAAATTTAATTCAGAACTGAAATAATCAAACCATTATTTATAGGAAAGAAAATTTATATTTGACAACGAATTAATTAAGGAACTCAACAAATACATTATACAAATTTATTCGCGTATTATGAATACAATCAAATCGACTCGGTAGGAGAAAAAACTGGTTCGTTCAACTTTACTGTTCCGGTGTCTGTTTTACTATTTTGCTGTAATAATAAAGCCCAGTTGACAAAATGCAGCTGCTGAAACTTCGTTGAGTTTGTACTATTTTTAGTGCGGCAAGTTAATTTGTTGTGATGAAAATAAGGCCGCATATATAGATCTTTTGGCCAGCTGAGTGACTGAGAAACAAGGTGTGAGGCGTTCTTTGCCTGCCACGAAACTTAGCTGCTGGATCTCATGCATGCATGGCTTGAAATTTTATTTGTTTTTGATGTTTTCTTTATGATGAAAGGTTGGATTAATCCTCTTAGTTATGTTTCACGTTATTGTTAATCATGTTCCGATGTTTTTTTCCCCTTGGATGGTTATTACTAACTAGTGGGGCAAGGCACACATTATAGGTGTATAATTTTTTGAAAAATAAAGATTTAGTCTTTTTTTTTTTTTTTTTGAAAAAAAAAAAAGTTTGGAAATGCTAGAAATTAAAAACTAAAACAAAAAAATTTAAAAACTATTATAGGTGGTAGAAGGTGGAAAGAAGTTAGGGATGAAGGGAAGTTATGGTTGGTTATATACATAATAAGGGTACAAATGACAAAACAAAAAAGTGACAGACGCCAAACCCATTTCTCTCCCTTTATATATAGGGTTAAATGCAGAAAACCCCCATGAACTTACAGACCAGTTGCAGTTTGCCCTCCCTCAACTTATTTAATAAGTATTTTACCCCCTTGCCACTATACTTTTTCATGTTTTGGGACAAAATTACCCTTACTATATATTTTAATATTTTTATTTTTATTTTTTTTCTATTCTTACTAATTTAATTATTTTCTTTCTCATGTTTTTTCTTGTATCTTCTTACACATTCTTTCTTGTTACCGTTGAACTATTATACTACTAGTAATTAGTTAGTTAAAAGCTTTTTTTTTTTTTTTTACATGTGTATAAATAATTTATGGAATAAATAAGTTTTTTAATACAAATAACATATATTTTAATTCTATAATATGAATTTTGTGAGTTTTACTAATGATATAATTAACACATAAACAAAAGATAAAATAATTTGTCAAAAAAATTAAAAAAATATATTTTAAGTATGCAAACAAAATTCTTTTTGTGTCATATCATTCGTGTGTCATATTTTAGTTGAATTTACCGTAATTCTAAAAATCATTATATTAGGCGCTATAATATTTTCTTATTATATTTGTCGATATTACACCATAAATAAAAGGTTAAACAGCATTTTAGCATTCTATAATTTTATTGTATACTAAAATAAATTTTTTAATTTCCTCTATTTCAAAAATTTTATATTTTATTTATTAATCTTATTATTAATAGCTAATCACAAACTTTACATTACAACAAGTTATATTTATTATATTAAAGCATGATTAGTCTATAAATTAAAATGTTTAGAAACATGTAAAAAGTTAGAATTTTAATTAATTAATTATTTAACAGTAGTAATAGAGAATAGAAAAAAAAGAAAAACAAGACGGAAAAAATAAATAAAAGGGAAAAAGAAGAAGAAAAAAGAAAAATAATAATAAATTAAATAATAGAGATAATTTTGTCTCAAAATATAAAAGAGGAAGTAAAGTACTTATTAAATAAGTTGAGGATGAGAAATTGTAACTAAAATGTAAGTTCAGAGGGTTTTCTACATCTAACCCTTATATATAAAATATTGATATAAACTTGGTAGGGTTAGATGTAAACTTGGTAGCCAAATCAAATTACTACTTTAATGTCCTTTTAATACATATAGAAACTAAAGTTAAGTAATTATATATACTTAAGTATTTATTGAAATATCTATATATAATATATCTATACATATGTTCTTTTATTTATATATTAAGATTTGTATAACTTATAATTGCAATAAAAATATGTTTAAATAACGTCTAATTTACATACTTATACAGTTATATTACATAACTTATTAGTATAACATTTTTACTATCAACAACTATATTAAATGCATTACTAACTTGCTATTAGTATAGATAAAATTAGGTAACCATATTTGCTCCTTTGTATTATTGGATATAACTTAACTAGGGTTGGTGATTCAATAAGAATTTTCTATAAGAAATTGATTTTGGTATATGATTCTGAATTTGTGATTTTGTAAATCAATTTTAATATATATATATATATATATATATATATATATATATATACACACACACACTAATACATGTTCATATATTAAAATTTGTGAACAATTGACCAATCACCACTGTGTATCTCATGAATCTTGCTTTTGTTGAATGATGTTATTATAATTTTGCTATGTATTTTTTATTATCTACGAACTTGTATTTTGAATTTGTGAAACTTATATTATCTTGTATTTCTATTATGTGATAAATTTGTGAGATAATGTACTAAATTTTGGTATTAGAATATGGAATGGAAGAAAATTAAATATTCAACTTATTTGACTTGTTCAACTTATCAGTCGAACAAATTGAATTTAAATGACTCAACTTTAATTGATTTTGGGTTTATATGACTTGACTTTGACTTTGAAATTTTCAAGTCAAAAGTCAAATAAGTCAAGTTGAACAAGTCGAAAAATCGAACACCATTCTAATGAACACCCCTATTCATAGTTCATGTCCAATGGTATCTTAAAAATTCAACAATTTTTACTTTTTTTGATTAAATTTGCACCAAAATGTCATTTTTGGTGGAAATTGACCATTGTACCCCCAATACATTAGTTAAGTGAAACGTTATTTTTGGTAAATCAAATTGAAGTTTGTTCCCTTAAGTTATTTAATAAACACTTAATCCTCTCGCATATGTTCTGGAACAAAATTTCCCATTCTATTTCAACTATCATTTTTCCCTTTTATTTATTTTCTCTCTTTTGTTTCTCATATTATTTTTTGCCATTGTTAAAAAATTATATCAATTAATATTTTATTAACTATAAGATTTAATGTTACATGTCTTATGATTTAATTTTTAAATTAAAATACATTATAAACAACATATATTTTATTGTAATATAGAATTTGTGATGAATTTATTAATACTAAAATTAACAAATAAACAATGCACGAAATAATAATCTCAAAAAATAAAAAAGTTTATTCTCAGTATTCAAATAAAAATTGTGCATACAAAGTCCTTTAGTTGGCATATATTGGCCAAATTTATTTTACCTTAAGTTAAGCAATTATAATATTTGTTATGTTTTATTATCTTTACACCAGAAATAAAAATTTACACATTATTTCTCATTTTATACATTTATATGTATGTTAAGAGTAATTTTTTTGTTAAATTTTTTGTACTCAATACTTTATTTTGTTGTAGTTGGCTTGTTTGTAAGTATATCATTAATAAATAATCACAAACTGTAAATTGAAATAACAATATGTTTCTTGTAATATAAAATATACTTATTTTACAAATTGAATTAACTAGACACTTAAAAGTTAGAGCTTGTCATTTATGTATAACTAAAAGTAGTAAAATTATTTAGTAGTATGGAAGAGTAAAGGGATTATATGGACTCATCGTAGCCATTATTATTATTATTATTATTTTAAATTTGAGAATTTGCCTAGTAAAATTATTGGAGGGCATTTTACAACTCTTACGAAAATTCAAGGGAGCATGTTGCTTTTAACCCAGAGGACACTTATGTCCAAATAATTTAAATATTAGAAAAACGTTACTTTTTGGATAGAAATTGGTCAGAGGGTGCAAAATGATTATTTATATGCATACTATATATAAAGTAAGAGTCCATGAACAATTTAATGTGATATTATTTTATGTTATCCCTATTTTACCCTGTTTAAGTAGTTTTAAACTTCCATCCATAACTACTCCATAAAACTTCTTCTTATTTTTAAGTTAATTATTTTTTTTTAAAACACACACATAGTGTTTGTTTTTTCACTAGTTAAAATGTTGAAGGGATATCTTGCAACTAGGGTGATAGTTAGAGGAGGCGTTTTACTTTTAAGTTTTAACCCTAATATTAAACAATATGGTGTGATATATCCGGCTACTAGGATCATGACAAGGTTTATGGTGATTATTGAGTAACTAGTGACATCCTAACAGTTGTTTAATAACTAATGGGAGAAATTCATTTGGATTGAGTGGCCTACTTTTCTAAAAATAGAGGACATATTTCTCCAAATAAAATTCTCTTATTAATTCTTAAACAATTAGTAAAATATATAGTAGTTGGTCAATGAGTAAAATAAATTTTACCCTAGGACCACCACTCAAGTAAAACGAAGGAGGTCAAGGCCAATTAAATATGACGCGAGCATACAAGAGGTACGAAACCCAATTTAAGCCTTTTGCTGGGAACTGAAGAGAAGGATATCAATGTGATACTTTCAGAATAAATGGATGCATCCCTTTTTCCATACTAAAAGAATATAATGCGATTCTACCGTATGTAGCGTGCCAAATGGAATTTTGATTAAGATAAGTCCTCTAAAAGTACCCCTTGAGTTCAACCTTTGTTATGGTTCTTGCGGCTTTAGCATCCAAAACATCCAATAAATTTGCTTTTATTTGGACCTGTCTCACTTTATAATCTCAGCCATTCTGGAAGAATTACTAATAGCTCATATTTTCTGAAGTGGATTTTTTTAATATATAAATTCATCAAAAACTATCCCACATTTTTTGACAACAAAGTGCAACTTAAGTAATAAGATGTTTCTCTTATGCACTATTAGTCATAAGTTCAAATTACCATGGGTTAGAGGAAGAAGTGAATTTTTTTTTTTTTTTAATTCCACATTTCATTCTCCTCAAAAAAAGTCAAGTGCATACATTACCACAAAATGATAAAGTAAAATAGAAAATGTACATATACATTTATGGTAAACAAAGTACATATAACATGCTCATTCACTCAATGAACACCGTTATAACTGACTGTTTTCAAAGCGAAATATGGGCACAAGAACTGTGGAAAGACATATTTATGAAAACAAAACTCAAATATTTCCCCTAGTTAACCATGAAATTTGACGTTAATTTTGATATTAATTTGTGATGATACAAAAATAGCTTTCCAATAAGTTGAGCCCATGCACATGATATATAATTAAATAGCTTGTTAAGAGCAATTTTATATATTAGCTTTTAAACTAGTCTAAATCAGTTCGGTACTCATGCTGGTTGGGTGACAATCAAGATTTGATTAAACATGCTAACTATTAAGATTAGATCGGTCAAAGGTTCATAACCCTGACTATTATTTATAAATAAAGCTCATTCCTTCCATACAATTCAAGCAATTAATATAGACATATCTAATCTCAATTACAACGTTTATCTCTCTAAACAAACTAGATTCATCAATTTGTTTGTTTAGTTGTCTTGCAAACGCTTTGCCTTTTGAGGTCAATCTTGGCGAATTATTTCTTTTGATCCGTCGTTCTCCGTATTTTTTTTCTCTTTGATTGATTGGCTGTTTGCTTTGACTTAGTTTTCTTCCTCTTAAAAGACCTAGTATATTGTTTCTTGGGACTTGACTTTGGCAATCCTGTTGGCCAGTTGCTTCTGGAGTCCATCAATTTTGGCATCGGTCTCCTTGGAAATTGGAATCCTTCTCCAAAGCAGCCTTGGCGGTCTCAGATTTATGGAACCTAGCCTTTAACTCCTTCATTTTAGTAGCCCATTCAATAACCTTGGTTTTAATGGCCTCTTCAATCAAGGCTTTTGTCCGAACCTCGTTCTCGGACTTCCATATTAGCTTTCTTCCTCTTAAAAGAATTAGTAGATTGTTCCATATTTTTATTAGTAAATTCTTTTAGGTTGTGTTTGACAGAGTAGATTTAATTTGTAAGAAGGATTTAAAATAAATAAATTTGTGATGATTGGAAATTTCATTTTAAATATTAAACTCTCATTTTTATTTATTGGTAAATTTGAAATCCCCAACTAATTTCTTAAATTGTTTGAGTAACCTAACATTGATTTGAATTTGAAATCCAAATCATTTAAATTCTTGCATCAAAACACAACCTATTTCTTTTTGACAAATCTTACATTCTCCACCAAGCAAATCTACTTAGGAACCTCATCTCAATTCCCAAAACGTTTGTGTAATAGTGAAAACAAAATATTCAAGCTCTAGCCTCTAGGAGTACTCCTTTGCTTCTAGGGACCAAATTCAACAATTATTTTTCCTTTGAAATAGCCATCGCATTGCTAAATGTGTGTAGATTTAAGCAATCCTGAGAGGATGGAATGGGTCTAAAGGCTCTAAACCATAAAGATATTTGACAACATTAAGGTTGCCAAAGTTACCTAACTGTTTTTTTCTTCAACATTAAAAAAAATAAGAATAAAAATAAAACAATTTGACTGCTGCTTAATAAATAGGTCAAGAAATTGGTTGCTCGTTACGATAGCTCGACAAAGAAGGAGGCTCAAGTTCTTCTTCTTTTTTTTCAATTTTTCCAAGCACTTATAATATTAGAAAGTTCTACATTTTGTTAACAAACCATCTCGTTGTGATTTAAAGATCAAATTTATAAAGTATTATTACATGATATTTCAATATAAAAAACAGGATATTTGTTCAAATAGTGTTAGGTTCATGGGTAGGTTTAAATTGCTAGTATACACATGAAAGGGAATATTGTTAGGTTCATGGGTATGATTAAATTGTCCCACATTGCTTTGCGAGAAAAATAAAGAACACTTAATATATAGGTTAGACCCAAAATCTACAATCTTAAACTTTTAGATCAAGGTTAAATTTCAACTTATGTATTGAGTCTCTTTTGGTAGGCTCTCATTGTTGTTTCTCCCACAACAAGTGGTATAAGAGCTAGGTTATACCTGCTCGAAATTCTTTTATTTGAATAAATATGAAATCCAATTACAGTAGAATTATCAGTTTGAATGGCCCTAACTATCATAAATGGAAGGGCAAGATGAAGGATCTACTATTTGTGAAGAAATTACACTTACCGGTATTTTCTGATGAGAAACCCGAATCTATGTCAGATTCGGATTGGGTTTTTGAGCACGAGATAGTTTGTCATTTCATTCAGTAATGGGTAGATGATAATGTTTTGAATCATATCGCCATGACAAACATGCAAGAACCCTGTGGGAAAAGTTTGAGTCTTTGTATACTTCAAAATCTGGCAATAAGTTGTTTTTACAGAAACAAGCTATGAATTTGAAGTACAAAGAAGGATGTTCTATTTCAAACCATGTGAATGAGTTTCAAGAGTGTTTTGACTAACTGTCAGGTATGAGTGTCAGATTTGAGGATGAAATTATAGGACTTTGGTTGCTGAATACTCTAAGGGAATCTTGGATTTTTGGGAGAATTTTTGCGTCACGTTGACCAATTCTGCTCCTGGTGGTGCTGTGACCTTGAGCTATATGAAGAAGACCATTTTGAATGAAGATGTGAGAGAAAAACTCAAGAGGTATCGACTTCACAGTCTGAGGTGTTAATTACGAAAAATCGGGAGAAAGGCAAAAATATAGATAAAGGAGAATTTAGCAGAGGTAAGAGTAGGGGCAAATCTAAATCAAGATACAAGAATCTTGAGTGTCATCATTGTGGAAAGAAAGGACACATCAAAGAAAACTACAACAAGGTGAAAAGGGAGAATAGAGGTAAACAGGAAAAGAAAGATGGTGCCAGTGATGATCATGTTGCTACTATTACTACAGAGGATTTAGTGATTGTTTGGGATGAAAATTTGATCAATGTTATTAGTGATGAATCAAATTGGTTCGTCAATAGTGGTGCCTGCTTCCATGTCATACCTAGGAAGTATTTCTACTCATCTTATACTTCCGGTGATTTCGATCTGGATATTAAAGATGGATAATGATGGTCAGTCAAGACTAGTTGGCTTGGGGACTGTAGTATTGAAAACCTGCATTAGGATAACTTTGGTTTTGAGAGATGTCAGACATGCACTGAATGTTCATCTGAATCTGGATTTGACTGGTGTGTTGAATGATGAGGGTTATAGTAGCATTCAAGGTAATGGGTAGTGCAAGATAACTAAGGCTACATTGATTGTGGTTCGTGGGAGAAGAGTTCAAGTTTGTACTAGACCAAGGTTCCATGTGCATTGATAACATCAATGTAGTTAAAGAGAGTGCCTCTTTAGAGTTATGGCACAAGAGACATAGCCACATCAGTGAAAAGTGTCTAAGTTGTTGGCCAAGAAAAATTTACTTTTTGGGTTGAAAACTACTTAAATGGAAAGGTATGCGCATTGCGTGGTAGGGAAACAGAATAGAGTCTCTTTCAAGAGTCATACTCCAGCATGAAAATCAAAGTTGCTTGAGTTAATGCATTTAGATCTCTCTGTGATCTGATGAAAACGAAAACGTTTGGTGGTTCACTCTACTTTGTCACATTTATTGATGACTGTTCAAGGAAATTGTAGATGTATGCCTTGAAGTCAAAAGATCGTGCTTGGTGTTTTTAAATAATTTCAAGCTTCAGGGAGACAGGTAAGAAGCTAAAATGTATTCGCACTGATAACGGTGGTAAATATCTTGGACCAATTGATAACTATTGCAAATAGTAGGGTATAAACATAGAAAACGCTTCCCAAGTCTACTCAGTTGAACAGCTTGGCAGAGAGGATGAACACGACATTGGTAGAGCGAGTTAGATATTTGCTTTCTGAAGCAAAATTGCCACATACATTTTGGCATGAGGCATTATATAGTTGTACATGTTATTAATTTTTTTTTGGTATTACTTTGTAGGCTGATGTTCCTAATCATGTATGGTATGACAATGAGGTATCTTATGACGATTTGGGCATACATTGGTCGTAAAGCATTTGTGCATGTGTCAAAATAGAGATAAGAGATCCAAGTTGGAGGTCAAGACTAGACAAGTGCATCTTTGTTGGCTATGGTCATGATGAATTTGGCTATAGATTTTATGATCCAACTTTCAAAAAACTTGTGAGAAGTCATGATGTTATCTTCATAAAGGATCAAACCATTAAAGATATTGACAAGGAAGAAAAGTTAGAGCCTACAAATACTGATGGCCAAGCAGACTTGATCCAATTCCTACTTTTGTGACACGTATGCCCGATATAGCTGATGATAAAAATCATGATGAGGTACAACATCAGGATAACCAAGGTTAGGGTGATGCAGATTATGCTACTAATGAGGCAAATTATTTTTCTAGTGGAGTTAATGAACCTAAAGTTCCACTAAGAATGTCGACAAGGGGTAGAGTTCTCTTTGCTCGTTATTCATCAAATGAGTACGTGCTCCTTACTGATGGGAGAGAACCTGATAGTTACGATGAGGCCATGGAGAGTGAGCCGAAGGCAAAGTGGGTTGATTCTAAAATGGATGAGAGATGAAATCACTGCATGACAACCACACATTTGATCTAGTGAAGCTACTGAAGAATAGAAAAGCATTGAAAAATTGGTGGATCTACAGATTGAAGAATGAAGAAGGGTCTTCACTTCCACGGTACAAAACTAGATTGTTAGCCAAGGGTTTCAATAAGAAGAAGGGTATTAACTTTGCAGAAATGTTCTTTTTTGTTGTGAAGATGTCTTCCATCCGAGAATTCTTGGTTTGGCAGCAAGTCTTGATATTGAGGTGGAGCACTCTTGTGAAAGCCGCATTTGTTCTTGTTAATCTAGAGGAGGAAATTTATATGGAGCAGCCGGAATGCTTTGTGGTGAAGGATAAGGAAAATTTAGTCTATAGGTTGAAGAAAAGCTTGTATGTCTTAAAACAAGCTCCTAGGCAGTGGTACAAGAAGTTTAAGTTAGTGATGATCTAATAAGGGTACAAGAAGACTACATCCGACCATTATGTATTCGTGTAGAAATTCTCTGATAGGATGATTTCATCATTTTAGTACTTTATAATGATGACATGTTGATTGTTGGTTATAATTCTAACTGAATTGACAGGTCGAAGAAAGAGCTTAGTAAGTCTTTTGTCATGAAAGACTTGGGACCAGCAAGGCAAATTCTTGGCATGCAGATTACTCGGGATAGAGTAGCCAAGAAATTATGGTTGTCTCAGTAAAAGTACATGGAAAAGGTCCTCTAGCAGTTTTACATGGATAAAGTTAAAGTGGTAAGCATTTCTCTTGCTACACACTTTAGGCTTAACACTAGACAGGATCCGTTTAGTGATAAAGAGGAAGAAGACATACAACGTGTTCCTTATGCATTGGCAGTAGGGAATTTGATGTATGCTATGGTTTGTACTAAGCCAAATACCACCCATGCAGTTGATACTGTTAGCCGATTTTTGAAAAATATAGACAAAGAGCATTGGAATGTGTGAAATGGATTATGAGGTGTCTCTGAGGTACATCAAATTTGAAACAGTGTTTTGGAATTAACTGATAAAATTATTCTTTGTGGTTACACAAATTCAGATATGATCGGGGACGTTGACACAAAGAAGTTTATTTCAAGGTATTTGATTATATTTGCAAAGATAGTTATGGCGTGGCAATCAAGATTGAAGAAGATTGTTGCATTGTCTACGACTGAGGCAAAATTCGTTGCTAGTACCGAATCTTGCAAGGAGTTGCTTTGGATGAAGAAGTTCATGCATGAGTTTAGTTTTGCTCAGAGGCAGTATGTATTATACTGTGATAGCCAGAATGCTGTTCATCTAGGAAAAAATTCGACTTGTCACGGGAGATCTAAGCATATTAATGTGAGGTATTACTGGATACAGGATGTTCTAGACTGTTAAGGCAATTGAGCTTGCTAAAATCCATACGGATGACAACAGTTTAGACATGTTGAGAAATCTCTGACAAGGAAAAAGTTTGAGACTTGTCATTTAGGTACCGGTTTGACAGATACCTCCACTTGAGTCGGAAAGGGAGTTTAATTAACTGTGGTCTTCCTCAATTGGAGGGACCCACCAACACAAGTCTTCTAAACTAAAAAGGAAACAAAGTGTTGTCTGTGTATTTGTGTTGTGGTAATGAAGTTGTCAAAAAGTTGTGCATGTGACTCAAGGATATAAATAGGACAAATAGTGCTACTTGGGTCATAAGTACGTGACGTAAGTTTGAGAAAAAAGAGGTCAAAATTCTTTTTCTCTTATTTTAGCAGTAGCGGCTCATATTTTGGTGGAGAAAATCATCAGATTCGTTTTTTGATCCGATAGTGAATTTTGCTTTATTTGCAGTAAGATTTCAGTATATTATTCTTGGCGGTGTGGGCTACATTCTGTATGATCAGATTATTATTTTCTCTTGTCTATTGGTTAGGCTTTATACCTGTTAATTGGGTAATTGTGTACTATCAAATTATTTATTTCACTTTTGGTAGTGAGTAGGACGTGTTTGAGTTCCAGGTATTTATTAGAGAATCATTTTGCTAAACTCATTGATCTAAATCTGTAATAGTGAAATATTTTCTGGACTAGGTCCCGTGGTCTTTACTCTTCACATTGAAGGGATTTTTTACGTAAAAAATCTATGTTTTGTGCTTGTTGATTTGGTAGTTTAATTTATTTACTATTTGAGTCTGTCATACAATTTATTGAAGTGGTGGAAAAAAAATTCTTAGGTGATTATTTTGATTGTGTTATTCCCGTTTTTTTTTTCTAACAAGTGGTATCAGAGTTCCTGGTTGCAAGTTTCTCATCAGTAAGTGACCAGTGTCTTCACTTTGTTAGGCTGGTAAATATTCTCTTCTTGGGGTTAGGTCATATGGAGTTAAGAAGAGTGGATCCAATGGGCCAAGGGCCAGGGGTCTAGTTTGTTCACAATAGAAATGAAATTCAAGAAGAGTGGTCAATGTTAGTTGATGAAGAATTTGGGCTTACATGGAGTATTAAAAGTGAGTCTGAGATAGAAGTTTAATTTCAATATGGGAGTATTCCCACGAAAGGTGAGATAGTGGTATCAAAGCACAAAACACATTGAAACTAGGCTTCTCATCAAGCCTACTTTTAATACACTACACAAATCTAAATTCTTTATCAACCAACTCACGGATTCACTTTTCTCAGATTCTGCTTTTGTAAATTGGATCCCTGACCATGGTACAACTAGCCAAACCCTGGCCCATGGTCCAACACCACAAATAGAACATTACGGTCCAATACCTTTACACAAGCCCAAATCCTTCATTAACTAACTTATGAACCCACAATTCTCAAACTCTGCTTCCATAAATTGGATCCTTGACCACGATACAACTTGCCAAACTCCTGGCCCATGGTCCAATACCAAGAAAAAAAACAAAAACATTACGGTCCAATACTGAGAAGACACGATCACTTGCAAACGAATAACCAACTTGACTCTAGTACTACTGTTGGGGAGAAAAATCATGAGAGAGCTCACCTAAAGAGGCCCAATATATGAGTTGAAACCCAATCTTGATATGAAAGTTTAAACCATTTGGTCTTGAGGCCTAACTTATGTATTAAGTGTTTTTTATTTCTCTCTCAAATTAATGTGGAACAATTTTAACCTACCCGTGAACCCAACACTCATGAGCAATAGATAGAATTTTCCTATTGGGTTTAGAGAATTTTCCTACAATACCTATTGCAGTTATCAAGAAATTGAGAAAGTAAACTGCCGCAGAAAAATAAAAAGCATATGAGAAATCTTTCTTTCTTTATTCATAAATTTTAACTCCCATGTAGAAATAACATAACAAAAGAGAGAGAGAGAGAGAGAACGATCAGCCAAAAACATAAAATTAGAATGCGCTATTAGATCGACTTAAAATTTGACTGGATAAGATAAGTGCGATTCTTTGCAGCAAATTGTCCGTTCAAGCTCCTACTTCTATGGTTTTGCCTTTTTCATGAAGCAACCAAAACTTACGCCGCCTGGAGCTGAAGGAGAGCAGCTTGGGGGTGTGCTGCAATTTTACAGAAAGAAAAAGGCAACACATGCAAATTAATTTGTGTTAAATTCCAATAAAGAAAAGGGAATGTAACGTATGTTCCAAACAAATAATCAAATAAATACAAAAACTGTTAAATTCCAATTTCCTCCTATAAGTCTGTCAAAGGAAAAATATAACTTACCTATAACCACAATAAAAAAAAAAAAACCACCTCTCCTGCTGCTCATTTAATTTTTCAAACTTATAACTATGAGGAAAGGATTTTACAATTTAAACTGCACTTCGTTGTCATAACCATATTTAACATATACGAACCATATATTAGTATTTTGGATCAATCTAAAAGCTACCATACCAAATATTCGTCTTAAAAAGTATGATCAATTTAAGTTATAGATATCATTCTTAACTACAATACTTTGTTAAATTCAAGTAATAGATATCACTATTTCTTTTAGGATAAGAAAACTAGGAAACTTTTCTATTGCACCTTAGCATTTGCAAACGAAAGGGGAGTACGAAAGGCATTAAAACAATATTGTAGTACCCAACTGTTGTGTGCACAATGATCAGTCGCGAGAGACAGTATCAAATTTCAGTTGAATTTCAGTGAAATAGAAAATACAAGGTACATAATTTGTTTACATTACAGTGATATATTGGAAAATTTTATAATTTCGTTAAGGAACCATCTTATTAGATTTAAAAGTTTGCACAGTATATTTTTTAAAATAAATAATATTATATTGTACAAATTTTTAAATCACAACAGAAATATAGAATGATTCTACTACGGACCATAGAATTATTTGTTTGGCGATAACTAGATTGAATCAATGAAATGACAAGATGTTGAGAAATTCGTTCTCATTTCTCAATAGCTTTTCTTTTAATTGATTCAATCTAGTTATCGCTAAACAAATAATACATAGGACTGAATAAAGCCAGATAGATTATATTAACATGTTAAAGAAGATAAGAAGATTACTATATTTCCGGTTCACTATAGAGTTTTCCGTCGAAACCAGGACGTAGTCGTCCCGCAGCTGATGCCTCGGATATATAGTGAAAGAGAATGACTAACCACAACATGATCAAAAGATTCAAAACCACACCACGAACTGATTTCCTTAGTACCATTTTTAGTAACTTGAATATTCTGATTTCAATTATAATTTCATGGTCTACTCAAAGTTGCTGCAATGCTTTCTTTTTATAGACAATAATTATTTAGGCAGACATGATCTTTGATCTCACTAAAATACATTATAGTGTGGAATAAACCTCATAAAATATATGATATCAATTGATGTAAATAAAATTCCATAAAATTAAATTTTGACCACAAATTCTACAGGTACGGTCAAAAACTGAGTTGACCTAAATATTATCCTTTAGACAAGATTTCATTGGATTATGCTATAATAGTCCCTAAACTTGTGATCTGCGTTCCTTTGGTCCCAAAACTCACATTGTAGCTTTCGAGTTCTTTAACTTTCTGATTGGCCTTTAAATTGTCCCCTACCACAAAGCTCCCCCAATAGGTTTGATCTTTACTTTCATTCCGTGAGTCTCTTATCAGGCTTCATTTTGAATCAAATACTCAAGTTTAAGTTTTATATGCTAATTTGAATCTTACTACAAGGATTATTTAATTTATTTAGTTTAAAAAACGAATTGAGTATATAAAAAGAAACTAAAATCTAGAATCTAAAAAACTTGCAAGCAAACAGTGAAGAAAAATATAGAAACGAGCATTTGCTAAACTGATTTTGTTGTTACTTTTAAACTTTAATCGTCCTTTAGAATCTTAATTAAGTTTATAATCATGTTAAAGAAATAAAAAAAAAATACAATTTTTCTTTTGCTGGTAACCCTTTGAAAAAATCTTTCTTGTTTATTATATCTTTAATTACCAAATACAACACAAAATAAATAAGAAAAAAATTGAAATGAAAGAAGGAAAAACAATTGTTTTATTATTTCATCAGTTTATTATTTTGACAAACTGAAAAAAAAAAAGAAAAAAAAAACCTTGGGAATATCGAATTGACAAAAACAGAAAATTTTGATGCTCATTTCCATTTCCATTTTTTCCAAATAATTTTTTATTTCTTTCTTAGCTTCCTAATAGTTAATAAATTCTAAATTTTAGAAGCTTTTCATTTCTTACTTAGATTGAAATTAAACCTTTGTAAATTCTATAAATTCAAATGTTAGGATAGCGTTATTAATCAAATTTATCTAATGTCTAAACTTGGTCGAAAAATCGAGATTTAACAAAACTTCTAGGGCCCGGAGCAAAAGCAAAGTGGGGTGGAGGACTATTGGTATGCAAATGAGAAAATTGATGGACTCAGTCACAAAATTTAAAAGTTAAGAGATCAAATAAAATTGAACAAAAAGTTTGGGGACCACGTACTAGCAATATTTATCCGTACCCATCTAATATAAGGAAAATTTTATAATTCATTACGGCACCACAGTATACTTTAAATATTTATATAATATAATATGATATATTTTCAATGCATATACAATACAAATGTTAAAATATAACAGAATAACGATATTATAAAATTTCCCCATAATATAATTACATACATAGAACTAGCACAATAATTTATAATTATACATAGAACTAGCACAATAATTTCTTAGAGTGATGTACTTTTTTCCTTTCAATTATGTTTTTTTTTTTTTTTAAACCCCACAACACCACTTGTTCTTTGCTAGAGTCTGTCAACCCCTATTTATGATTTTAACTACTCTAACTATGCATGGCATCAACTTGGTGTTTTCAAAATGAACTTTAATTTGATGGGGCCGTTTTCGGGGACTTAACAAAGCTATTGAAGACCGTGAATGCAAGTTGACAACAATTTGAGTTTGTTCATAAGTATATAAAAGTGGGCAGGTGAATGTGTTTTAGTGAAAAGATCAACAACTTGATGCTTAGAAGAGAGGGAGGGTCTGCGGTAAGAAATGAATGTGTTTTAGTGAAAAGATCAATAACTCAAACTCAAGGTGAAAAAGTTGACAACAATTTGAGTTTGTTCACAAGCACATAAAAACAGGCAGGTGAATGTATCTTAATGAAGAGATCTAACAACTCAAACTCAAGGTGAAAAAGTTGACAACAATTTGAGTTTGTTCACAAGCACATAAAAACGGGCAGGTGAATGTATCTTAGTGAAAAGATCAACAACTTAATGCTCAGAAGAGAGGGAGGGTCTGATGTAGGAAGTGAATGTGTCTTAGTGAAAAGATCAACAACTTGATACTCAGAAGAGAGGGAGGGTCTGCTGTAGGAAGTGATAAAAAACAAAGTGACGACGTACAAAGTGACAATTAATCTCAATGTGTTTTGTACGTTCATTAAAAACTGAACGTTATTGTGAGTGATTTGGATGGCATTTTTGCTAGGTGTATGACTTGAAAGAGAAACACCCATGTCATGAAGAAGTTAAAGAAGTTCAGATGTAGTATCAGCAAGAGTACGGTACTTAGATTCTGAACTGGAGCGAGAAATACTGCACCAGGAAATAAGAGAATATCCAGTAGTAGAACGACGATCCCCTGCCCAATCAGGATCAGAATATGCCCTGATATTAACTAGTGCATATGATTCTACTTTATTAAACAATCTTCATCAAGTATTGTTCTTCTTCTTCTCTATATAGATGACATGATACCATAGATGAAATGATACCAAGATAGAAGAAGTGAATTGAATTATTTATTCAATAAGATATATTTTCAAATACAATAGTTGAACCTATATAAACTGAAAATTAAATATAAGATAAGTATAAATATAACAGATAGCTACTAGTATAGATAAATAAACAAAGAACATAAACATCATTTAACACGATAGATGAGGACTTCTCCTAATTGCTTGGCTCGGTCATAAAACCTTGGGTTAACAATCCCCGGGTTTCTAAAGTCATAAGGCTTTGCCCATTCTTTACAATATATTTGAACGGAAAGAAATGGGAAGGAAAGAAAAGGTTTGGAGAGAAATTTCTTCTCTTGTTTGGGAATTTAATGAAGGAAGGAAAAAAAAAAAGATGATTTGGAATGATAAAATGGGCCAAAAATTTTCTATCCACATAAAGTAACCAACTTAAAGTTTTAAAACTTTTTTTTCAAGCAGTTTAAACTTTAGGAAAATACTTACATAGAGACCCGGTATTTGGTCCTACATGTAGACCCTGCATCAAAATTAAATCTTATAAAATCTTGCTTATATTAACTTATGTCATCGATTCCATAACATTTAATTCACACCACAAGCTTTACAAGTGAGGTCAAAGACCAAATTTACCTAAATATTTTCCTAAACTTTAAAGTCCATCCGTGATGGACGCATTTAGAGGCCAATTATATACAGGTTCTCATGATTACTTCACTTTATAAATAATTTAAATGGAGTATACATAGGGCCTATAATTGATCCTCATGCGTCCGTTCATCCGAATCATCCTCAATATTTGAGTGAAATCCCTTTTTTTTTTAAATGTTACTTTTCCCATAAAGCGTTGAACAATAAAATAAAAATACCAAATAAGTTCAAAGTCATTCCACTTATTTCTTAAACTTTCAAATAAAATAGATTGGAGGGCAAAACTTGAGAGTATTGAGGGACATTGTAGAGGATTTTATTCAAAATATTTAGCTTTTAATGAAAAAAAAAAATTACAATTTTCAAAATGATGAGTGCCTTGCTCATCCCAGGTGTTTTGCAGGCTTGTACCCTATTTTAAATAAAATAGGCATTATTTCTTATAAAAGTATATGCTAGCGTATAAACCAAACTCAATAATAATAGAACTTTATTAAAAGTAAGTTTATAGTTGTTTTTTACTGTTTAGAGTTTGGGTAATAATTACTTTTTAGTTTCCTAATTCAATTAAATTTCCTATTTCGATTAGGATTTTTGGTAGTCTAAGTTTGTTAACTCATAAATAGAAGAGTTTGTTAGATTATTCCCTTGAAATGGGTTGAGTTAACAGTTTAGAATAAGGAAATTCTACAGCAAAGTAAAGATAAAGACTATTATGTCGTGGATTTATCTGCAATCTCAAAATAAGAGTTAGATATGCATCATTTTATAGCTTCTCCTCCTCTGCCACATAGAAATATTCTTATATTGTGTTGATTCTCCTGCATATTCTTAAATGTATTGAATAAATTTATCTTGTATTGACTAAATTTAATTTATCTTCCTCTATTTTTTTTTTTTTTTTTTGTGCTGACATATACTATTTCTAATTTGAAAAATGATTTAAAAACGTAGAAATTCAAAACAGCTTGAGAAAGTTGTTGCGTGTGGTCCTCTCAATTGGAGGGATCCACCAACAAAAGACTTCTAAACCAAAAACGAAGTGCTGTGTGTGTATTTGTGTTGTGGCGGTGGAGGATTTTTTTTGGGTGTAATTAGGTATGGAACCTAATTCAACTAGCTATATAAAAAGGATATTAGTCCTTGACTTGTGTTAGGTGTGAGTTTGAAGAAGAAAAATAGCCAGAAATTTATTATTTACGAGAGAAAATCAGCAAGTTCATGTTTCGATCAGATAATAAATTTTACAAATTTTACTCCGTTTATATGAAATTTCAGTATAATATTTTTGGCGTTATGGGTTACATCGTTTAATCGGTACAGTTAAATTATTATTTTCTTTTGTCTATTAGTTGAATTTTTTATACCTATGATTTGGGTTGTTGTGTACTATCAAATTATTTATTTCACTTTTTAGTAGTGAGTATGAGCATATTTGAGTTTTAGGTATTTATTGGAGATTCGTTTATTGTATTCATTGATCCGTTGATAGTGGAATATTTCTGAACTAGATCCCGTGATTTTTATTCTTCACATTGAAAGAATTTTTCACGTATTCTGTGCTTGTTGATTTTATCTATTGATTTATTTACTGTTTGGATCTGTCTTGCGATTTATTAAGTGGTGGAAAAAAATTTCCTGAGTGATTATTCTACTTGCGTAATTGTTGTTTTTTCTTGGCAAAAGTCACTTTACTTGTCAAAATCATATTTTATCACCAACTTTCAAATTTTATATATTCAGTCGGAGTTCATTCTTTTTTCTTTTTTTTTGGATTTAATAACATATCAATGATTTTATTATTTTGTCACTTTGTATAGATGTGGTATTCTGATTTTGTTTTTTAAATCCACCCCTTCCACTTACCCTCTGGTGACCCGAAATTATAACCAATAAATCATAAAGAAAGCATCTTACTATCTAAATTATACTTTATTGTCAATTATTTTCACTAAAAATGTTTATCCGTTGTGAAGTAGTCCATCGACTTGACTAGTAAATGTCTAATGTTGGATAAATTTTCCATTCATTTTTGGCATCCTGCCCCGAATTCTTTCCTTGTGACTGGCTGCGTCATTTGACTGCTGCTTTCTGAATAGATGTGGTGAACGACCACGAAGTCGTGATGTGGGAATGCCAAGATTTCATTTTCCTACAAGAGTTAAGTTTTTTAGTTGAATAAATTAATTCAAGTGGCTCAAAAATTATCATATTACGCGCAAAACACAAGCCCTCTTATCACACAGTATTTCTATGAAAAGTGATAAAAACATGGATACGAGTGTTCACTGTCTTCCTTAGAGAGAAAAATTTCCGTTTTCATGCACAGTTCTTTTGTGTATAGAAAATTTGCTCATTAGCGTCCTGATAATCCCGCTTAAGATTATAATCTAAGGATAAGGGTATGTTCAAGTTTAACTTATTAAACAAAGGAAATTTGAGTCAATTTCAAAGAATGATGATCAAACTTTAGTTTGAATATTTGGTAATTTGTTTGATAAAAGTGTTGCTTGTTTTATAACTTTCAAGTTAAGGTTGAACATTTATAGTTCATTTGTTTGTGACTTTCACCCTAATTTACTATTTTCTTACCCTAAAGTTTTCCTCTATAAGAGGATAAAAGATTTAACGTAGATACCAAGTACGATTGTTTAATGAAGTGATTTGCAATTTGTGATTCAAAATATATATAAAAAAGAAGGAAAAAAAGATTCAATAAGGAAAATAACTAATAATTAAGAAAAAAAAAATACTCTAGCCTCGTTTGGTTGGCAAGGATTCTTGCCAGGAAAGTAATCTTTTTCCTGAAATTTATGTTTGATTCAATTTTTAGCGTATTGGGAAAATAAAATATTTCCTCAAAAAAAAAAAAGTTATTGTACAATATCTGAATTTGAAATTCTAATATCCTATTAGTATTGTTTTTACTTTTCTTAAGATTTTAACCCTTAAATAAGGATAGATATCTAACCCTCTTTATTCTCCTCTCTCCCTTATTTATCATTCTCTCTTCTCAAATCATGATTCACCATATAGAATTTCAGGCACACAGATGCTTTCCAAATATCAAGTTAGAATTTTTTTTTACTTTTATTATTTTATCATATTTATAATTTTTAATTTGTAACCCTAAATTACTGTTGTAAAAATAAAAGAGTATAATATGTAATCATTTTATTACATTGATTATTTTTAATAGCAATTACAAATTTTGGCTTGATTTATTTGTTGAATAATTAATAAGTTAGTTCTTTTAGTAGTTTCTTTATATGTTTTAATTCATCCTTATCTTGAATCAAAATTGGTTCTTTAGTCATGGTTACATGAATGGAGTTATTCTATATATTATAGCTACATACAATTTATATCTTCAATCAAGATAATTGAATTATTATTATTATTATTATTATTATTTACATTTGTGAATTCTTTTTTCTTACATGACAAAATTGGTCTCAACTATTCTATTAGATACAAAAAATTAGAAGGAAAATGAAACTAAAAAAAAAAGTTATAATGTTATTATTTGATCTTAATTTTGATTGCATTATGATGCAAAAAAAAATAAAAAAAAATCACATCATATATTGTAGGGATGTTTTCAGTAATTTAATGAAACTATGAAATACATTTCTTGCTAACTAAACACTGGTTCATGAATTCATACAATATTCCTATTAAGATTCCTGAGAGTATTCAAACATAAGAAAATAATATTTTTCCATAGAATAACATTTTGAGAAATCACATTCCTTGTTAACTTTATTTTCCTGCCAACCAAATAAGGCTTCTATGTAATTAAATTACCTTTCTAATCTTTTATTGTATGTCCATGAACTTATCAAGGCATGGGTGGACAGTAATAAGGCTTCTATGTAATTAAATTGCCTTTCTAATGTTTTATTTTATGTCCATGAACTTATCAAGGCAGACAGTATAAAGATTGTGCTTGATTCATTAAAAAACTCGAGTCTCAAATGTTATACAGGCTTGGTTTATAACTCAATAAACAAATTCAAACGAATTTGTCTCAAACCGAATACGAAGCTATTTAAGTTCATTTACAATTCTAATTCCACCTGTTTCTTGAGCATCCAAGTTAGCTCAAGATAGTCAAGCTCATTCCCAAGTTACCAACCCAAAATAAAATGTTTGTTATAAGTTGGGCCTAAGCCCAAGAAAGTGAAACTGATTGCGAAGGTAGTAACCCAATCTACAACGTGGGTTCGTAAAATAGGGAGGCAGAGCTCTATGCTCCTTTCCTTTTATTCCCTCGTTTCTTTTTTATTTTTTTATTTTTTTTATTTTCTTGTATTTTGTAATAGGGGGAGCGAAATTTGAACCTCCCTACCAGAATTAAAACTCTTTTTTTGGGGCCACAAAAGCATAGGTAAAGGAACACCACATATTAACAACGTTAATTTTGTTACATTTTCCCCTTAAATTATTCACGTATAATACATAGTTATATGGATCATGCATAAAAACGTGCTAGTGTTATTTAAAGTAATATTGCATTAATTTTCAGTGGTCGATTCTTCCTTGGAGATTTACACACAAACTTTTTTTTAAACAAAAGATTTATAATGGATATCTACCTATCTTAAATTAAACTCATTTAAGTTCAAATATATACACACACTAGTTCTCATAACACACACAATGCGTGTGTAAAGAGGGAAATTTTGTGTTGTTTGGGTCATTATGTAAAATGCAAATGCTATTATATTATGAGTTTATTATATATTAGAAGAAATTTTATATATTGTACACGTGAAGTTATTAAATACATGAAGTGACTCCATAATCATAAAAAAATTATAGTTTATAGTATAACTTATCAATAAATAAGTGAAATAATTAGTATTAATAAAACCATATTTATGCATTTTAAAAATGATATGAATGTTTTCCCAAAAAAAAATAGTATAGCTAAAAAGAAAAAAAATAGGACATACAAAGATTTAAAACATGAGAAAGTACAAAAGAAAAGCTAAATAAAAGAAAGTACTGCATTCGTTCCTGCTTTCTTTTTTCATTCATCTATTTTATTTAATTTGAATGACTTTTACAATACAAATATTGAAGTAATTTCCTATACTATAATATATGCGCATCAATCATGCATAGGAGTAGAGGCTAACATGGGAAAGAGATTGGTAAGGAATAAACTCAAGGTTCATTATTTGATTATGTAATATATCAAGAATTATACTTTTCTAGTAGTTCAGTGGCTCTATCTAACTTAACTAATGGTTATAGATATATAGCATATTGATGCTAAATAACATATTTTTGCTATCAAATAAACATGTAGTTATATATATCATAGTTTTAAGTTTTTTTTTGCTTGACAAATAACATGAAAATATGTATTTCTCAGTTACATTTAAGAAAAGGTATGTAGTCCAAAGTTAGGGAATATTAGCACATCATAATAACTCCTCATATTTCACCTCTTAAAGCATGAACTGCTGGTAAAAAAAAATTTATTCAAGGTCTTATGGCATAAAGATATGTGCCGATCTCATGCATACAACATCGAAAAAAAATTTCAATTGTATCACATGTTATCCACTTTATTCCATAAAGAGTAAGAGCATAAGTTTTATTATTTAGTTGATAAGATCCATGTTTAGTAAAAGAAAAATTCTAGTAAAACTTTAAAAATTATTTAAGTCTAAGAATTTTTAGTTAGTAACTTGGAATAAATCTATATCTTACAAATGTCTTGGCTAAAGAAAAATGTTGAAGGACTATCCTGACTGAAAAAAAAAGGTTGATGAATAATTCAGTGAAAATAAAAATGTTAAGGGACTATTTTGGCAATATTTCCATTTATTTGTTTGATAGTGGCTTTGTTCTTTCTTTCTTTTCCTTTTTTTGGGTGTAACGTGTCCTTTGTTCCCTTGTTTTTATCTTTTGTTCCCTGTCTTTGACTTTTTCTTCTTTTCTGTCTTTCTGTTATTGTCTCTGCATCTTTATTTTCTTTCATCTAGGTTTTTTGTTTGCATTGGCCTGATCCAATATATTCTGTGGAATAAATAATATTTGTATTATCCCTATGGCTGATGAACTAGTGGAAGGCTTTGGCAAATTTGACCTCTCGAACAAAGATCATGTTAAGATTAATTTGGTGGAGGAAGATGTTGTAATTGGTCTTGAGAAGTTCAATAAATGTCTAATAGGGAAAGTTATCAGAGAAAAAGTAGTCAACTTTGTGGGTGCTAAAAATGTCATCAATCAGAAATGGGAATACCCAAGAATTTGGAGGTGGTTGAGCTGAGGGTCAACTTGTTCCAATTTTCCTTTCAAAATAGCCAAGAACTTGAGAGAGCACTTAAAGGAAGATCATGGATAATGGACAACTAGCTTCTTGCGATTAAGAAATGGGAGCCATCTCAGATTGGAGAAAATGAAAAATTCTCTCGATAAGGTAGAGATGTGGGAGCAAATCTGGAATCCGCCATTATATTAGCTCAATACTCATTGTGATGAAGATTGGCAATGTGGTGGGGAAAGCAAAAGAAATTATTTTCCCCAACATTGGAGGTAAAAATGGAAGACATCTCAAAGTTCTAAAAGAAATTGGCATCACAGACTTGAAGAAACTACAAGATGAACTGATTTCAAATATGAAAACTGCTCAGATTTCTACTACAAATATGGAAGGATAGGTCAATGCTGAAAAGGTGTGTACTTCAGACTTGGATAAAGATAATCCCAACCAGAGGTCTCAGTTTGGTTCGTGGTTAAAAGTAGTAAAGGTCAAGAGTCCTACTAAATTCCAAGCACACAAAAGGAAGGGAGCCATTAAAAATGAGATTGAAGCTTGATGTTAATTAAAACTACGGCATGAATAAAAAACCAAAAGTTCAGTATAGGAAGTTAACAATTAGGAATTGCATCATGTGCGTTCGTATATATCAACGTAATACATCTATGTTTTCATTCCATTCAATCATTTAAAATGTCATAAGGCAAAACTAATACAAAATAAAATGTCATTATAAAGCCTAAACCGCAAGTGGATCAAATGAATTTACGTATTTATATACATATATAGCTAATCAACCATATTACATTAAAGAAAATAATTGTATGCAAAGAAAATCCCAAATTCAAAATAGTAAAGAATGTAAAGTAAGATTGTTGATAATAATAACTATGATTAAATGTAATTATATAACTTACAGTATGGTGATAGGAATCCCACACAAAGAACAGAGAAATACTTCCTCAAATTTTAAGAAAAAAAATGCATGCCTTACAATAATAACATCATACAATTGATTGATATCAAATATTCTATTAGTTTATGCTTAATTGAGGAGGGAAAATGAATGAAACGTGTCGTAATCTCAAGTTTGATTGCACAATGAATGACAGCAATTCCATACAAAAATATGAGCAATTATTGCTAAAAAATTGGGAAAAAATGAAGAACCCAACAATCAAATTAAACAATTAATTAGTGATGAAAATTTCATTAGTCTCTGATTAACTGAGGGAAAATGGATTAAACCTAGTTTGATTCCAAATCTGCCTTCAGATCTTTGACTACAAAAAGAAAATTTAGATTGTTTGTAGGAACCCATAACTAAGGAGAATTGAAGCGGATAATAGGGATTAATTAGTGTTTGAATTTTGATTTTTGAAAAATATTCGCCAGGTGAATAATGGCCGGAAGTTGTGTTTTGTGATAGTACAGAGGTTCATCTTGTAATTAATCTTTTACTTATTATTTTTTCTTTTTGTATTTCTACTCGTTTTCATATATATTTTAATTATTTTTTATCTCGCATACATTTATATATTAAAAATTGTTATTATAATTATTTAAAATAATATTTTAAATAATAGTAACCCAAAGAGAACTATAATTTATTACAATTATGAATTGCAAACGTAAATATTGGATAAGGTGAAGAAGTTAGATGTGATGGGGAGTGGTGAGTAAATAAAGTTACAGTACTGTAATATAGTAATATAGGTAGTTATTATGTGGTAATTTTGTAAGAATATATTGGGAATAATGTTAAATTTAATATAACCTGACCTCATGCCATAGTTGTTAGAATCCCGATCCTACCCTTACGATCCTACGATTCTACGATCCAAATTTATAAAATCGATCCCGATCCTAGAGGTAGGATCGCTATTATAGATAAATTATAGTTGGTGCCATTAATCATGTAATCTATGTATATATTTACTGAAGTTAATTTAGTATTTTGATAATTTTTCATTCAAATGTTATATTTTATGAGTTTATAATATTCATATTATTTTTTTAGTTTTTAATTAAAGAACAGTATTAAATTTGCGTGATAACGCATAATTTTTTACAATACGAGTATATAATATCAAATGTTATAAATTTTAGTTAAAGAAACTTATTTTATGATAAATATTAAGTGAATTTTATACTTATTTGTATAAGTTTTTATTGAATATTAGCTTTAAAAATAAATAAAAGTTATATTTTTATCCTTTTGATAGGATCTTACGATCCTACGATCCTATCTACGATCCGATCCTACAACCTTCAAAACGATCCCACGTAGGATCCCGATTTTACAAACCTTGCCTCATGCTTTATTATACGGAGGTTCATCTAGTAATTAATCTTTTATTTTATTTTTTTCCTTTTATTTTATAATCATTTTTAATTATTTTTTATCTCACATACATTTATATATTAAAAATTGTTAGTGTAATTATTTAAAATGATATTTTAAATAATAATAATAATAATCTAAAAAGAGCTATAATTTATTATAATTATAAATTTCAAAAGTAAAAATAATGGATGTTGTGAGAAGTTGGGATTGGTGGGTAGGAGTAGGTAAGTGAAGTTATAGTAATAAAGTAATATAGGTAGTTGTTATATAGTAATTTTGTAAGTGTATATTAGGAATACAAACATTAAATTTGACACATTCTGATCTCGTGCTTTATTAATAGTAAGATAAGATAATATTTTACATAATAATAATCCAAAGAGAGCTATAATTTATTACAATTATAAATTTCAAAAGTAAAAATAATGGATATAGTGAAGAAATTGGGATGGGTGGGAAGTCGTAAGTAAATAAAGTTACAGTAATATAGTAATATAGGTAGTTATTATGTAGTAATTTTGTAAAAATATATAAGAAATAACATTAAATTTGACATATCCTGATCTCGTACTTTATTAATAGTAAGATATATAGAGAGAGGGTAAAGGGGGGTGTTTATTGAAAAACCACTATATGATGACAAGTGGCAAGTATATTAGGAAATCTGCATATTAATTAATAAAAGTAAAAGATAAAATACTTAAGTTACCATCTAAATTCAAATTATTTACTTATATCTTATCCTTATAAGTATTCTACATATTACATAGTAAAAAGTAAAACTGAAATACTTAACTATTTGAGATACTCATATTAACACTACTATTTATTCAAAGCACTCACATTATGATTATACTAATCATTTTTGTACAACCTTACGTGTGCCTCATAATAAATAATTTTATCCTATTTTTGTATTTTTATCATAAAATAATTATATTATAAAGAGAAATTTAAGAAAAAACATGTAGAAAAAAAAAAAGAATAGAAAATTTTGAACTACCTATAAAGAAAAGAGAATTTTAAGAGAAAGTAATACAGAAAGAAAAATTAATACTTAGATTTTATCCTTAACTACTATATGTTATTTATTCTAGACTTTCACATCATTATTATTATATAACCTACCTCTTAAATTGATTTATTCCCACAAAAGTTACAACATTATATATTATGGATCACTATATAAGTGTCAATTATTTATAATACATATCAAATACAAAGTTATATTATTTATAATAAGTTAAAAATATATTTATTTATTTGAAAATACGTTACATATAGGATTATTCTTAATAAATTTGAAAATGAATGTGATATAATTACATGTATGAGTAATTTCATTCTTGCAATCTAATTATAAGACTTCGATGAAAAAAAATTGATAAGGAAAAATTGCAAAATTTAATCTCTAAACTATTTTTAAAATCTCATGGAGATCCCTCAAATTATATTTTTATTTTTTTTGTCCTTAACATATTTTTTTAATCACAAGAAGTACCCCAAATATTTTTGTAAACTTCTAAGTTTTTGTTCCTCAAGTATTTTTCTAATCCTCATACGTATCCTAATTTTTTTTATTTAACTCTTTTGTCCATCGAATTTTTGTTATTTCTTAAATCATGGCTAAATGACTACTTGGATAGGAAAAAAAAAAACACTTGAGGGATCTCTATGAGATTACGAAAATAGTAGATGATGGAAAAATTTAAATAAAACACGAAGAGACTTTCTTGAGATCTGCAAAAAAATTGGGTACTTCTGTCATATGAAATCAATGTGGAGCCATGGACCGTAGCCTTATGAGGGTGAATACCTTTGGTAGGTGTTTAGTAATCGTAAATGAAAAAATAACTTTTTAATATAATGTATAATTTTACATGCTATTTTAAAAATCTAATGGTGGTTGTCCTAACCTTTTACAAAATAAAAGCAAAATATAATAGAATAGACGATTTAAAATTGAACAAACCACACAATAATCAATTTAAATACAACAAATAATTGAAAAAAATGAAGTTAAAATTATAACTTTCTGTCCATTTCATATACTAAATTTCAGAAGTTTTTAAACTTTTTATGTTTCAAGTGACATTCTTAACTTTGAATCTGCCATCATTTTAATTGTATGATTTAAGGAATTTAAATTTTTAGAGAAAGGGGGAAATGTAAAGAAATAAAAACATTTGAGAAATTTTAGGGGGTGCAATACAAGATAAAATTAATCTTTTAATTTTAATTTTTTATTTTTTAATCACAAGAAGTACCCCAAACATTTTTGTAATTTTTTTTCAGTTTTTTGTTGCTCAAGTATTTTTATAATCCACATATGTAATTATCCTATTTTTATTTAACTCTTTTGTCCATAAAATTTTTGTATTTTATTAAATCATGGCTAGATGACTACTGAGATTAGAAAAAAAAAAATACTCGAGGGACCTTCGTGAGATTACAAAAATAATTAATGAAGAAAATTTTAAATAAAATATGGGGAGACTTTCTTGATATCAGCGAAAAATTTAGGGACTTCCGTTGTATGAAATCAATGTGGAGCTGTGGACTATGGCCTTATGAGGGTGAATGGCTTTGATAGGTGTTTAGTAATCGTAAAAGTAAAAATAACCTTTTAATATAATGTATAATTTTACATGTTATTTTAGGAATCTAATGTTGGTCGTCCTAACCTTTTACGAAATAAAAGAAAAATATTATAGATGACAATTTAAAATTGAAGAAACCACACAATACTTAATTTTTATACAACAAAAACTTGAAAAAATGAATTTAAAATTTATATACTAAATTTCAAAAGTTTTTAAAGTTTTTATGTTTCATATGACATTCTTAATTTTGAATGTACCATCATTTAATTGTGTGATTTAAGAAATTTAGATTTTTAGGGAGGGGGGAATGTAAAGAAATAGAAACATTTGAAAAATTTTAAGAGGTGCAATATAAGATAAAATTAAACTTTTGAAAACTTTTCCTTACCAATCTTACTTCAGTGTGACTCCAGACGTGTATGAAATTATAGTTGAGAGATAAAAATATGAAAAAAAAAATGAAGGACATTCGCGAGAGTTAAAAATTGTTGAGGAACTAAATTTTCAATTTTTATCAATTTATAATTCTTAATTTTTTTTATTAGTGTTGATCCTAATATATTATTTTTTAAAAATTCATTTTTTAAATTTATTGACTATTTGACTTTTCCCCTCTTTCTTTTTTTTTTTTTTATCCAAATTGGGGTGATGTGGCTATGTTACTATTGTCAGATTTCTAGATTTCAATGTCATAAAATAGATCAATAGTTTTAGATTCTAAATAGAATCCAATTGGATTAGATAAAACAGAATTATACATCTAGGATGTGTATAATCTTTTCTAGATGTGTATAACATCTCCAAAACTGTCAATCATTTCAATTTGTTTGAGTCCCGGCCTTGCTTTCAATAAATCCAGATGTATCTGAACTTTTTTCGATTTATTACGAAATAAAATAATATAAGTATAAAATATAAGTATAAGAAGTAGTGGACAATAAAAAAAACAAGAGGGGGAATTTTTTGATTAAATAGAACTTATTATAAAAAATTTTAATTTTGATGAGATACTAAAATAAATAGAGTAAAAAGTCAAATAAATAGAGGAAAGTTCTATTGGTATAGAAAGTATTTGCACAATATTTAATCTACAAATATATATATTATATCATCCAACTAATTGAGTGATTCCTTCTTTCTTCTATGAAATGAAAGTTCCGATGGGGCAGGTGTTCTGAATCATTTAATGAAGTTGCTCCATTTTTCAGAAATATCATCAGAAAAAAGAAATGGGGTTTTTTGAAACAGCAGAAAGGGAAATCTATTTTGTCATTTAGACGAAAAAAAAAAAATAGTATGATTCTTAAGCTTAAGAACTCAACGGCCCTTCCCCCTAGAATCAAACAAAGAAAGAAGGGAATCCCGCTGAGTTCTTACGCTTTCATGTCTATAACTCAATTCATTCGATTACTACAGGATGAACCCAATCCGGAATATGAATCATAAAAGAAAACACCTATTAAACGGATCACAAGATTACCAGTTACAGTACATATTATCCAAAGAGGAATTCTTCTAGTAGTATCGGCCATTTACCTCACTTCCCTCCACATTTCATCAAGTATTCGTGCTAGAGACATAAACAGTCATGGATAATTATGAGATGAGATCCTTCCGAATGCACTAAGAGAATGCCTAGAATTATTATTTATTCTCTTTCGTTTTTTAATTGAAGAAATAATTGGAAAATAAAACATCAAGTAAAAAAATGAGTAATAGTATAGTTCCCTATCCACGATTCCTGTCTCTTATACACATCTAGATGTGTATAAGAGACAGGTAATACTGAATAGCCAACCTGCAATGAATAGGGAATGTATAGAAACACTATGAATGACCCAGTATCGAATACTGGTAATAATATAAGCAAAAGAACGTTCTCTTGTGCTTCCAGACCTACTGAGCTCCAAATATTCTTGTACAGTCAAAGGGGATCGTATAGTTGTGATGCTTTCTTGTACTCGATCGAAGTCCAAGGATCTATCTAACTAGTTTATATAGAATTTGTATATAAAGATAAAATGTTTTTTTTGTTGGAATCTTTCTTTTTTTATTTTAAAGAAATAGTTGTGATGCTTTCTTGTACTCGATCGAAGTCCAAGGATCTAGCTACAAGGATAAGGCTTTAGAATATGGAAAGATAAAATGTGGAACCTATAAAAGATAATAAAAATGACTAGTTTTAGAACTTAGTTGAATCAAAAAAGATTTGACTAGCCAAATTTGTAAAAAAAAATTATGTGTACCATAAGGCGTTGTAGAAAGAGCCAAAGACTACCAGTTCATTAGGATCAACACTAATAAAAGCACCTTTTGAGGAAGCAATAAAATATATAAATTTGCCGAACAAATGTAATTCAGAACGATAGGAATCCTAAAAGGTCAAACAGAAAAGTCGAAGTAATATACAAAAGTTTGACCCCACATCTCAAACTTACTAATATGCAAAAACGGTAATCCAACCATTCTATGAAAGAAACAATTGTATAAGAAAACGAAAGGAACTCAATAAATACATTTTTCAAACTTATTCGCGTATTATATATAACAATGCATGTATACAAAGTGACAAAATGACAAAAAGTTACTGATATGTCATTACATTTGAAAAAGAAATAACGAAATCAAGCCAAAAATTTAAAATCAAGAGATAAGTAATTCAATATGATTTTGCCACGTAGAGTGATTTTGAAAAATAATCCTGAATTTGTGACTCTGTAAATTATTTGAATCTTATATATAAATAGCCTAAAAAGATTTTTAAAAAAAAAAGTATGTGACAAGATTAAAAAAAAAAAAGCACGTGACAAGTAATTCATTTTCATTAAAGAGTAGAATTAAACTATTAAAGGCCTCTCTTAATTTTGTATATAATTTAGGACCTCCACCAAAGAATTTATGGGCTTTCTAATATAAAGTTACTGCACAATAAAATGTTAGTGCTTTGGAACTAAAATGACATTCCATCCCAAATGGATTTGTAACCGTCATTCCAGAATTTTAACCATCTCTCGAACATAAAAGATAACCAGTTCTCCCCCATTTTCTTTTTTATTATTCTTTTTGGTTTGTTATTTGTTAAAGTCATCAGTTTAAGTCATTTCAGAAATTTCTTTGTAATTGCAAATAACTTTTAAATTATAAAATTAAATAAAACGCACCTAAAAAACTTTTAAAATGAAAATGGCAATAGGACATTCAATAATGCAATTTAGAAACCCGAAAAAAGATTATGTTGGCCAGTGCTTTAATTAAAGATGTCAAATTCAAGCCACAAGTAAAATGATGTATAATTGCATAGACAACCTCCAAATGTCATATTAGTAAGTTCATAATTCGACGGCCAAATAGATTACCATTTAAGATGGACGATCTTTTGACTTCAGGTCCATTGAAAATGGTCTGTTTGCCAAATATGCAAATTAAAAAAAGCTTAAAATGCAACTAAACTTTGAGCATTTGTTTAGTCCACATTAAAAACCAAAATAGGTGCATTAACCAACTTAAAATACATTGTATATTAGTACTCAACTAAGTTAAGTTAATATACAATTCATCAAACCAATTTCCATTGGCACACAAAATTACAACATTAGAGATATTCTATGGATTTGGATCCACTTGGAGGCTTTTCAAGTACTTTTCATCAAACCAATTTCCATTGACCTCTTGAACATTGACTACAATCAAAGTACCATACTAAACCAGCAATTTGCCTAAACTATAAATACACCAATCAAGTAAATCAGGAGCTCCAAAAATCAAACCATCCCACATGGAAATTTGTTTTAGTATTCAGTCACAAATGCAAGAAAATATGAAAATAAATCAAAGGGATATATGGGAAAGTGATGAAGATGATCTCTTCTATGCTGAACTCAGAAGACAGGTCCTATTATTAACAGCAGAAGATGATGAAGAATGTCAAGAAAACAGACATCCCAATACTGCAAAGTCTTTACAACAAAGATTTAACACCAGCCCTCCATCATTGCTGCAACCAGGATGCTATTACAACTGGTCAGGCAACCACGAAAACGGATCAGTACCAACATGGCTATTTAACTTGTGGAAGCCTGGAAATGGAACTGGAGTTTTCATCCCACAGATTATCAAGTCCAGAAGAAGATATAGGCCTAGTGAGTTCTTTTGCTATGTTAGCTTATCTTGTAGATTTTACATGCATGATGATTCTGTTAGACCATGCACATATACAATTTGTTTACAGGTTATATTCTCCAGCTGACTTGATTAACTGATTTAGTGTTTTAATGTGTAACAGGGAAGAAGAATATTGAAAGAGGAAGGATGTACAAGTCTGCAGTAGCAAATGTGGAGTGATGATTTACCTGCTGTTTAATTTTGAAAAAAAAAATTTACAAAGTCACAAATTCATAATTACTTGTCAAAATCACTTCAAACTTATCAAATCACGATCCATTTAATTTTAGATTCTTGACCGAATTTCTTTCCTTATTTTCCAGATCTAATAACACATTAATAATTTTTATTTGTTATTTTATATTTCTCACTTTGTATAGATGCACTCTTTTCTATAAATGTTAACTCAACAATGTAGATATAATTTTGCTAATATGGAAACGGCTATTGCTTCAATTAGTTCTTGATGTTATGAATGGATGAATTCAAATCTAAATCCATCCCAACTTATCCTAACTAGTGAATATATTTAGTTGAAAATTTGAAATTTACTAACAAATGAGAATGACATTTTAATAATGGGAAAAAATTTAGATCAATTTAGTCTCTTATTTTTGGGATATTAATTAATTTGGTCCCTTATCTATAACAACAAATCAATTTGGTCCGTCATCTTTAAAAAAATTAACCAATTTAGGAAATATAATAGAAATTATAGACAAATTAACGGAGTAAACCATGTGATAATCATGCAGACGTTAACTTGCAGTAAATGTATTGTTAACAACTATATTAGTTTATGAACAATTTCCATCACAAGTCTTAAATTAATTAATTTTTTTAAAGATGAAGGACTAAATCGGTTTGTATGGTAGATAAGGGAGCAAATTGGTTCTTTTTCCCTTTTAATAATTGATTGAGTAGATTTCAAATCTACGAAATTTTATGTAATTTTAAATCTATCCTACTTAAATTCATTAATTTTAATATTTTTCCTTCAATTCAAATTCCCTTGTCCATATATAACTTGTATGTATATTTCACAACTGTTGCCGCAAATCCACCAGAAAATTAACGATTGCATGGATAGAAAGAACATTGAAATAGCCAATTATATATATCAATTATGATATTACAACATTATGGACTCTAGGTTTTAATGTGAAGCAGATCCGGTTTGCATGAAGGGATTAGGATGAATTTGGATTATAATTGTATTTGGATGGAGAGATTTAAGTAGATTTGATTTGAAATTCTAATCTATATTAACTTATTCAAATAAATTAATTGATTTAGTTGCAAATTTAAAATTCACGAACAAGTGAGAGTGTTACTTTAATAATTAAATGAGTGAATTTGAAATTCACCCCAATTTCATATCATTTCAAAGACATCTAATTCAAATTTATTCATTTAATATATTTCTTTCAATTCAAATCCACGTCCCATCCAAACATAATTTATAGGTTATCTAAATAAGTTAATTAATTTAATTAGGAATTTGAAATCTACAAACAAATAAGTGTGATTTTAAAAATGAAATGAGTGATTTCATATCTATCCAAATTTCAAGTTGTATTTGGATGAGTGGATTTGAATGTTGAAAGAATGATTGAATTGGGTGAATTTGAAATGACAAGAAATATGGTGAATTTCTAATCTATTCATTTAACCAATTAAATCACAGTATTACTTGTTGGTAGATTTCAAATCTACAATTAAATCAATAAACTTGTTTGGATAATTTATTATAGATTTGGACTTTAAGTCCAAATCCACCTAAATCCCTCCATCCAAACGCAATGTCACGTTATTTCAAATTCCTCTGAAGGGCTGTGTTTGGATAGATGTATTTGAATTGAAAGAAGGATTTGAAATGAATAGATTTGAAATGACATAAAATTTAGATGAATTTCAAATCTACTTATTTAACTATTAAAATCGCACTCCCACTTGTTGGTGGATTTCAAATCTACAATTAAATCAATTAACTTATTTGGATAACTTATTATTTATTTGGATTTCAAATCAAATCCACTCAAATCCCTCCATCCAAATACAATGCTAATTCAAATCCATTCATTTCAAATCTTTTTTACAATTTAAATCCACCCATCCATTGGCAACAACGTATTTCACAACTATTGCCATAAACTGACCTGAAACTTAAAAGATTGCTAAGATAGAAAGATCAAGCAAGAAATAGCAAATTATACAAATTACTAGTACGGCATTACAACGATTCTGGACACCAGACAGCAGCTGGAAGGAAGGGTTCAAACTACCATCCGGCGAGATTCTATATATTCTGCAGTCATCCAAAATTAGCAATCTGACTCTAACTTGGTTTACTTTCAATTTTGTAACATTATAGTCTTAGGATTGAGAAAAGGATTCTATTGTGTTTTAATGAATGAGTTTGGGGAAAGATTTAAAATTCACTCATTTATTAGAGAGATTGTGTGAGGGTACACAAAAAAAAAGAAACGCTTATTTAATTGAATGTTAATTACTAAATAGGGTTCATGAAAATTAGCTTTTTAAAATATACAAGCTGGTCGGATTTGTTGAGCTACTAACTAGTCTTGAGGGGAGGAAAATGCAATTGGAAGATAACTTTGATTAGTAAGGGCTGTGTTGTAAATATTTTAGGACTAAATAAAAATATGTTAGTCACCAAATAAAATCATAAAATAATTAAAAAGGTAAGCACCTAAACTAGGTCAAAATGGCTGAAGCATGACAAGGATAAAACAAGCAAGTGGTGGCACAAAAATCAGCTGCTTAGGGTGCCAACAAGCATCTCCTAATTCCAGCTCCTACTTCACCTTATAAGGCTTAACTAAGTACCTTAAAAGCACCTTAGAAGTATCATAAAATTCTAGAGAAAAAAAGAAAAAAGAGATAGGGCCGAGAGAAAACCAAAGAAAAGAAAGAAAAAATAGTTGGACCAAAACAGTGGAGAAAAGAAGAATTGGGAGTTTAATCTCACTTGAAAAGGTAATATTCCAACTATATAATAGATTAAGAACATGTTGTTAAGGATGCTTTGATATTAAAGTCTTGTATTAGCCAAATAATTGTTAATATGCTTGCTGAAAATAAGCTAGCAGCTAGATTCATCTTGTGAAAATTCCTTGAAGTTAGGTGAAGATTTAGTATATAGTTGTTACTATTACCACTTGTTCTAAGGGGGAGTACTAGTATATAGTTGCCGAAAATTAATTCCAGCTGAGTGTGACTTTGCTTATTTAGTTAAAATTGATTAGAAATAAGGTTTTTATGTATAATCTACTAGTAATATGAAAGATTAGGCTTCTAGGTAAGTGATTGCAATTTGGATAGAATATATTCCTAAGTTTAACACCTTAAAATACACCAAATTATCCAGCTAATGTTCCTTAAAATTTAGGGTTATGTTCGGCCCTCTTGGCAATGATTTTTGGACTGGTCAGGACTAAGTTTGAAGGTGATTGCTGGATGGTTTTAGCATTAATTAGGGTAGCTAAATTGGGCTGTTATATTGTACCCTAAATGAAAGGAAAATATGGAAAGAAACCATAGCATTTAAGTGAAGTATAAGGTTGAAATTACTACATAATACAAAGAAATATTGACTAACGATACAAATTACATACACATATAATGGTGATTTTTTTTATGTGAGTTATTACTCTAATATGCAATGAATTGAGTGAAGTATAAATGAGCTTAAATCTAGACAGATTTAATCTTATATGGAAAAACAAATTAATTGGCTATTTACTACTATATTATGTAGAAATTTTCACCCTCATTAAGCCTAAGTTAAGTGAGGCTTTGAATTCCTTTGGTATGGTTGTTATAGGAGCTGTTTAGATGATAATATAATTATACCTTTACATGAATGTTGTTTAGGTAGCTCATATACATTAACTTAATACTACAAATTTTATAAAGATTAAGTAGGCTGCCCAAATGAAATTTAGGGATAAAAGTTAGTAATTTTACCTTGGAATGTTAACACTATAATAAGCCTTAATTAGGCTGAAAGGGTACCAAAATTACAGTATATTATCTAGCAAAAGAAACTGAAATAAAATCCACTTAAGTAATTTAACAATTGAAGTAATCAACTTGAACTTGCTACTATAATACTATGTTTTCGAGTATAATATGTTATCTTAAATTACATTTTAGAATTATCTATCTTACTCTTCAATTTTGTGTAGAAAAATAACCTAAACCTAGTATATTTGGTAAATGAACAGGTTAAGGAATAAAGGAAAGATGAAAGATAATTACGAGCTAAATACCATCAATCGGTAAGTGTTCCTAACTCTTTTAATTTCGATAAAAAAACTTGTAATGAATTCATGTTAAAACTGTAATTTTGAGTGTTCAAATGTGTTATTTGCCTACTTGAGTCACACTTGAGTCATATGTTATGGATAATTACATTGAATTTCTCAAATTTGTATTCTTTATTATCCCAAAATTACTTGTGCATGATGTACCCCAGTTGTGTACTTTATCGCACCAGATGGGGAACTGGGCCCTTGTCATATGGTGGCTAGACACGACGAGCCAGTAATGAACTTGGTCGAAATGGTCTACATTCTATGGCTTTGCAACCCAAACACCTCGGACGGGATGATTTACGTCGGTGTTTTGGACGTGTGATATTTTTTCACTATTCTCGAGTTTACCTTTCTTGTGTGGCCACTTGGTGTTGGGTGTTGTTGATGGAGGTTTATTATTGGAGGGTACATACTCATTTCTGGAATTCATTATTACCATGGAGAATAAGAGACTTGGTCTCAATACGAGACCAACCGTATCCACCTTTATGTGACTACTACGTGTTTTATATGTCTTATGTTCTTTTTATTGCTTTATATGATTCATTTTTGAGAAATATGAGTTAATTATGTTGTCGGAACCTCACTGGGCATAAGCTCACAATGTTTTTAAAATTTGTTTTTCCTTACAGAGTTTGAGACTTCCTGAGAAGAATGAACTGAGATTTTGGAGTTTTGTATTGTTTATATTTATCTATGTTAATGTAATGGATAACTCAATGTACATAAGTCCTAGTTTTGTGATGTAGACTAGCATTAGTTTATATTAGCTTAGAGGTTGTACATGGAGCCTGTTCCGGACAACTGAGTTTTCGCATATATTAAACACTAAATTTGTCTTAAGTTGTATGCATTACTTATGTTCATTTTTCCAATTTTTTTTTAAGTTATATGTTATGTATTTAACACCCAGTCCTGGTGAGAGCTAGGTAGGCACTCAAATAGGTTCTAGGAGTTAGTAACCTACTTGGGGCGTCACAGTTGGTATCAAAGTCTAAGTTTAAGAGTAGTAGGCTGAAGGATATTTTTAGGTGTCCTTAGTAAGATTACTATGTTTAATAAATGACACTTTTATTTATTTGGGGTTATATAATTATTATAATTTTATGTATGATATTGAATGTAAATCATGGTCAGCACGAGTAGACGATCCTCCAGCTAATGTAGCTAGCCTTCAATTAAGTACCAAGTTGGACCAAGAGTCAACCAATATAACCCTAGAATGGCTATGGGGTGATGTAGTTGCTTATACCAGAGGATCTACTCTTATCCAGACTGGGTTGTCTTGGCGGTTGTCTGTCGAGGGTTTCCCGGGGAAACCCTTAAGGGTGCTGCTTTAGACTGGCTTAGAAGGTATAAGAAGGGTGTCATCAAAAATTTCGATCAACTGGTAGACTTGTATTTAAATAAGCTTGGGAATCAAAAGAGAATCCCAAAGACGAGAACACACTTGCTTACATTTAAGCAAAAACCCGATGAATCGCTCGTGGATTATGTGGATAGGTTCAAAAAGGAGACTTTGGAATCCAAAGAGCTACAAAAGATATGCAAATCATGGCCTTCCAAATTGGGGTGAGGCCAGAAAAATTCTCCTTTGACCTCAACTTTAAACCTCCGACTACTCTCAGTAATATTTTTCGTAGGGTTAAAAAGTTTGTCCAAGCAGATGAAGGTGAAAAGAAAAAGAGAGAAACTGGAGTAAGTGGAGCGGATGGAAAAAGGAGGAGGGCTAATAGTGTGACTAATGTAGCAAGTGATAGATTTCTTAATCTATAAAAATGAATTTAATCTGTGCATAAATAATATCACAGAATATCAAATGCGGAAATCGAGGAACGTACCTCCAGCCATTGATGTTGTTGGGTCACTGTCAAAATAAAAGGAATAGAAAAATAATTATCTGGGTACTTCTAAACCTAGACAATCTGATACGATGGTGTATTTTTCTGATAGAATGTCAGGCCTAGGGACCCAAAATACTCTGTATACTTATAACGTTTTTTCCTCATCAGAAAACGTAAGCCGTAAGAATAAGTAGTTATCACAAGTGTAATCATTATCTCAATGTGATAATTATCACAAGATATTTATTAAGTCAAATTGATAAATATCAGAATTAAATATTGGATCATATATTTGGAATTTTAAAAACCAAATCATATGGGATAATTACAAAAATTCCAACATTTCTCCCACTTGATCCACATATTTCATTCGATATACAAACTATCAAATCTCACAAGTAAGATCCAAAATACATGAATCATGGCGACAAGTCCTCTAAGAAACAAGTATTGTCTTCCATGTATTACTATGCATTATGTCTCTTCAACACGTTTTATACAACTTTGGTGGCATGCCTTTAGCCAAGGGATCGGCAATCATCAATTCAGTGTTAACGTGTTCAATGACCACTTTATTTTCTTTAACACGTTCTCTAATGGCTAAGTACTTGATGTCGATGTGTTTACTTCGACTACCACTCTTATTGTTCTTAGCCATAAAAACAGCAGCTGAATTGTCACAAAATAACCTCAATGGCCTAGAAATAGAATCCACAATTCTAAGCCCAGACATGAAACTCTTTAACCATACACCATGCGAAGTTGCCTCAAAACAAGAAACGAACTCGCTTCCATAGTAGAGGTTGCAATCAAAGTTTGTTTAGCACTTCTCCAAGACACGCTCCACCGGCTAGCATAAAGACATAACCAGATGTCGATTTTCGAGAATCAATGCAGCCGCATAGTCCGAATCCGAGTAGCCAAACACCTCTAGTTTATCAGTCCGTCTGTACATAAGCATGTAATCTTTTGTTCCTTGAAGGTACCTCATTACCTTCTTTGCAGCTCTCCAGTGGTCCATACCTGGATTACTCTGATATCTTCCCAACATTCCAACAACAAATGCAATGTCAGGCCTTGTGCAGACCTGAGCATACATTAGGCTTCCTACGGCAGAAGCATATGGAATGTTTTTCATTTGTTCCCGCTCAAAGTCATTTTTCGGACATTGATCCAAATTGAACCTGTCACCCTTCACAATAGGTGCCACACTTGGTGAACAATCTTTCATCCGAAACCTCTCTAAAACTTTGTTAATATAGGTTTCTTGAGATAAACCCAAAATGCATCGATGGTTCTATCTATCTCTATGGATCTTTATGCCAATGACATAAGATGCCTCACCCATGTCTTTCATATCAAAGTTTCTAGAAAGAAATTGTTTCACCTCATGTAGCAATCCTTTATCGTTACTTGCAAGTAAGATGTCGTCTACATACAGAATAAGAAAACAAATCTTACTCCCACTGACCTTTTGGTATATACATTGATCCATGATATTCTCTTCAAAATCAAATGAAGAGATCACACCATGAAATTTTAAATACCATTGACGGGAGGCTTGCTTCAATCCATGTATAGACTTTTTAAGCTTGCAAACTAAATGCTCACCATTACTAGAGGAAAATCCTTCAGGTTGTTTCATATAAACATCTTCCTCTAGATCTCCATTAAGGAACGCCGTTTTCACATCCATTTGATGCAAATCAAAATGGGCAACCAATGCCATAATAATTCGAAGAGAATCTTTCTTAGATACAGGAGAAAATGTTTCTGTATAATCGATTCCTTCTTTTTGAGTGAAAGATCCTTTGGCAACAAGTCTAGCTTTATATCTTTTGATGTTGTCTAATGAGTCTTTCTTGGTTTTGAAAACCCATCTACATCCTATGGTTTTTGCACCAATAGGCAACTCGACAAGATCCCAGACTCCATTCGATGCCATCGATTCTATCTCCTCTTTCATGGCATTGTACCACAAGTTAGATTTATTACATTTTATGGCTTGTAAAAACGTTTCAGGATCATTTTCGGCTCCAATATTATACTCAAACTCTTGCAGATATACCATATAGTCATCAGGAATTGCTGTTTTCCTTACTCTAGTAGATCTTCTCAATGTTGTTCCAACATTATCCTGAGGAATATGTTGTTCAACTGGTTGTTCAACAATTTCAGGTATTGATTGAACAGGATCTACTGGATCATTATCAGCAGTTTGTGGAGTTTCAAGGACTGGTTGTTCAACACGTACTTGATCTCGGGGAGTGTCATGAATAATAATAGTCCGTCCATAACTAGAAGTGGAAAGACATAGTGATTGTGGAACAGAATATTCTATCTCAGATCTAATACCCAATGATCTATCACTCCCACTAATTAGGTCATTTTCAAGAAACTTTGCATTTCTTGACTCCACAATTCTTGTACTATTAGAGTCCTTGCAGTGTGCTCTATACTCCCAGATCCAAGGACAACATATGAGATATTGTATCTTATACAGGTCCTTGCTGTCTCTTATCTTTTCTTGTGGGTTATAAACTCTCACTTCAGATGGGCATCCCCAAATGCGTACATGTCGCAAACTCGGTTTCCAACCTTTAAATAATTCAAATGGTGTCCTTGGGACAGCCTTGGTTGGAACTCGGTTTAATATGTACACAGCCGTCTTGAGAGCTTCACTCCACAAAGATTCTGGAAGTTTTGAGCATGCTTGCATGCTCCGCACCATATCCAATAATGTTCGGTTTCTTCTTTCTGCTACACCATTTTGGCTCGGAGAACCAGGTGTAGTGTATTGGGCAACAATCCCATGCTCAACAAGAACACCTAACCTTGCAAAAGGACCAGGTGCTTGTCCATCTTCGGTGTATCTGCCATAGTACTCACCACCTCTATCAGATCTCACAATTTTAATTTGTTTTTCACATTATTTCTCTACTTCTGCTTTAAACACCTTAAAGGCGTCTAATGCTTCATTTTTGTTATCAAGCAAGTAGAGATACATGTATCGTGAGAAATCATCTATGAAGGTGATGAAATACTTTTGACAATATGTGTCCATATTCGGACAACGTATGTCAGTATGTATGATTTCTAATAATTCTGAACTCCTCTTGGCTCTCTTTTTCGACATGTTGGTCTGCTTACCTTTTATGCAGGCCACACAAGTCTCAAAATCAGTAAAGTCTAGAGTACTAAGTACTCCATCATCCACTAATCTCTTGATTCTGTGAATGGAGATGTGTCCCAATCTCCGGTGCCACAATATAGAAGAATTCTCATTCATAACACATCTTTTAATACCAACATTATTTTGAACATGCAAATTACTTAACTATGTAGCATTGTTTTGCAAATTAATTTGAAAAAGACCATCAAACATAATACCATTCCCGATAAGGTCAGATTTATAAAACAAATTAAATCCAACATTAGAACAATACCAGGAATATCCCAAAGGTACAAGTTTTGACAATGAAATTAAATTTCTAGCCTGAAATTGTCACATACTCTGTCTCTTATACACATCTAGATGTGTATAAGCCACACTGAGAACTAAACTGCATGTCCCAATTGCTTTCACGTGAGACCGCATCTTATTTCCTGAATAGATGTACTCCTCACTTTCCATTGGCTTCCTTAGGTTTTGCAATCCCTGCAAGGAATTCGTAATATGGATTGTAGAACCAGAATCAATCCACCATGTGTTATGATTAACATCTGTCATATTAGATTCATAACATACAAATGAGATTAGGTTACCTTTCTTCTCAAGCCAGTTATGAAATTTGGGGCAATCCTTCTTCATGTGCCCCTTTTTCTTACAGAAGAAGCACTTGGATTCCTTCAAGGCAGATTTAATATCTCCTTGAGGAGATATCTTTTCCTTTCTTTTCTTCTTGGCTTGAATGTACTTGTTCTTTCCTTGAGTTGCCAAATGCACACTCTCTCCAGTTTCCATAAGCAGCCTTCCTTCCTCTTGCACACACATGGTCATCAATTCATTGATGGTCCATTTGTCCTTATGTGTGTTGTAAGAGATTTTGAAAGGCCCATACTGCTGTGGTAGAGAGTTCAGAATATAGTGCACAAGAAAAGAATCAGACATTGTAACCTCAAGATTTTTTAGTTGAGCCGCTATGTCCCTCATGTGCATGATGTGTTCACGCACTCCTTTGATACTGGTGAGCTTCATGGTAGAGAATTTCATGATTAGGGTGCTTGCTAAAGCCTTATCTGAAGACTCAAACTGCTCATTAATGGCCTCCAAGAGCTCTCGCCTTATTATTATACTGATCGACAGAACCCCGAATGCCAGTTGAGATGTTGGAGCGATATGAACATCACGCTGAGACAATTTCCCCCTTGAAACTTTGATATGAAAGACATTCCTCAGGCATAACTATGGCACATACATTGAGAAGATGTCGGAGGTGGGTCGTCTTTCCTAATAGCATAATCAATGTCCATCCACCCCAAATGAAGGAGAATTCTCTCTTTCCACAACTTATAGTTGTCACCCTTGAGCTCGAGAATGTCACATTTCATATCATGAAAATTCATAGGTTGAAAAATTGCACAAATAATTACATACACGCTTATATCAAAATTTGAGGCAAATTAATATTTATTATGTTTTACCAATGCAAAACATAGTAATAATATGAATTACATGACATAGAAATTGCCTGTAGGCTAAATTCCTAATTCAAATAAATTCATATAAATTTATATAATCAACATGACGAAATATTAAGAGACATGTTCCTTTCCTTAATTCCTGTGGGTAAATTAAGGAATATAATTTAATATTCTACCCCTTTAATCACACAATATAATATAATAAAAATTCCTGTGGGATAAAATTTATTATATTAGAAGTGAGCTATAATTAACAATTAATGTCTTATATTATAGGTGATCTCAAAATTACAGAATTACTGTACACACACACATATATGTATATATTTTAATTAAAGATGCATGCTACTCTATAATTAAAAAATATATATACATATTTATACAGATCACAGACATTAATAATTACAAAAAAGTCACAAACATATATATATATATATATGTTCAAATAACAAACTGGAAGTATCATATATACAAATAATACATTTTACAACTAAACAATTTGAATAGTTCAATTGGTCAGACTACATAACCTTTAACCTGAAGGTCTCAGGTTCAAAACCTTCCAGAGACACCTCTGAATTTTTTTTTTTTTTTTTTTAAACAGAATAAAACTCTAAGTAGTTTATAACATTGTTGTGTTACAAAATAACACAACAGCAGCTGATAGCTTGATGGTCAGAACGCGTGACCTTTATCCCAATGGTCACAAGTTCGAATCTCAGCAACCACTCTTTTATTTTAATAATGAGAACTACCCATGTTTATAGTATTGTCTTATTCATAATTTTCATATACCACAGAGTGCTCCAGTGGTCACAACATGGGCCTGCAACAGAAGGTCACAGGTTCGATTCTTCCCAACGGAAAAATCAAATTTTTATTTTTTTTTTTTTAAAGAAGTTCTCATTATTAAAATACCAAGAGTGGTTGCTGAGATTCGAACTTGTGACCATTGGGATAAAGGTCTGTCTCTTATACACATGACCAAATGGTCACCAGTTCGAAACTGCTGCTGGAGCAAATTCGTATTTTACCCTTTTTTTTTTTTACTTCTTCTTCTTCACCCGTTTGGGTCCAAACGGGTATGTGCGACCCGGTTGCGACCCGAATGCAACCCGCACATATTCCCATCCATTTGGGCATCAAAAAATTGCGTTTTAATCACAAAAAATATAGAAATCTAATTTTCTTATGATTTCTAACTTTAGTTTTCAATAAAAAACATCAAAATCATAAACCCATGTCCATGATCCATAATTCGTATATAAAAATATATTACCATAACTCAGCAATAAATGACACCAATAGATGTTTTTAATCAAGGAAAAAATCATAGAATCAAATTCAAATAAATTATAATTCTAGATTTTTTCAATAACATGTCAACAGTAAACCCAAATCAACATATACATATATGCAAATCAAGGCAGAGGCATAAATGCTCTGATACCAAATGATAGATTTCTTAATCTATAAAAATGAATTTAATCTGTGCATAAATAATATCACAGAATATCAAATGCGGAAATCGAGGAACGTTATTCCAGCCATTGATGTTGTTGGGTCACTGTCAAAATAAAAGGAATAGAAATATAATTATCTGGGTACTTCTAAACCTAGACAATCTGATACGATGGTGTATTTTTCTGATAGAATGTCAGGCCTAGGGACCCAAAATACTCTGTATACTTATAACGTTTTTTCCTCATCAGAAAACGTAAGCCGTAAGAATAAGTAGTTATCACAAGTGTAATCATTATCTCAATGTGATAATTATCACAAGATATTTATGCATAAGTCAAATTGATAAATATCAGAATTAAATATTGGATCATATATTTGGAATTTTAAAAACCAAATCATATGGGATAATTACAAAAATTCCAACAGCAAGGCCTTCAAAAAAGAGTAATGTGAAGGACCGACTATCCATAGCCGTGCCCCATAAGAGGAGTCCCGAACCTCCTAAGGCCTGCACTCCACTTAATACCACACTGTCATGAATTCTAGTAGTGATTGAGAAGGAGCCATATGTGAAGTGGCCAGGAGCAATAAGGAGCGACTCAGAGCGTCGCAATAAAAACAAGTGGTGCTATTTCCACAAAGACTACGGCCATGATACTAATGACTGCATCTCCTTAAAAAATGTAATCGAGGATTTGATCCGAAGAGAATATTTGAGACAAGCAATCCAAGGAATTGATAGAGGAAGGTCAACCCAGCAACAGGCCAGGAGCCCAAATAGGAAAGACAGAGGTCCACCTCGGGGAGACGAAGTAGTAGGGGTAAAGAATCAGGCCAAGCTGGAAGAATAGTTATAAACACCATTTCTGGTAGAGCAGCAAGTGGTGACTCCGCGTCATCTCACAAGGCTTATGCTCGTCAGTTGAACTTCGTCCAATCTGACTTGAAGTGGCCCAAATTGTGTCAAGACATTATCTTTAGAGCAGAGGAGGCACAACAAGTACTCTATCCTCATATTGATCCGTTAATGGTAACTTTACCGGTGGCAAACTATGATGTGAGGAGGACACTTATTGACAATAGCAACTCTGTTGATATACTATTCCATTCTGCGTTCAAGGAAATGAAGTTGGAGGAAAAATATCTCAAGCCTATGACCATACCCTTGGTAGGCTTTGCTGGAGAAACGGTCATTCCGCTTAGGTACATCACCCTTCCTATGATGTTTGGTACAGCTCCACGGAATGCCCAAGTAATGGTGGATTTTGTAGTGGCTAAGGCATCATCTCTTTACAATGCCATAATTGGCCGATCAACCATAGGGGCACTTAGCGCAGTCCCATCGTTCCCACCATATGAAGATGAAGTTCCCTACGGAGAATAGAGTGGGGAGATTAAAGAAAATCAAACTGCAGCCAGGCAATGCTACATTGCCTCATTAAAATTAAAAGGGAGGGAAGTTGCCCCCACGTACAACATCAATGTCGTGGATGAGGTGGAGGAGTACCCGCATAAAGGAGAACCGACCAAAGAATTAGAAGATATTATCTTAGATGAACGTGAACCCAATAAAGTGGTAAAGATTGAAAAGTCCTCCCAGGGGAATTGAAAGAAAAAAATCATTTTCCTACTTAGGAAATTTGAAGACCTCTTTACTTAAAATCCATCAGACATGTCGGGAATTGACCCCAAGGTGGTAATGCAATCCCTAGATGTGGATCCAAGGTACAAGCCAATAATTCAGAAGAAAATGAACTTTGGCAAGGAGAGGGGCCAAACAATAGAGGTAGAAGTAAAGAAATTACTAGAAACCGAGGCCACAGAGAAAATCGAGTACCTAGAGTGGCTCAGTAGAGCCAATGTTGTAATGGTGCCTAAGCCTAGGGCCAAGTGGAGAATGTGTGTTGATTTCACTAACCTGAATAAGGTTTGTCCAAATCATTATTTCCTTACCCCTGTATTGACCAAGTAGTAGATTCAACCTTCGGGTATGATGTCTTGTCTTTCCTAGATACCTATAAGGGGTATTATCAAATTTGGCTAAATCCTAAGGACCGGGCCAAGACAGTCTTTGTTATTGACTCCATTACTTACTGTTTTAAGGTGATGCCCTTTGGACTTAAGAATGCCGGGATGAGTTATCAGCGAATAGTGGATAAAATATTTGCTAATCAATTAAGGCGTAACATGGAAACTTATATTGATGACATGTTTGTCAAGAGCAAAAAAGAGCATTGATCATGTGGAGGATTTTCGAAAAACCTTCGCCACATGAGAAAATTCAAGATGAGACTTAACCCAGAAAAGTGTGCCTTCAGAGTGACGGGAGGCAAGTTCTTGGGATTCATGGTGACTCGACAGGGAAAGTTTGAGGCAACCAACTAAAATAAAAGCAATTCAAGACATAGAACCTCCTAAAAGAGTAAAGGACGTGCAAAGATTGATCGGTCACCTTGCAGCCTTAAGTCGAATCTTGTCCAAATATGAGGATAGAAATTTACCCTTTTTCAAGGCTTTGAGGAGTGCTAAACATTTTCAGTGGACTAAAAAATGGCAAAGATCCTTTGAGGAATTGAAGATTTATTTAGCCTCACCTCCTCTCCTTACTAAGCCTCAGCCGGGAGAAACGATGTACTTGTACTTGGCTTTCTCAACTGCGACAGTCAGTGTAGTCCTTATCAAGAAGGAAAATAAAGTTCAAAAGCCGGTGTATTATGTTAGCAAGGTGTTGAGTGATTCTAAAACCAGGTATCTCACTATTGAGAGGTTGGCTTTGGCCCTGGTGACGGCAGCAAGAAAACTCAAGCCGTATTTCTTAAGTCATCCTATAGTGGTACTGACTAACCATCAACTTCAGACTGTTCTCATGAAGTCAGACTTAGTTTCAGGGAGGCTAGTTAAGTGGTCCATTGAACTAAGTGAGTATGACATCCACTTCCAACCGATGACAGTAATCAAGGCTCAGGGTTCAGCAGATTTCATCATTGAAGGAGTAGAGGAAGAAGAAGAACAAGGGAATACTACCTCCCTAGGGGAGCAAGACAGGGAATCTTCTCAGTGGATTATGCATATAAACAGGGCAAACAATACTAAAGGTAATGATGCAAGCATAATTCTTACCTCTTCGGAGGGACTTAAGACAAGCTATGCCCTAAGATTTGAGTTTCATGCAAGTAACAATGAAGCAGAATATGAGGCCTTAGTCTCCGGACTTAAGCTGGCCAAAGAGTTAGAGTGAAAAACTTAGTAATGAACATGGACTCCAACTTGGTTGTGCTGCAAGTTAAATGAGAATTTGTGGCAAGAGAATCATCACTGCAATTCTACTTGACTAAAGTGAAGAGTTTAATCTTATACTTTGATAAATTTGAGATAACTCACACAAGGGCTAGGAAAGAAAACAGGGAGGCAGATGCCCTGTCCAAAATAGCCAGCTCAGTACACTTCAATATCTTAAAGGAAGTTTTTCTTGATGTGCTAAAGGAGAAGAGTGTTGAACAGGCAGAAGTTATGGACATGGACACAATTCCAAACTGGATGACCCCGGTCATTCAATATCTTAAGAAAGGCAAACTACCAAAGAACAAGGTAGAAGCCCAAAGGGTTGAGAGAAGGTCAGCAAAATACGTGGTCATTGGAGAGACTCTGTACTGAAGATCTTATTCAATGCCTCATCTCCGGTGCCTAAATTTGAATGAGGCCAAGTATGTCCTGACTAAAGTACATGAAGGAATTTGTGGACACCATGTAGGCGGCAGGGCATTTGCACAGAAATTGCAAAGGCAGGGCTACTATTGGCCAAAGATGCTAGAGGATGCCACGAACTATGTGCGAAAGTGTGAAAAATATCAACTCTATTCCAACCAACCCCTAGTCCCAGCTGAGCAACTTAATCCTATGACCTCACTCCTTGGCCTTTTGCCCAGTGGGGTATTGACATCTAAGGACCTTTTCCACTGGTTTTAGTTAATAAAAAATTTGTGGTGGTCACAATTGATTATTTTACTAATTGGGCTGAAGCAGAAGCCTTAGCAACAACACTCCTTAGCAAATCATTAACTTCTTTTGGAAAAATGTGATGTTGTTTTGGCATTCCCAAGGCACTTACCTCAGACAATGGACTGCAATTCCAGACAGAAACTTTCAAAAAGTTCTGTAAAGGTTTGGGGATAGACCAGTGCTTCACTTCAGTAGGTCACCCTCAAAGTAATGATTTGGCAGAAATTACCAACCGCTTTATCTTAGAAAGGATCAAGAAAAGGTTAAACGGTGCTCAAGAAAATTGGGTAGAGGAACTCCCCAATGTATTTTGGTCATACCACAGCATATACAAGAATGCAACTGGTGAGACCCCTTTCAATCTTACCTATGGTATTGAGGCACTTATTCCAGTAGAAGTTCGAATGGCGGGGGTTCCGAGTCTACAACTTTAACTTAAAAAATAATGACAAAGGCTTGAGGTCTAACCTCGATTTACTTGAGGAAGAAAGAGATAAGGCATTCTTCAGAATGCAGGTAGACAAACAACAGGTAGCTCATTATTACAACTGGCAAGTTCGAGGCAGAAGATTCAAAGTAGGTGATTGCGTTACCAGGAAAGCAGAGATAAGTCAACCTCAATCTCAAGGAAAACTTTCACCAAATTGGGAAGGACTCTATGAAACCATTGAAACATCTACTCATGGGGCTTACAAACTCAGGACCAAGGATGGAAAAATCTTGTCTCGAACTTGAATGCTCAAAATCTCAAAAAAATTTATTTTAAATGCACTATATTTTTATAATTCCAAAATCCAAGTATCATCTTCTGTGGTAAATTAAAACTTCAGTAGTTTGTAATTTTTCAATTTCATTGAATAAAATTTCGTAAGGGTTGGGAACATACAGTCAAGTAGTTAATTTTTCACAAGAACAATTTGACCTTCTAGCCGAGTTTAAACTACACCAAAATCCTCCGAGACTCTTCTGCCCTCCGGGGTCAACTACATCCTTCGAGAGAAAGCACTAATGCCTACTCTCCAAAGTAGGAATAACCCTTCCAAGGGCAAAAAAAAAAAGCCTAAATCTTCCAACACCAAGACTAATCCCTCCGGGGAGCAGTGCTAAGATCTTCCAAGAGTGAAGAATCTACACCATATCTACTCCTCGGAGTAGGACTTACCCCTCTAAGGGTAATGCTAAGGACTTTCTAATGTGAAGTATCTAGACCATACCTACTCCGCGAAGTAGAACTTTCCCTTTCAGAGACAGTTCCAAGAACTTCCAAAAGTGAAGTATTTATGCCATACCTACTCCCCGAAATAGGATTTAGACCTTCGAGAATAATGTCAAAGTCTTCCCAATGTGAAGTACATAGGTTATACCTATTCACCAGAGTAGGATACACCCCTCCGGGGGCAATGCCTGACTTCTCAAAGTGAAGTACCCATACTTAGCAGGCTCTACACCTGCTCTCTAGAGTAGGACATACCCCTCCGAGGCCAACGCTAAGAGCTTCCTAACGTGAAGCACCTAGGTTGTACCTACTCCTCGGACTAGAACTTGTTAAGAAAGAATAAAGTGTAAGTCTGCTAAGAACAATAATAGCACTTAGTCACTTCGGCTGAAATTAAATGACTAAGGGGGTAGGAAAACTATACAGTTCTAAACTTAATATACTGCAGACAAGTGGTAAAAGGAAATGCATACTACCATCGAAAGATAGAAAAAATGACATCTGAGGAGTTGGTACATGGAGAGGCCCCAACTCAAAGCCCAACCAAGCATGCTAGTGGCATTTATTGGAAAAATATAATATAAAAAAATGCATAATAAAGTTCAAGAGCTCATACAAAAAGAAGATCATGAGCTCTATGGCCGTAAAAATAAACAACTAAGAAGCTATGTGCTAGTATAAATTAGTAAAGCAACTAAAATGAATGGCTAATCTACTCCTATTCCTTTGTACGTTCCTGAAACTATGTCTTTGGCACCATCACCTGGTGCACCTCCATCAGTCGGAGCATCAGATTTACTGGAATGAGTAGGGGTAGTCGAAGTGTTACCCCAAATCATATCTTTAAGGTTTAGGTACGGATGAGCTTTCTTCACGACCTGCAATGCATAAATGTACCCCCTCATTGTAGTAGTTAGAACTTCGATCAATCACTAGTTCATCGAACTCCTTACTAGCGTGGTAGTCTTCCAAGTATTTTTGCAGGCGATCTTGGTAGTCTTGGGAATCAAGAAATTCAAGTACTGCCCGCTGTCTGCTCTTCTTCTCTATGGATGCAAGCTCCTTCTTATGGGCATCTACCATCTTCTTTTCCTTAGCCCTCGATTGGGACAATTCTGCAATAAGAGAATCAACACGAGTCGTAACCTTTTCTAAGGACTCATTTGCTTGATCTTTGATCTTCATTATTTCGTCGATCTTCTTGGTTATTTCTTTGCATTTCCTATTCGCCTTGTTAAGCTTCTTGAGGGTCTCTTCCCTTCCTCATACAACCTGGTTGTCCAGTTGAGTTTGTCCTCAAGTTTAGAAATACAAGAGAAATGTAAGTCCTCAACTTACTTCAGGTAGTTGTAAAAAGAACCAATCTGAGTAGAAGTATGGTCCCGAATTACTTCCTGGACAGCTGGCGCCAAAATCTCGGACACTTGACCCAGTGGTTCTGTAGAAGGGGTTGACTCAGTAGGTTTCTCAGCAGGAGACCTAGGAAGCAGAGTGTGTATCAGATGAATCCTGATTTTTTTCCTCCAATAGGTACTGGTGGGAGAGGTGGAGAAGATCTCTTCTTTTTCTTCCCTATATCTCAAGTTTCGTCCACGAGGTCAATGATATCAAGATCCATGTCCTTTCTTCAAGTCATTGCTCGTTCTTGGAAAGCATCTGACTGGTAGCCACTACACACAAGAAAGAAAATATAATTTATTTTCCAAAATAATCAATAAATAAATAATGAATAGATAAAGAAAGAATGCAGTGTGATGAAACAGAATTTTTTTTCACAGAAAACCTATGGGACTAAGATGGTCAAGAGGAACAAGACTCAACCTCGCAGAAGCCAATACTTGGCCATCACTCACTACTCTCCAAGGGATTTTTTCTGCTATCCTTAAGGGTCTCAATGGCGTCTCAATCATAGTTGCTCAATTTGACTAACTTGTTTAACCTCGAGGCGTCTACTTCAAAATTTCAATCCGAAAATTTCTAGTCCGGACTCTTCTCTAATAAGAAGTATTTTTTCCTCCATGTCTTCTTCTGGGGTAGTAAACCCTCAAATAAACTCATCTTAGATTTGAAACTAAAAATGATACCGAGTATAGTAGACAAAATCTGAAAGTAGTGATTAAATAAGGGTAAGAAAGGGATCACTCCCCGAGTCCAGCATGTGAGGATAAATACATTAATGCATCCAAAAAATTTAGCAAAAATCTATCAGAACCCAACTTGATAGTGATTCAAGACTTCCAAAAGGGAATGATGTAATGAAAACCTCAACCCTACTTCTCCAATTAAATCAGATATACAGATACGTAATCTTTGTAATTCAAACAAGGCCAATGCTTTGGTCCCGATGCCTTGACCTTCATGTCATCAAGAATATGATATTGTTCTAGCCATTTCTCAATCGAATCCAAATTGACGTTGGCCGCAAGTAGTTGAGAGCAAATGTTCTTATGTTCATTCGGAGTCCCTTTAATTTTTTCTTGTGGAAGAGGAGAGGCATCACCCCCACTTGATTCACCATGCTCTACTTCTGTCTCAACCACTACGTTAGAATTACGATGTGGCTGTTCCCTACCACGGCTATGATATGAGGGCAAAGGTGGCATACCTGCACAGGAAGTAGTGGTACTAGATAGGTTCACTCTAGATCTACACAGTGGAAAACCACACCCTTTGGGTGTATACGGTGAAAAATCATGTCCCTTGTGTCTATATGGTGGAAGAGCTCAGACACCCCTGTGCATAGGTTGTTGAGCCTCATCAGACTCAGGGACATCAACTATGCCTTTTTCATACCACTAACCCAACGGGTTCCTTCATCATAGTTAAAAAAATCTAAGGTGTCAATGGTTTCGAGTGCAAGACTATTGTTAATATCCCATTCATCATCAGAGTCTTGGTCGTCATCAATTTTCGTATGGTCATCCCTGATGTCATTATCGGAACCAAGGATGACTAGGGAAGCAAAGGTATCCATGTTTGAGGAAGAACCATGGTCGGCCAAAGAGAAGGGTGCATCATTATGGCAAGGAAAATCCTGATCTGTCATGGATGGTGGGGTTGGGATTTGTTACTTTGAAATTTTTCATGGTGTTGTTCTTCACTGTAGTGGTATTTAAGACTAAAGATTAAATTTCTGAACTGAAATTTTATGTGGCAGTGGACTAATTATTTAAAGTTCAATCCCTGTGATATGTTTAAATCCAACTATGCATTGATGTGGATAAAGCCATGGTTAGAGTATAAAGTTGCAGTTATGTGCAAATTTCGTTTGACCCGCAAAAAAAAAAAAAAAAAAAAAGAGTAAGCAAAAAACAAGATTGTAAGGGATGTAGTTCTTACCGGAGTTTGATGTTAGTAGTACTACGTGGAAAGTAATAGTACTACTTGGTTGATGTAGCATGCAATAGTAATAGATAGGACGAGAACAAGTGTTATGGACGTGGAATCAGGAGTGTAGTAGTAGTAAAGGCGTGAACTACTAGTAGTAATATTGGGAGTGGAATTGTAGTAGTACTGAAGTAATCCAAAATCTTAAAATTATGGGATATACAAGGAAGGAGTTCTACGGTAATAAGGAGTTCCACAGGAATAAGGAGTTTCACGACACTACTCTATAGTAGTAAGGAAGTCCACAGTAATAGGGAATTATGCAGTACTACTTCATAGCACTACTCCGTAACACTACTCCGCAGCAATAGGGAAGTCTGCAGCAGTATTGGTACTAGTGACAAAGAAATTCCAAGGATATTTTACTCCAAGAAAAGTTTTATATAGCAATTTAAGCCTTGACTGAGGTATGCTCTAGGTGTAATTAATTTTTTTATTTTTCTACTCTGGTAGATAAATTTTTTTAAATAATTCTCAAATAAATATTAAAAAATATTTTTCTCGAAAAAAATAATTTTCTAAGTCATGAAATTGGCTCTGGTCAATACTACGGCTCCAACCGAGTGCGAACACAGCATCAAATACTCGACACTTTCAACCTGAAAAATTTTGACTTGAGACCGAGGGGCAAATGATAATGCCAAAATAATATACCCAATGACAATATTACACGTGGCTCCGAGTCCGGGTCTACTAAGGGTATTTTAGTAATTTTACCCATATAGTTCAAATAGGCTCGAATGAGTCAATTATTATATATTCGACCCACGGATCAATCCGACCCACGATTTCAGGTATAAATATCAAAGTGACAGGTCAGATTCAATTAATTAGTTTCCTAATTATTCAAACTCTGAATTTTTATTGAATTTTAGTCTCTAGTCTAAGTACTGACTTGAGCGTTAGAACCTACCCCGACGGACACAGCCCCGCCCTTTTCAGTTTTCAGGTGATACGAACATAGGTACTACGCGAGGTGCTCAATCTTACTTTTGACGATACTGCACATGAGTTAAACTTAGTTCAAATTTTTCGTACCAATAGTAATTTATGATAGAATATGCATATACTCCAAAGAACTTAACTGAATTGAATTTTTTTTCGATTATAAGGTGGAGCTGTATTTTGTTGTGGATATATACCACAATTTTAATAGAAGGTGATCTTAATTCTTTAACCACAAGATTATCAATATCACAATTTTAATACAAAAATAAGTAACCAACCAAAATATCAAAGTATGTTACCAAATAGCTTTTTATATTTACAAAATTTATACATATCAATATATTATTTTTATAAAATTGTTTCCAACATGTTCTTATATTTTGATATCGTTCATAAATTTATCTTTATAACTAGTTACATATAAGTGATTATATTAGGTGACAAATAACAAACTAATAAAAAAGTATATTTTCTTATTTAAATCAATAAAATAACTCCTCCGGTATGAAATTCAACAAATAATTAAAACCATTACATGAAATAATAACAAACATATTGATCACTTTTTATGATTTATAGTAAATTAGTTATTTAACTAAATATCATGAAATCATATATTAATCACAAAAGAAACAATAATAGTATTTTTTAACTTGTACCAAACTAATAATGCTCCTTAATTATCATGGAAAAAAGTTTGTGTCTTTGTGTCAAATTTGGTTGACTTCTTTTCTTTCTCGAATGTGTGATTTCTCTTTTTATCCCCAAAGAATTTTTTTGTCGATTGTTCTTCTTTCCCAAATGGAATTTCGTAAAAATTAAGAACAAAAAGAAAAAACAGTGATTTGTAGGTAATGGGCTTAGAATGGTTTTAAAATATGGTATTGATGTAGTGAGATTATAGTTATACACACATATATATGTAGAGTAGGAAAATTCTTACATGGACCCGATCCACGATAGGTGGGATGGACCCCTTAGTCCATATTCATCTACATCACTCTAACTCATTAAAAAAAATAAACTTCTTCAAGGTGATGTGGATGACTATGGACCAAGGGATCCGTCCCACCTACCGTGGACCGGATCTATATAAGAATTTTTCATGTAGAGTAGGCCCAACCAAGTTTTACAATGTTGAAGAATTAAAATTAAGGGGAATTCTATAGTCTCTTTCAGGGAACCATTCCCTTAGCTTTAAAAACTTGTACAGTACAATAATTTAAAACACATGGTATTGTACTGTACAAGTATTTAAAACACAAGGAAATAATTCCCTAAAAGGGACTGTTGAATTTTCCTAAAATTAGAACTCTAAAACTTCAAAATTTTGTGAGGGCAAAAATGGAGTAAAGCCTAATTTTAATCAAATTTTTACGTTATATATAATGGCATTTTCAAGGGTAGCGGGGCAGCCCACTCTCTCCCCCTTTAACTTAGAATGGGTTTAGTTTATAAGTATGAAGGGAAAGAACGAGAATCAAAATTAATAATATTCATAGATGGTGTTTAGTTAATGACATCAGAGGAGAATCATTTTATGAAAATGAATGTGTTAAAAAATTGTTACTATTATTTTTCACTTGTAATTTGAATTTCAAATTGATTAACCTATGAACTTGATGAAACACAGCCTTTGTTCAAAACAAACAAATAAAGAAAAATGATACACTTTCATACTCATAGTGGAATTTTTAATTTTCATTCCAATTTCGATTCTCGAATACAACTCAAACGTCTCCTTAATTGTGTTTATCATTCTTCAAACGAGATTTTTAAGCATTTCTCTAGAATGAAGCCTCCTCCTTGTCCAGGCAGTTGGATTCTCAACCTATCTTTTTTTTTTTTTTTGGTTTAAACTATTACTGTATGATTAGCTTTTTTATTAAACGAGAACCTTTTCGAACAAGTTTCTGGTTTACATTGTGCTTAAGTTTTCCTCAACCCAACCCCAATCAACCGTACTAACATGTGCCTTTTATCATTTACCTCAACACTCTTAACCTCGCCTTCTCTTATATAAGAAATACATGCTAAAATTTTTGGTCCCTATGTTTCGAGTATTTAATAAATTAGTCTCTAAAATTTTAGACAAAAGAAATTTAGTCTTTAATGTTCGAATGTTTAGCCAAAATAGAGAACGGATGGAAAATTGAGAATTTTAACAGAAAATTATCACGTGCGGGTAGCGTGGCCGTTAAGTAAAAAAAATCAAAACAAATTAAAATTATATGTCTTGGGGGGATTGTGCAAAAGTAGTCCCCAATATTTGACAGATTATGCAAAATAGGTCCTCCAAAGACAAAAATTTTCTTTTAATAACAGAAATTGTAAAAGGTTTAATGTCAAATCAACCAGATCCTCTTGGAATTTTAGGAGAAAGGAAATGATTTTAGAATGTCAAAAGTAATGTCAAATAATTAATGATCATATCCAGTAAATACTATGCCATATAGGACTTTATGAGCTAGTTGTACTGAGAGATTGGACTTGAAATTAAATTTTGTAGAGAAAGATATACTTGAATTTCAAATAATAAAGGTTATACATATTCTTAAAGAACTAATTGTTTACAAATACTATATACTATGTTGTCATTCCGTGCATAAGCACGGGTCTAAATTTATTTTAGAGTGAAGGAAACATATGTTGCATATTTTTAATGTAAATAACAAACTGGTAATCACTGGACAAAATTAACAAAATTGATATCGTGATTCATGGCTACTATAAAGAATTAAATATGGGAAAAGGAAGAAAATAAATAGGATAAAAACTTTTGCAAGTACAAAACTATGAGTAATTATATATTTGGAATTCTTGCATTAGTTGACTAAATTGGTTATGATTCTACTATAATCTGTATTCGTTTACTTGAAATAAATATGATAATATATTCAACAAAAGATATAACAAAATCACAATGTTATTCAATTATGATCTAAGAAGAATATGAAATCAATTAGAAAGCCAACTAAATAAAAAATGTTAGGCAGCAGAGGAAAATGAGGAAGAAGTTTACATACCGCATCAACGAGGAGAAGAGAGACGAGACTTGAGAGGATATAACTGTGTTAAAATTGTTAGGATTGGTGGTTATATATATCCAAAAGTTCAATGCTTTGACAGGAGAAGTTGTTACTTATCACCATCATTTCTGAAATCCTGTTTCGTTAGGAAAAGGGAAAAAAAAATTCCAAAAGCACCAAATTTGATTTGAGAAGGTGTCACTTCTCATAATCCTATATCCTAACAGAAAATAAAAGTATCCAAGAGAACAAAGTTTGATATACAAAGTTGTGACTCCTCACAATTCATGGTATTGAAATCCAATTTTGTTAAAAAAAAATAAAAATACAAAAGTGTGACATTAAAATTAAGCCACATGGAAGGATTCGAGAAGTTGTAACTTCTCACAATCCTGCATCCTAACAGAAATAAAAAGTATCCAAAAGAACAAAGTTTGATATAAATAGTTGTGACTCCTCACAATTTATGCTATTTGAAATCCAATTTTGTTAAAAAATAAAAATAAAAATACAGAAGTGTGCCAAAGACATAATCTGACGTTAAAATTTAGCCACATGGCAATTTCCAATAATGCCACATGGCAGCCTCCAAACATTAGAAGCCTTAGTTTTAGTATATTATATAGATACGGTGTTATTCTTACAAATTAAATTTTCATAGTTTTATATTGATACTACAAAAATATCCATAATATTATTATCATTATTGTTATTTCAAGAAAATGCAGTATTAATATTATAATATTAGGCATGACACTATTTAATTAAGGATAAAATAGATGTGACAAAAAAAGAAAAAAAGCAACAATCCATCTTAGACAGGATTGCAGATTAAAAAATAAGAATATACATATATACTATTTTTATCTTATTTTTTTGCTCAGGTATAAATTAATTTCGTATAATTAAAGTTTATCTTACAAAATCATACAATATGAACATATATAATAGTTATAGAAGACTATTATATTTTATTTTTTTCTCAATACAAATTGTTTTTGTACGATTAAAATTTTAGTTCCAGAATTTAAAATAAATTATATAAGAAAATTTGTAATAGTAGTTTGAAATATATATATATATATATATATATTTCTATGAAGATGATCTTTTCTATGCCGAACTTAGAAAACAGGTTTTATTATTAACAGCAGAAGGTGATGATGAAGAATGTCCAGAAAACAGACATCCCAATAATGCAAAATCTGTACAACAAAGATTTAACACCAGCCCTCCATTGCTTCAACGAGGATGCTATTACAACTGGTCAGGCAACGACGAAAACGGATACGTACCAACATGGCTATTTAACTTGTGGAAGCCTGGAAGTGGACTGGATTATTCATCCCACAGATTATCAAGTCCACAAGAAGATATCGGCCTAGTAATTTTTTTTTTCTATATTGATGACTTATCTTTAGATTTTACATGCATGACGAATGATGATTCTGTTAGACCATGCATATATACAATTTGTTTGCAGGTTATATCCTCGCTCTTGATTAACTGATTTGGTGTTTTAATGTGTAGCAGGGAATAACAAATTAACGAAAGAGGAAGGATATACAAGCCAGCAGTAGTAAATGTCGAGTGATGATTTACCTGCTGCTCAATTTTCTATAAATGTTAACTCATCAATGTAGAGTAATTTTGCCACTGCAGAAATGGGCTATTGCTTCATTAGTTCTTGATGTTATGAATGGATGAAATGTGATTCACAACTATTGCCATAAAAACATCATTTAATACTTTTTTAATTTTCTAAAGTGACAGATAATCTGATACAAACTAAGTTATCGCTTTTGACACAAGATAAGTTGTAAAAATGACAACTATTTTTAAATAGATGGAGCATATTATTTCAATCATCAAAACTATGAGTTGGGAGCCTAAAATTTGATTTGTCATGCTTTGATACATCTTTTTACGTGGAGATTTTTTTGTGGAAACTTGCAAAAGTTTTTCACGAATGCATTGTGCAGCTCAAGAATAAGAAACTGCTCTATTTGGACACAGGAATTGAATTGAAACTTTCCAAGTAAACTATTGTAACACCTTCAGAAGCATTGAGAAAAGCAACCTCTAGTCCACCTTCAATCTCCTCCATTCTCAAACAATCATCATCATTTCTTCTTAATTTTCTTTGTTTTGCCGTGCAAGATACAAATCTCAATTAGTCGTCTAATAGATCGAAATTCAATATGGATACAACAACAGGTTTTACTTAAATAAATAGGTGGACAAGTATATAGTATTCATTCGGCCAAGCCAATCAAAAAGCAATATAGTTGAAAATTTTGACATGTTTAACCCATTAAATTAATTCAATCAGAGCGAGATTCAGCACTTCATATGATGTACACAAAAGAGAATAATCGTTTCAAACTTCTTCTGAAACACATATTTTTATAACGTACCAAGGAATTAATCATGTTAATCCAAGAAACAAAATAATATTATCTCATCTTAACCTGCATAGTAATTTGTAGAAATAGCATTTTATTTGCAATTCATGTCATTAAGGTCTAACAAAAGTTCATCTTCAGTCTCACTCCAAAGAAAGAAGCTTACTCCATCCAACACCAGCCTTACCCCCTCGAGATCCCACATTGATTTCGAGTTGAATCCTTTTGGAACTGCTTCCCTTGCTGCTGCCCCCTTATCTTCCCCGGTCGGCGGTTGCTGGACTCCAGATTCCTTCGGTAACCTTGAATGCTTAGCAGGGATGTAGCAGCCCCTAGGAAAATGTTTCACATCTCCAGGAAGTTCGTTCATAATTCCCTTGTCTAGACAACAGAGCCAATGCTCTCCCTCCGGGGTACATTACCGTTTTTTAGGACAAATGATTGCAGGTCTTCGATTATCAATTCCTCTTTTCTGTGAGAATTTCAAGTCACTATGTAAGTTTTTGTGTTTTATGCAAATTGTACAACTACCCTTTATGTACAGTAGCCTTTCGTGCCCTCTCAAAATTAAACTCCAATTATGACCATTTTTACTTTTCACCTCAAGCAGGTAGCAGGCATCTGATCTAGGGGAACCCCACTGCGATCCATGATTGGAAGAAAGTGAGAATTGACTTACTTCTTCTATGCATGCTACTTAATACCCCTTATGCCTCAGACAGCTTGGAACATATCCGGTGACTCTTTGATAGCCCGGAACATCGCTTCTCCCACTAAATCTGATGCTATGGGCATCCTTCATAAACAGATCTCCATATACTTACGAAATCAAAGGTACCAATCGTTGGCCGACCTGCACCTTAGAGGTTTTATCAAGAAAGGTCATGTTTCTTTCGAAAGTCTTTACCCCTTAATTTAATTTTTGTCCATTTTCTTCATGCCTTTATACTTTTCCCACCTCTACCTTGTTTTATGTGTACACTTTATTGATTGATGATAGGTGGCCCTAGAGACTTCTTGTGTTGTTTGTTCCCTGAAGACATTTCTCAACGAGCCCTAGTGGCAACTCAACCCCAAACCACTCCAGGGTAACCTCTAGCCCCCACACAGACGAGACATCTACTTCGGCCGTTACTATTGCCGTTAGCTCTGCAGAGGCTATTCATGCCGAGCCAATCACTATCAGCAGATACCACGGTAGTTCATCCTCAACCCGATAGAGGATATTCCTGCGACAAGTTCGTGAAGGGAAAGCTTCCTGAGGTGGACCTAACGAAGATCAGCATCTATGACACTAGCTGTAACACCAAGGTTTTAAATAACCTTGAAGTAGCATTTCGAGCTCTTTGTACCCATCCCTGAGCTGATCGAAGAAGGCGACCCCAATCACGCCATTACCTGATGATGTGGATTAGTGACACATATCATCTTACCTAGATTGTTCTAGAAGTGCCTACGTGGCAGCCTTATTAAGGGCAATTATGTAATTCAGTTTCAGCTGGACTAGCATAGAGATAGCCTTATGCCTCCTTATGTACATCTATAAATAAAAGGCTTGGGTGCTACTAAAAAAGGATCCGAAATTCAGATAATCTAATACACTCTCGACATTTAGCTCTTCAACTTTCTCTCTCCTCCTAGAATCTAATTCTAGCTTCTTCAATTGGCGCCGTCTGTCAGAATCGACAGTCGAAATTTCCATCTCTTTCAACCAATTCTCAATCATCTGAATTGTTTGTTTTTGCTTTGAGGAGGATGAAGAACCGTGGAACACGCCGAACTGCTAGCAAGGATGCCGAGGCCAGCAATCAGCACCTCGTGGTGCATACCGATGAACTAGAAAATGTCGGTACACCAACCGAGGCTCAGCAAAAGCAGAATGATGTCCTGAAGTACATTGCTGACCATTTCGAGTCTTTCTGAGCATTCATGGAGCAGCGCGAGAGCCAAACTCCATCCGAGCGCTAGAACCGAGCAGCAAATCCCTAAGCCGAACAACCTGTCTCCCCGGCCGACGGCCTGGGAAAGAGCCTATTCGATGCCATGAGCCCGACCGATCTTCGTCACAAATTGACAAAGTCGCGCTCGAACAAACAATCTGAGGAGTCACATTCATCGACGAGCGCATCAAAGAAATTACCAATGCGCGAGAGACTTGGTGCACATTTCTCTAAAAAATCTAGTTCAAGAGGACCCTCCTCGGCTGTTTTAAAAGAACACTTGAGGAGTAGAGCCTCAAAAATAAGATTCAAGAGATTTTGAGGAAAAACAATTTACTTCTGAATAGTTCTGCTACGGTAGAGATTGATAGAGATACATTCACAATCTCTATCAAGATTGAACCTCTTTCAATGCAATTCAAGCTGCCGGACCTAGACCGCTACAAGGGAGAATCTGATCCGTCAGATCACCTGCAGCATGTGGTAGCAATCACTAGAATTTATGGCTATAGTGACGCGACCCGCTGCAAGTTGTTTGCCACCACCCTTCGAGGTCCGGCACAGAAGTGGTTCCAGGAGCTGCCGACAAACTCAATCGCCACTTTCAATGACCTGGCAAAGTCCTTCCTTGGCCATTTCATGAGTAAATCAATATTGCAAAAGGACACATCGCACCTCATGAATATCTAGCAGAGGTCCGATGAGTCACTTAATAAATTTGTGGACCACTTCAATGATGAAGTGGTCCAAATCAAAAATGTTGATGAAAGAATTCTGGTGGCTGCTTTCTGCAGCAGGTGGTATCCGACCAGACAACTTCAACGCCGAGCTGGCTAAAAGGGTGCCGAGCTCCTATTTTGAACTCCTCAAAAGAGTATTGGAGTTCATAAGGGGCGAAGAGTCAAACAGGACAAAAAGAGAACTTTACGATACACAAAGAGAAAAAGTCCTGAAGACTCCGAACCCCTCATCCTCGAAAAAGCTGAGGGTCGTTGACAGGTTGAGCTATTCCAAAGCCACACCGTTGGTGAACCGGGTGGCCTACCCGAGCAACAATATCGAGAACCGACCCCCGCAAACAAGGAACCATCCCGATGCTGACTAAGCAAATGATTGAGGGCCGAGGCTTAGCAGTCCCCCCTCAAGGGCCGAGGCTTAGTAGCCCCCCAAGCAAAATCAAGTCGCGCCAACCCTCAAAGGTTCGGTCAAGGCACAGACAGATGTTTGAGCTGCTCCAACCCTCAGAGATTCGGATCCAGTTTAACAAAAAAGTAAATGATTGAGCGCCGAGGCTTAGCAGTCCCCCCTCAAGGGCAACATGAGGCTTAGTAGTCCCCCAAGCAAAATCAAGCCGCGCCAACCCTCAGAGGTTCGGTCAAGGCACAGACAGATGTTTGAGCTGCTCCAACCCTCAGAGATTCGGATCCAGTTTAACAAAAGAGTAAATGATTGAGAGCCGAGGCTTAGCAGTCCCCCATCAAGGGCAGAGGCTTAGTAGTCCCCCAAGCAAAATCAAGTCACGTCAACCCTCAGAGGTTCGGTCAAGGCGCAGTCAGATGTTTGAGCTGCTCCAACCCTCAGAGGTTCGGATCCTGTTCAACAAAAAAGTAATTGATTGATGGCTGAGACTTAGCAGTCCCCCCTCAAGGACAGAGGCTTAGTAGCCCCCCAAGCAAAATCAAGCCGTGCCAAACCTCAGAGGTTCGGTCAAGGCACAGTCAGATGTTCGAGCTGCTCAACCCCTCAGAGGTTCGGATCTAGTTCAACAAAAAAGCAAATGATTGAGGGCCGAGGTTTAGCAGTCCCTCCTCAAGGGCAGAGGCTTAGTAGCCTCCGAGAGCTGCCAAGCAAAAGTAAAGCCGCGCCAACCCTCAGAGGTTCAGTCAAGGCACAGACAGATGTTCGAGCTGCTCCAACCCTCAGAGGTTCAGATCCAGTTCAACAAAAAAGCAAATGATTAAGGGTCGAGGCTTAGCAGTCCTCCCTCAAGGGCAGAGGCTTAGTAGCTCCCCCAAGCAAAAACAAAGGTGCACCAAACCTCAGAGGTTCGTTTCAAGCACAAAACAAATTCAAGCTGCTCTAACTCTCAGAGGTGCGGATCCAATTCAACCCAACAACAAATATTGTGAGCCGAGGCTTGGCGGTTTCCTCGCAAGGGTAGAAACTGAGAAGCCCCCTCCAAGCAAAATGAATTTGAGAGGATCCGATTCTCAAAGAGGCTTGATTGCCCTGCTTAAGCAAAACATTATTCCTTGGACTTTGGAAAGTCTGACTCAAATTAAATGGCTAAGCCAAACATAAGGAGCCAAGCTTAATCCTTTTGCCTCAGTTCAGAAGGGTCTAAAAAAGGCCTAAGCAATTCAAAATGAAAGGGAGTCTTAGATAATTTTTTATGATTGGAATGCTTAAGTGTGGAAAGTTTGTTACCTGCTTATATCATAAAACTTTTATTTTAAATGTAGGAAATAAAGATATTGAAAAGCAGGTAAAAGGCCAGAAGCAAAGAAAGTTGAGGCTCTTATCAAGGAGACAAAGTTATCAAAACTTAGGAATTTAATTAAAAAATCCTAACTATTACAAAAGGAGTTCCTAACTATCACAACAAAATTATATCAGCCTGAGCAGCGAAAGTGGAAGGCTCGGCAGTGGAGGTGGGAAGCTTGGTTCGTAGGCTCGGACTCAGCTTCGGGATTCGGGCCCTAGATCAGCAGAGTTGTTCCAGAAGTTCCAAGAATCAGAGTGGGGGCTTTGAATTGAGCCTCTAGGCCATTGATGACCTCCTCTGTGATGAAAGCATCGTATGGCAGCCCCTCGTACAAATCAGGGTTTTCACCAAGTGGTCACAAGCCAGTGTGAACCCCATAGAGAAGACCTTTTTTGTAAACTCCTTCAACATCTCGTCCGCTTCAACCGAGGCCACAAATTGATTCCTGTCTTCGATTCGCAGCTCCACTTCCCGAGAAGCAAACTTTGCCTCGACCAGCTGAGCCTCTTCTTGGGTTTGAAGAACTCTTTGCTCCAGATCTGCGATCATCTTGTCACGATTGCCAATATATACTTTAAGGGTCTTCTTCTCTAGCTCGGATTGTCGAAACTTGTCCCTCACCTCGGTCAGCTCGACCTTCCACTCGTCGTACTTTATGCCGGCCTCGATATTGCATTTTATCTCATTGGCGTTGACAGCCTCCTTCACTGCCTGATCCACGCTAGATTTCACGTGAGCCAACTCTTGCCTCATAGAGTTAACAGCGGAGTTGAAAGAGGACTCTCGATCTGCGATGGCGGGCAAAATTTTGATGGCCTGCAAAAAAGCAAAATGATTAGTTGTATAAGTTGAAGTACGAGGTGCAAAAAAGTTGGAATTTCACAAAGGCTTAGTTCTTAGACTTGCGTTCATCAGGCTGACGTGAAGCTCGTCCAGCCTCTATTGAGGGGTGAGCCTCTTGACATAAGCTACATCCCGAGGCAATGCTACCATTTTTGCCTGCTCCGAGCCATCCTCAAAAACTGAGCCCAATCATTTATGTCAATCGGTGGGGTGGGTCAGAGATCAGTGCTCCCCGAGGTGAGAGGAACTGGAAGAGAGTCGACGGACAATCGATCCCAGGGCACGTCCTGCGACCCTGTAGATTTCCTCTCCTCCTCGGGAGTGTATTTTGTATTACCTGAAAAAGGTAAAGTGTTAGCTCTTGACAGTGAAGAAGGAATAAGGAGTGGGAATGAATGAGGTTCGGCGGTCCTTACCATATGAAGTGATAAGCTGTTTGGATAGGGGGACATTTCCAGGCTGTTCCTGGGGTTCTTACCCTCGCTACTGGAATCGAGGGTGATGACGTGGAGGAGAGGGTCATGGCTGAAGAAGGACCCTCCCTGAGGCTAGCAACCTCCCTAATCCTTTTGCTGACTGTCTCGTAACTCGAGTCGGCTCAGGTTCGGTGGGCCGAAGAGCCAGAGTTACCCTCCGGCTGGTCTCTCCGACAGACTGACTGTCTCGGATTGATTCAGGGGCACGGAGGTTGAATGTGTAACCTCAGCACTCTCCGAATGCGTGTTTGGGGTGGCAGATGAAGATCTGCTTATTGACGAGGAAGGCTGGTTTGAAGTGCCCGCACCAGTGGCAGGTGTGGTAGACACCAACCCTTTGAGGAATGCTCCGACCTCTGCATAAGATGAAAGGTCAGGAAAAAATAAAAAATAAAAAAAATATAAATACATAAAAAGAGTGAGAAATGATGATGATGACCTTGTTGAGGGTCGTAGTTCAGAAGGATGTCGTGGGTAGGGAACAGTCCCACCCAGGCCAGAATGTTGTTTGATAGGATGGCAGGTTGGTTGTTGAAGTTTATTCGGAGGTTGGATTCGATGAGCCTCCGGGCATTGATGGAGTCTGGAGGAGAGGCGTTTTTGGTTTTTAGGTTCTCTGATTGATGAGGTTCTACGGACCCCGAGACATTGGAGGGTCGAGGTATCGGATGAAGAAAAATGACTTTTTCCAGTCGTGAATGGATGAGGGGTTACCCGAAGTGAGCTGTTTGCCCGCGGTTCGGGGAGAGATGTAAAAGAATCCCTTTGTATGGGATAATTTTAGCATCATCCTAAAGGTGTCTAAAGAGAGGGGGATGTCGTGTAATCAACATAAAAAGGTGAAGTCGGCAATGACCCGAAGTGCGTTTGGGGTCAGCTGGGATATACTAATATCCCAATGGTTGGATAGGTTGACGAGGAGAGGTGCTATTGGGAGCCTCAGCCCTGCCTTGAGTTGTTCCTGGTAGACTGTTAAGTAACCAGGACGAGGACAGGTGGCCTCGGTCCTCGGGGATCGGGAGTTTGATGTGCACGTTCTTGGGAAAACGGCATCTATCCCTAAGAATTTTGATATCCTCGGGGTCGAGAGTGTTTGATACGTTTTGTGTTTGGAGGTTAGGGTGATCGTTTTGTGGAGGTAATCGGTAAAGAGAGGATCGGGGGGAAAATTTAATGGCACTGCTGCCAGAAGGGCTTCGTCGAAAGGATTTAGCATCCTGTCAACAGCGTTTACAAGGGAAGGGGGAACCGGCGTGCTAATGAGAGAAGTGGGAGTGAACGTACCGGCTATGGTCTTCTGTTTTGAAGGCGTGTGAAAATTTTTGGGGGAACTCCTAGTGGTGTCCGGTGGTGGCGTAGAGCAGCGGTCAGAAATCCTAACGGCAGAAGACGGAGGAAGGGGGACTGGAGGATGAGAGTGAAGGGAAGAGAGTGTGTGAGTCTCTGGGAGAGTAAAGGAGTGAGAAGTAGTAAGGGGCGAAGAACGGTAGTAATAGGTTGGGGGAAATGGGGTAAAGTGAGTAAGGGAAAGAAAAAAGATTTGGGGGAGAATGGAGGTATAAATAGGGGAGTTTTCTTCCAGAATGTTCAATGGTTATGAGGGGAAAAATTGACGGTTTTGAAATGAAAAAAGGAGTTTAGGTGGGAAAAGCGAGGAGTTATGGCTTTAGTGAAAAGCGAGGCGTTATGGTGTGATAAACGAGATATGGCATGAAAAACGAGACGTGTTGTGGGCGTTACGGCTCGAAAAATGAGGTGTTTTGCAACAAAATCGGAGCGAATAATGCAGTGCAATAAATGGGAATTCAGTACATGGGGACTTAACAAAAACGTCACCCACGAGTTAATGTTGCAGTTACGTCTTGCCGAGGATCCCAAGGGTCATTATGACCTCAGATCGGTAGGTACAGGTGCGAGAGTGCTCCGAAGTTCTACACCTCGGCTCGGTATAAAAGTCTTGGTTGTTATCATTTGGGGACTGTGAACAGTCATTTTCGGCTCGGTACCAAGCCGAGAGAACTATTGATGATGTGGATTAGTGACACATAGCATCTTACCTAGATTGTTCTAGAAGTGCCTATGTGGCAGCCTCATTAAGGGCAATTATGTAATTCAGCTTCAGCTGGACTAGCATAGAGATAGCCTTATGCCTCCTTATGTACATCTATAAATAAGGATGCCATCATGGCTTGGGTGCTACTAAAAAAGGATCCGAAATTCAGATAATCCAATACACTCTTGACATTCAGCTCTTCCACTTTCTCTCTCCTCCTAGAATCTAATTCTAGCTTCTTCATTACCCAAGATAACCGAAAGGCTTCTGGGGCTCAAAATGTGGGGTTTCAAAGAAAGCTGGACCATCATCTTAGGGTTTTAAATTGAAAACCTCTTTGTAATAGATGATAGGCAAAACTTTTTAATTTTTTCCTTTTTTGAAAAGTAGAATGCCTTTCACTTAATTGTTTATCTTGCTTCTTCTTCTTTCCATACTTAGAAAAATTGTTGCACGCTTTTTCTTTTATTACTTTTGGACTCAGAAGCCTTGTCTCATCCATCCAACCACTTGGGCATCTTGACAGATCATCAAGCCTACCAAGGGGTTTGGAACCCTTGTCGACTTTTTCTCTCTTTTGGGATCGAAAGCTTAAGCTTAGCCATTAGACCACTTGAGCACCTCAATAGGTCGTCAAACCATCTGATGTGCCAAGGGCTCATAAGCCTTGTCGATTTTTTCTTTCTTTAGAGCAGCAACCTTATCTTAGCTATCAGACCAGTTGAGCACCTTGGCGGGTTTTCAAGCCTGCCGAAGGGCTCATAAGCTTTGTTAACTTTTCTTTCTTTTTCGGCTTGGAAGCCTTCTTTTAGTCATCAAACCACCTGAGTACCGCAGTAGGTCTTCAAGTTTGCTAAAGGACTCATAAGCCTCAGCAACTTTTTTATTCTTTAGGGCTCGGAAGCCTTATATCAGCTATTAGACTACTTGAGAACCATGGCGAGTCTTCTAACCTGTCAAGGGACTCGTGAGCCTCGTTACCTTTTCTTTCTTTTTGGGCTTGGAAGCCTTGGTTTAGCCATCAGACCACTTGAATACCTTGGCGGGTCGTCATGCCTGCTAAGGTGCTCGTAAGCCTCATTAACTTTTCATTCTTTTTGGGCTCAAAAGCCTTACCTTAACTACTAGACCACTTGAATACCTTGGGGATATTCACGTCTTGAAGCCTACCGAGGGCTCGTAAGCCTCGTTGACTTTTTTTTTTTCTCTTTTGAGCTCAAAAGTCTTATCTTAACCATCAGACCACTTGAACACCATTGTGGGTCTTCAAAACTGCTGAGGGACTGATAAGCCGCATCGACTTTTCTTTCTTTTGGGCTCAAACACCTTATCTTAGCCATTAGACCACTTGAGCAGTTTGGCGAGTATTGAAGCCTGTCAATAGGCTCATAAGCCTTGTTGACTTTCTTTCTTTTTGGGCTTGAAAGCCTTCTTCCTCTTCTTCTTTTTTTCCCCTGTGGGCTTTTGAGGCCTTTCTCTGAATGAACCTTTTTCAGGCTACTAAAACAGTTAGGGCTTTTAATCATCAATACAGAAGTAAGTCATGCAACAAAAATTTTGAATTTCAAGATAAAATCAAATAGATCTTTTATAACAAGGTGCCAAATCCTAACACCATGTTTCATAAAAAATAGTACAGACTCCGTTTAGACAATAATTATTCAATATATTAATTATGGCAATATTATTTAAAATAATTATTGTAACAACTTTTTAAGATGAGATATATATGAGATAAAAGATAATTGAAAATGTGTTTTAGAATTGATTACAAAGTATTATTATTAGAGAATAATGAAAAAAATAACAATCCAAATAGAGCTAGTAGTACCTATTTTTTGTGACCGAAGGGCAAATTGGTCAATTATTGTATTGCACCATCATCATGAATGGAGAAAGGAATGCCTGCCTTGATTATTAAACCTCCAAGGGCATAGTCTATCTATCTATTATATACAATATATAAAGAGAAAGGTGTGAGATTAGTGTTTGTCACTTTTTAATCTATATTTATATTCTTATTCTTTATAATTATTTTTTAACAATACCCATAATATATGTATCTAACGGAAAAGGTTCCTTTCTATTTAGGGTAATGGAAGCTCCTCCATTTACCCTTAAAAAATAAATTTTTAAAAATATTTTTAAAAATAAAAATTATTCATAATTTAAATAATGTTCTATGGGTCTAAATGCCTTGCAAAAAATCAGAAAAAAATGATGATGTTTTATCGTTTAATTAAACTACTTTATATTTCATCAAATTTTGAAAATTCACTTACTGTCTAAATGTGAGATATAATTTAACGGTGATATTTTCTCCGAATGAATTAATTTTTAAATATGATGATATACTTCATGAGATAAAATTAATGGTATGCTTATTATTTCTTAGTGTCCCAGTTATGTATTTTTTTTTTTTGGAAAAAAAAGTTAATTTGTAATTATACTGATTCTCGAGGGTTTTTTGTGTTGAATCAATTAGTCCTCCACAAAAACACAACCCTTTTTAACTAGTAAAAACTATTTGCCACTGGGGCTGTAAATGAACCGAACTACTCACAAGCAGTTCGCGAGCAGTTCAGTCAAAAAATTCATGACAAGCCGATCTCGAACATAAATATATATATATATATATATTATGCTCAAATGCTCGTTGAGTTTTTTGAGTACTGTATAATTTTTTTTTAAAATTATTATATATTGTAAAATTACTGAAGTGTTCATATTCTTTAAAAAAATTACATATTTTACCAACAAAAAAAATGAACTACTCTAGTTGGATCTCGTTTTACTTATTTTTGAAGGATCTCGAATCGAACTCGAACTACGTCAAATTTTTTGAGTTTGAGCTCAAGCTCAAATTTTAAAGCTCGTTCAAGCTCGAGGTTAAGCTCGAGTATCATAAATAATTTCGAGTTCGAGTAGGACACTATTTGTACTCGATTCGACTCGTTTACACTCCTATTTGCCATTCACTTGAAAAATGGAACAAATTTGTTTGTGCCTCCAGTTTTACTCAAGCGAAAATTTGGAAAGAAAAGTGCCAGAATTAATGGCTGCCCCTTTTTCCTCTATTTCTCTCTCCAGTTTCTTCTTATACCCAAAGTTTAATGTTCATGGTGATGGGCTCAAAGAATTGTAAAGCTGAAGAAAATCAATAAAAAACAGTCCCCAAATTCCAAGAAAAAATTTCTATACTCTCTACATCTTGTGTCTAATCTTTTGAACTAACTTTCAAATCCTCCAACACCCCTTCTTCCACCACTTGATTTCTTGGTTTTTCCATTTGATTGATATGTACTCAAGCATGCAAAATAAGGATTGTGAGTACCTTTAAGCTTTTGGACCATTCCTATATTAGAACTACTTTAATATGGAATGTGCTACTTGGATTTAAGCTTTTGAAATAAGCTGAAAATTAAGGTTTAAACTAAATCAGGATTCTGTGTGTATGAAAGATTATTTAGAAGTTAAAAATAGTTGATTGTCAAAATTAATATTTTAGGGTATAAAAGCAACATAGCTTAAAGGTGTAAAGTGTAATTAACCCTTTAACTAATCATTATGGAAATGTATCAACTTTTGAAACATAAGGCTAGGAGGGCTTTGACTTTACCAAGTCTATATCAAATCCGTTGTTTTGTCCCGTTAGGAATTTTATGGTAGCAAATGTCAAATCTACAGATAACCATTGTTTAAGCGTAATGATTATCTTGTTTTCTAATTTTCTTCCTCTCCACTTCAAATTATGTCTGCAAGGGGAAGAAGTAATGCTTAGTTACCATTATCTTTTCAATTTCTTAATAAGTGAATTGTCACCTATGTTCACTTACTTTATATATATATATTATTCATTTAGAAATTTTGCGTACTACTTTTTTCCCCTTTATGTTTATGTTTAGGATAGAGTAAAATAAGGGAGAGATCTCAAAATTTTCTAATGTAGCCAAAATGTATTAAAGAAGTTCCATTTCAAATTTTTGCCATTTCCTCTATATTTGCAAGTATTGTTTACCATATTCCCATGAATGGTGAATCTTGACAATAAAGCAAAGTTGGCTGATTTTTTTTTTTTTTTTTTTTTTGAGCTGATCATGTTAACTTTGAATAAGGTTTATAACGTCTCTGTCATTTTTATTTCAGTAGATATTATTCTGTTACCAACTTTATATTTACATGTATTTAGTTTTGGGTACGAGAAAAATATCAATTTGGTCCCTAAGTTATCTTTAGGATATTGACTAATTTGATCCCTTATTTTTCAAAAAATCAACTTGTACATGAAGTATTTTAATTTTTAATTTTTTAAAAAAAGTTGATAAATGTGGTAAATATGAACCACAAGGTGTATGATAGAGCAGTATACTTTGGTCCATACAAGAATTTTCCCTTTAAAAGAGGTAAAATTATCCAAAAAGCTCTCCTACCATTCATAGTTGTTTTTATCTTCTTCACTGATTTTCTTTTCCCCTTTTGCTTGCTTTTTCTCACTTTTTTTTTTTTTTTAAATCACAACCAAAACCCAATAAAGATTAGGGTTAAAAGCAGAAAACGCCGACCAATTTACATCATAGTTGCATTTTGCTCTCTCTACTTTTTTTATAAGTTCTTAACTCTCTCCTTCATTTTTTTGGGACAAAATTATCCTTGTTATTTTAATTATATTTAATTTGTTTATCTTTTTCCCTATTATTTCATTTTTCCTTTTATTTTTTTTTTCAATTTTCTCTTGTCACTATACTAAACAATATTATTATTTTCAATAATTAATGAACGAGAAGCTATAATTTTTTACATGAGAATTTAAACAATTCAAGTTATAAATTAAATATATTTAATAATACAAGCACCCTATATTTTTTGTAATACATATTTCGTAACTAATTATTAATACTAAATTAATAAATAAAAATATTAAGAAACAAAATAATGAGTTAAAGAAAATTGAATAGTTATTCTAAGTGTACATTAAGAACTATGCATGCCAATGTATTTGGTATCATATTTTACCTAAATTTATCATACTTGCAGCCTTTATGTTAGACAATTGTAATATTTGACTACATTTTATTATTCTTATGCTAGAAACAAAAGGTTCCACACTAGTTCCTATGCTGTAATTTTATTTTATATTAAGAATATAATTTATTTTAATTTTCTTTTGAGCCAATCTTTTATTTTGTTGTAGTTTTTTATTTCTTGATTTATTATTAATAATTAATCACGAGCGTTTCATTATAATATTGTAGAATTATTTCTTGTATTATAAGAATATTTAATTTAGAAATTTAATTATTTCAACAAATGTAAACTTAAAGAAAAATAAACAAAAAAGAAATAGACGTAAGTGAGCAAATCAATCAAAAAATTAGTTAAGTAACTAAATCGACCACATTTATATATAATTGGGTAAGATTCCAGGCAATTTGCTGTTTTTTATTTAATTCCCTTCATTGATTTTTAATCACTAATTAATATATCTTCACAACCTTGTTTTTGTTATTAGAGCAAATGACCTAAAAAGATCATCCAATTATATAAGTGTTGTCAATTTGATTATCCAACTTTTTTTTTTTTTTAACTTAAATGACCACTAAACTTTTAAAAATAGTTTCACTCTGTCTATTATTGTCTATTTAATTATTCACTTGATTATCACGTGACTTTTTAATACTATAAAATTATCCAAAATTTTTAAAACCATAACAATTATGACAAAATCTTTTCTCCCATCATCCCTAGCGCAAGAAATTTTCGAATCACCAATCCGGTATTTCTTGTGTCCCTATATCCCTTCAATGATTTAATGCCACGTTGCTAGTTTACTCAACTCTCACGTGCCTTTCCTTTCTACTATTAAACAGGGCCACGTTGACCACCAAACCGCTTCACTTAACATAGTTAAAGTCTATCTCTAACAAAAATGTTTTCCCTTTATATGTTTTTTTTTTTCTTCTTTTTTTTTCACTGCTTCATGAGTTAAAGTGGTGTTTGGGAATTTAGGAAAAAAGGAAAAAGAAGAGAGAATTTTTAACGAGGAAGAAAGAGAAGGTGAAGGAAAAAAATAAAAGTTTTTTTTTAAATTGTTTGAGAATTTTAAAAAAAAAATTCATTAATATTAATTTTTTATTAAAATATCTTTTTTTAGATATTTTTATATTATATTTTAAAAATAAATATAATATTTTATTTTAATTATAAAAAAATTTTAAAAATTATACAATTCTTTTTAAAAAAAATTATTTTTTTATATTTTAAATATTTATACATAAAATACAATATCATGCACTGTAAATACTTATAATGTGCAAATTTTTAAAATTAAGAGATTTCTTTCTATTTCTTTCCAGTTATAAAAGAAAAGCTTTTTAAAATTTTTATCCCGTCATTGTCCGCTCTTTCTTTCTTTCTTTGCTCCCCACTTAAAATCCTCAAACAAAAAAAAATATTTTAACTTTCCATCCCTTTCTCTTTTTTTTTTTTTTTTACCCATTTTCTTCCAATTAAACTCATCCTAAAATCTAGAACGGACACAATACAAATACAAAATACACGGTCATTACTGACCCATCTCTCCTTCCTTTGCTTATCGTTTACATGGAAAATACTGACCCATCTCTCCTTCCTTTACTTATAGTTTACATAGAAAATATTTAGATAGATCTGATTTTTGGCGCTATCTGTAAATCCTGTGATCAGAATTAAATTTTAAATAATCTTACTTACATCAGTTGATGTCATAAATTTTTTAAAATTTAATTCACATCACAGGATTTACAAGTGGTATCAAAAATACGGATCTACCTACATCTTTATTAGTTTACATAAAGCCGATAAAAAAAAGAAACAATTCTTTTTCCCCTGCACCCCTGATTTTGCAGCTATTGTTGAAGTTCTTGCAGGTATTGTTGAAGCTCATTGAAAATATATGGAAAGAATGAGGAAAAAAGGATCAAATTCAGAAGAGGGAGAAAAGGATTGAAGCAAGAATTTTGAATAAGAATAAAAGATTCATAAGAACGAATCATTTTCTTGTTCAATATTTGAATTTTTTCAGATTGGGCAAAAAACTTCATAACTCACTAAACTTTTATGTTTGTATACTTTTAGCCATTAAACTATAAAACGTACTAATTTATCCACTAAACTTTTTAAAAAATATATTTGTGACCATCCTGTCAAAATTTATCATTAAAACTAACAGCACAAGGGCCAACTTTGTAATTTAATATTTTCTTCTATGTTTTATTTTATTGTATTTTACAGATATAATATATTAATAAAAAATATATTTAAATAACCCACCTTGCATGATTAAATCAATAATTCGTTTATCCGCCTCCCTCGCTGAATTTTTCTCTAAATTGGGTTTAATAACTATTTTTGAAATACACACTTATCACGAATTCAAATATGTAACAAATGTAACAACACCTTTTATTGACTTTTTGGAATGGATATTAGGATAAATTGATCTAAGGTCATATTGGAGATTGACAATTTTTATTTTTTTTTAACTAATCCATCAAAAGTCCACTAATAAATTACTAAATCCATCATTTCGTCTAAAGAGTAAATTTAATTTCTTTCCATTTTCTAATGCACATTTTCGAGAGCATACAAACGCAAAATGCCAAAAACCAAAAGCAATGAAGGCCCCAATATAGAAGTCGTCGAGAAAAAAACACTAATAAATGGAACTTTACTTGTACGTCATGCTTTACATGCGTCATTATATCTTTAATTTTCCTAATCGCCGTTTTTGACCCGTCCATATAATAATCGTGTCGTGCCCTATTATCAAACCTACCATCAAACAGAACACTTAGAAATTGTATACTTCCAATCATTCCCTTTCCTAAATCAAAAAATCTTCCATAATAACGGTTGCTCCCGAGCTCTTCTTAATACGTATCAATCATCTTTACAATTCAGTGTCACTATCAATTTCTTTTTTTTTTAAAAAGAAAATATCTCAATTTATTTTTGGTAACTCGAATTAAAATAAAAATATATATAATTATATTTTTTAAATTATATTTCGTTATCATTTCTAAATTAATATTTAATAAGTTTATACAGAATATCACGTATACGAGACTTCACGTGAAGCAAATTCTTTTGTCAGTTAAAAAAATTAGATAGCTCTTATTTGTGAAATTAAAATGAATATTATAAAATTTCACGTGAAGCAAGAAAACTAGTCTTAGAATAATTCTTTTTTTCTTTTCTTTTCTATTTTTGATTCATACAACTTATAAAAATATCTGTCTAAGTATATTCTTTTGCTGTTGTATAAATCTTTTTCAATATTTAACATGCTAATCGTGCCCCATAATGTGATTATTAGAATCTTAAGCTCCATAAGTGAAGAGAATACTAAATAATGATACAATGTTAGTATTATATACTAGTAGTATATTTTTCTATTTGTCTTTGTACAATATTAGTATTAGTATGTGTTTTATTTTCTTATATTTTGACTTACATTTCAACTTATTTTAATACCCATAAAACGAAAACTTATTTTAATACCCATAAAACGAAAACTTTTCATTCTTTTCTTCATTAAACAAAAGATTTAGTATTTTTTGAGGTTTTAATATTAATGTCCTAACCTACAAACTATTAGAAAACATACAATTTTTTATTGGATATTCGTATTAAATTACTTAATGACAACAATCTTTATCGACTTAAAATTGGTTATAGAAACTTAAAATACAAAAAGAAAATTTCTTACTTAGGCAGTACATTAATGTTTGTATTAACGCTACATATTTATTTCTAAATTTCTTATATTCTCTAATTATCTTAACGTCTATCTAGTTTTCAAATAACTTTTTTTTTTGGAGGTTTTTTCAGATTTATTTTTTTTTTATTTTTTTACTTTTTTTTGGAGGTTTTGTTGGATAACTTTTGCTACTGTCTTTGGTCACTCTTGGAACAAAAATTGAGGGTTCTACAATATATCAACTTTAATTGAAAATTAGAATAATATTGTGAAATTCATCCAAAAAAAAAAAAAAAAAACACATACAACTAAAGAAATAAAAAAATATCAACCATCAGCTAACTCACCTACCCACGCCACACGCGTGCATGGTTTTATATAACCAACAACAACTAATAAGCACTTCGCTGACTAGTCTCTCTCCATAAATCTCTCTCTCTCGATCTCTCTCTCGATTTCTCCGATCGGTCGCAGGCTTGCTCCGCCGCCGGAAGATGACGTTATCAGTTGTACAAGTAATAATTCTCAAAATTTATCTTTCTTCACTTAATATGCGTGAATTAATCTGTATAAACTTGTGGTTTTCTGTGTTTTATTATTTTGATCTCAAAAAAATTGATTATATAAGTTTGCATTTGGAAATCTTATTAGGGTTTCACGAAGTCTCTGGCGATGACTGTTCTATCGGAAATCGGAGACAAAACGTTTTTCGCTGCTGCGGTAAAAATTTACATTATTGTTATCTTTTAATTTTTTGGGGGATTTTTTATTGGATGACTAATAGTAGTAATAGTACTTTATTGCGGTTGATTTGGGATTTTCGAAATGTATTTTTTGAGCCGAAGATGAGCTAGATTGTGTTTTAAGCTGGTAAGAAACTTAATTGTAGTTTAATATGTTTGGAAAATTATGAATTACTAGAAGTTAATTTTTTTTTTGGTACTGTTTTGAGTTCCTTGAATGTATTGGGCTTCCTTAATTTTAGTTTATTTGTTCATTTCAAAAGATTTATTGCAATGGGCTCTTAATTATTTTGTTAATTTGTTGAAAATTGAATATTGTATTGCAATGAGCGGTGAGTAATGGTTGATCCCATTCCCACCTAGTGTTAAAAATAGCAGAGATGAAAAAGACAAAGGAGGAAAAGGGGGAAAAAAAGAGGGAAGGAACCTTTCTCTATTCACTTTACTTTGGTTGGAGAATACAAGAACTAGATTCCTACCACTAATTGGAATTAGATGCTGAAAAAGCATTTAGGAATGTGAATTTTTCTTCATATGTTGTAATAATAATACTATATCTCCTTTTTCTTGTTGGATGCTCTCTACCTCATGCGCATCCTTTTCAACTGCAGGGAATAACAGTAACAAGTTTCTTAGTCTTTCGTTGTGTTATTGCATTTATCATAAGCTAATGTTGAATTCTACTCGTTACCATCCTTCATCGATGTTACTGATTCTGAGTGCTTAAATCCAGATTATGGCCTATATTTTTTGAACTATTGAGGTGGAAACTTTTCTTTTTATGGGACTAGCAAAAAATATTCTCCATTAGGGAATTACAATAAAAAATGTGAACGAACAGCTTTCAGCTTAGGAATGACCATATGCGTGCATTTTTCCTAATGTTCAGTTAATAAACCTTCTGTTCTCAGCTTTATGCTTCTTTGTTGATAATTAAGTAAGAAGTTTTATCTTAGAGTAAAGCTTCTACAAGTTGTCAATTAAAATTAAATAGGATTCTAGGAAGAAAAAAGTAGTGACAGAAAAAAATGAGGAAATGAAAACCAAGTATGTACTACTTCAAAAACTTAATTGGAGTTATGTAATTACGATATATTGTATACTACATCTTTTAAGAAGTTGGGCATGCTTGCTTTGTCTGTCAAGTGGTATAATTTTTGTGGGGAAGAAATACAGTGTTTAGCAACTATTTTCGTCTTTTTCTGGTGTTAGAATTTGGAAACTAGGTGACAAAAAAAATAATTGAATTGAGTGGAGAATTTATGCCTGAGTGTAATCATTTTGTTATAAAAGCTCAATATGATTCACAACAGTTGAAACAATGATCCAATCAGTAAAATTCATTTCTTCAGGCAATATTTTTTTCTGGATTTTCTCAGGCATCTTCCCAATAAGCTGAATGGTCAACTCTATTTTTCATTGGGCTGATATTTCTTAATTCTCCTTACAAGGAGTAAACCTGCATTCCTTTTTGCGTAAAGTATTAACTATTACATTATGAGCTTTATTCCTTACAAATGGCAATCTCAATCTCAAATGCCTGACAAAATTTTACCATCTAGATGATATTAGTATGGTACAATAACTTAAAAAGATTGCCTAAGTCTTTAAGTCTTTATATGTTTTTTTAATTGTTGCTAGATCTTGGCGATGCGCCATCCCAGAAGACTGGTTTTGTCAGGTTGCCTTGCAGCTTTAATTGTAAGAATTATGAATTAACTTTTTTGGGCCTACTTGTTCTTTGAACTCCATTCTGCAATCCTGAGATCTTACAATTACATTTTTTTTTTTTTTTTGGTTTTCTTTTTCCAACTTTCAGGTAATGACTATTTTTTCTACTCTTGTTGGTTGGGCTGCTCCGAACCTGGTAAGATTGATATCATATTGATTTGACTTGGGGAGCTTAGATGCCATTATGTCGTTGCATTTTGTGCTAGGAATAGGAAAGTAAAATTCATGTATTTGCCCCTTCTAGCCTAGATTTTTGTTCTGTATAGTCAGTAGTCTATCATGTATCTTGCTCAAACTAACTCTCATCTGTAATCCACCTTCACTCCTGTGTTACTCATAATTTCTGTGTCTCTGCCTTGTACATTGTTAAAAATTGAAGGCACGAACTAGCAGCTGTTTTGGCTACTGTTTTAAGATATCATGATTATTCGGCTTAACAGATAATCATTTTGCTTAAAATTTTCAGTTGTCTAATGTGTTTTTAAACTAGTGATAGCTTGTGACTTTAAATTTCTTCCAGTCATAGTGCTATTTGTCCTTTCAATGATGGCTTGCCTTGTGTTGTCATATGATCTCATTTTTCTGGTATTCTTCTCAAGTCTTATAAAAAATGAACATGGGTCTCTTTGTTAGAATGTAAAACCCAGGTACCAGGTGCCAGCTCCCAAATACTCTCATGTCCTTGTGTCCCTGCTCAAATCAAAGTATGATGGTTTTGATTGGTTCTATGTGTTTTGTGTTTCGCTGATATTCCCCTTTCCCTCCTTATTTGGTCTTCATTTTGGAAAGTGGAGAAAGGATGGGGTAAGGGAAGGGAAACGAGTAGTTGTGGATTGACACGTAACTGAGCCTTAAAAGTGTATTGCTCAATGTGGATACTCTGAAGTTAAACTTCAAAAACATGCTGTGCATCGTTAGTTATGATGTGAGAGCCCTTGCTCTATATAATACTGAGCCATAAATTGCTGAGTCTGTTTAACCTTTTAGATGCTAGCTATAGTTATGGTTTCTGCATGTACTTTATAACTTGTTGATCAATGCTTTGAACTTTGATTGCAGATTCCCCGTGCATGGACTCATCATATCACAACTTTACTGTTTTTGGGTTTTGGGCTGTGGTCCCTCTGGGATGCATTTCATGAAGGGTAATAATCTTGTGTTTCTTTCTTCCTTTACTGTATCTTTTTTGAAGGAGAAGGATGAAGAGGTGATAGGAGAGTGAGGGTAGTAAATTGACCCCTCATTCTAAGATGAGTAAACTATGCCCTTAATCTCTGGGCATATTCATCTCTCTCTCTCTCTCTCTCTCTCTCTCCCATTTTTTTGATGGTCTAATTTCTTACCTTCATCTTCTTTTCATTCATACTAACGGTCCTTTTCTCTATTACGTTACAGGGACTCTGAAGAACTGGCTGAAGTTGAAGCAGAATTGGTACATTTCTGTACCGTGATAATATCTTCTTCCTTGGGTACATTTTTCCTGTTACTAATTGCCTTCCCTTGCTTTTCCCTGATAACTGTGCTCTTGTCAGGATGCTGATTTAAAAGCCAATGGTGGAGTAACTAAAGAGAATAATAAGGTAAAGGGAAGTATTGCACCTGTTGATCTTATTCTGATGAATATCTGCAGGTTTTATGACCTCTTATTTACAGAATCCAGAACTTGGACATAAAGGTCAAATTTGTTCTATTACAAACCATCTCCTCTTTTAATTGAACTTGGTTTGTTTTTTGGGTTCCTAGAATTGTTTAAACTTGCGACTAATTCTGGGTTCAATCTTTCTTTCTGCACTAATTTCTGTAATCTAAAAAATGTATTAGTTTACTGTTGTTTCTCAAGAATTAATTAGGGGCATCTGTGAATATATCTTTGGATTTATCTGTTTGCAAGTGATTTATGTCCCTATAGCATTCCAAAAGATCACTCCCGCTCTATTCAGATGTACGCAAGTGTCTTTGTCTCAGTGTCTTGTCTTCATTTGGGAATGGGATGTAGACTGCTATTTGTTGCTACCAAACTGTATCACACTTTTCCAAGATTTTGTTTTCCTAATTTATTTACATCTCCCAGGTTGATGATGATTTGAAAAAGCAAAAGCAGCCTTTTCTTGCTCAATTCTTCTCACCCATCCTCTTAAAGGTTTTGGTTCTGTTAGACTGTTAACTTCAGATTCAGCAGTAGGAAATTAGCATGTGTTTCTCCACTAATAGCTTGCAACATACTGCAGGCATTTTCCATTACGTTTTTCGGGGAATGGGGTGACAAGAGTCAGGTATGCATCAGAGCAAGAATGGGATTTAACTGTGTTCTGGTAAACATATAACTCTTACTTCCTCCTATATAACATAGATATTACTGCTTTTTCAGCTTGCTACCATTGGTTTGGCTGCGGATGAGAATCCATTTGGTGTTGTTCTTGGCGGAATCATGTAAGCTCATTTGATCTCCTGTTTGTAGGATAGTGCTATCTATCACTTCCTTTCTTTGCCCCTTCTTTTGTCAATGCTTTTGCAACTTCAAGTGATATTGTACTCTTCCTTGTTGACACGTGATCTTACTGTCGAAGAAAAGCCTTGGAAGTATTGTTTCACTATTACATTTAGGTTCTAACAAATATTATCTTTCACTTGGACGCACACGATGAATGTCTTTATCAACTATATTAGGAGAGAGATTTAGATAATGGTGGCTAACATGGTGAACACTATTTGTTGCTTAATCAACTGTGTTCCCTTCTTGCCATATGAAGCTTAGAATTGCCAATCAAGTTCTAGCATCCTACATGTTAGAGAATACTAAATATTACCCATTTAATTTAAATGAAGATTTAAAGGCAAATATTGGCAAATGCTTTGACATCTTAAAATGTTGGGGCAGACAAAAGTGTTAACAGAAAATAAGTGTCAAGTTATATAGAGACGGTTACTCATTTTTCAAGTACTAGTAACGATTAAACTACAAGCTGCCATCCTCCCCCATCTGTCTAGCATGCATCTTGGTTTTGCTTTGAACTGTGTTCTCTTTCTATAACCCTACTATAAATTTTGAACTTCATGTCACTGATACCGCTGTTGTGTAAGACAACCTTTACATTGTGCTCTAATTCTATCCCATTTCTTTATGTTTGTCAGTGGGCAAGCTTTATGCACAACAGCTGCTGTCCTAGGAGGAAAAACTTTGGCAAAGCAAATATCACTTTGAGAAAATAGTGAGTGATTTTCAATTGTAATTTCTCCATCTTCTTGTACCTTTATTTTCATTTGTTTTAGCCTGAGTTGACGTTGGTGTAGGTTGCACTCTCTGGTGGAGTTCTTTTTATTGTTTTTGGAATTCAATCCTTCCTCTCAATGGTTGAGTCATAAAGAGAGCAGAAGTGCTTGTGGTGAGTTTTTACCTTATATAATTGACAGGTCTTTAAAATACTTCTATGTAAAAACTAATTTAATGAGGATAATATTCCATTTATGCCTCGACTAGAAGGCAAAGTAACGATGAGTCTCTCTGTCCTCTTTCTCCCTCCCCCCCTCTCTCTCTGGACTTTAATCCACGACATCCCACTTCTCAGAATCTCTCAATGGTTGAGTCATAAAGAGAGCAGAAGTGCTTGTGGTGAGTTTTTACCTTATATAATTGACAGGTCTTTAAAATACTTCTATGTAAAAATTAACTTAATGAGGATAATATTCCATTTATGCCTCAATTAGCTAGAAGGCAAAGTAGCGATGAGTCTTTCTGTCCTCTTTCTCCCTCCCTTCCTCTCTCTCTCTCTGTGGACTTTAATCCACAACATCCCATTTCTCAGAATCTCTTGCTGTGTCCAAGAGAGCCCTGACATGCTTTGAAACTTCAACACTTCATTGGTAAATGGGACAGACTTGAAAGTTCCTTTTAAAAGCAAAGCTATTACAAAAATAATTTTTTTTCGTGAGAGCAAAAAACAATAGTAACCCAATTATTTGACCTTGCTGCGTTGCACCCCTGCAGGAATTGAAAATGATCCAGAAATATCTTTAATTGTTATTTTGAAGGTTGAGGATCAAGAAAATACTACATGGTGAAAATTGCTAAAATTCAAGGCATTGTAATTGTGACATGAAGTCAGCGATAACATAGGAACTGCCTCAAGTGGTAACTTTACGTCAGGGCTTGATTATGCCAATTTTTGGGCATTTTTGCCTTTTTAACAATTTTATTCACCTGCATTTGCAATTCTCTTATTTGTCAACATCATTGTTTGTAACTCTGATGAACTGTTGGAAGCATCTTTCATCCTAAATTTACCAGCTGTTTTCTTTCCAGATTTTGCTTTGCTTGCTTTTTCTTTTGTAATATGTAAACGTGGTTGATCTACATACTACATTAGTTTGCTATATTTTACCGTGCCAGAGTAATTGGATGAGTACAGTTTCCTGTTGCATTGAGATCCTTCATTTCTGTATGTTTTACGTTTTGTTACGTGTCTATTTTCTGCATTTCTACAAAATTCTCACAATTTTCAGTTAAACCCTCTGGCAAATAGAGAAGCCATTATAAATGGTTTAGTAAATTTGTTTTGTTTTGTTTTAGTTTTTTGTTTTTTTTTTTTTTTACATGGGGTCCAGTTTGGGGTGGGAATTTGTCTGCAGTGGACTCCATACAAATCCAAGTTCATCATAGGTTCTTGTGTTAATAACAAACACACCAAATTTTAATTCTACTAAATAGGGTCGACTACATGAATGTAGACTAATATATCATTGCGTTCTGTTCATATCCTCTTCGTTCTTGTGTTAATAAAGAAAAGAAATTCCCGTTGCACCAGACATGCATGGACTTCCAAAGACCCAGTGGCCAAGTTGTTTTCAGTCTTTGATGCATAAAATTGATTCAAGTTCCGTCACATAACTAGTGGGTTTCTTGTGGAATAATTTTTTCTTACTAGTGCTCAGTTTCTTGCCTTTTCTTTGTTTTTTTGATAAAATATCCCATTCTCAGGATGACTATGATTTGGATGATGAGTTATAATGATCAAGTTTTGCCTTTTGTCGCTTTGGAATATTATGCTCGAGTTGATTTTGTCCATCCAATTACATTAATTATCAATGGCTATTGCAATTGTATATTATGGATCCAAAGATAATGGTACTATGTAGTACTACTTAACAAGTCAATTTTTACCTTTAGCCTTTGTGGACCTCAACTTACTAATTTAAATGGCACTTATCTCCTTTTCTTGGTCTCTTGTACACTAGGGGTCTACTAGAAAATAAAGCTTATTTTTTACCAACTTTTATAATATTTTTTACTATTTTGTGGACTTGTGTCACTCTCCGATGGACTAAAATATATATTCATCCTTCACAAACAATATTTCTTGGACTTACTCGTGCCTCTATTTCTCTTCCTATTTAATATGTTATACTAGTTTACTAATTTAAAAGTTTATAGAAGATGCCTTCATCTTTTCTAAAGTGGTTTACTAATTTAAAAGTTTAAAGAAGATGCCCTCATCTTTTCTAAAGTGAAAGCTAAGCCGTTAACTTTCCATTTTAAAGCAGGAAAAAAAAAGTGTTAGGCTGGTCATTTTCGAAGTTAACAGATGCTGAGGCCTGCTTTAGGGTTCATAAAGCTAGGTAATGAATAATCATGACCAGTTTTTGCTTTTTTAGAGTGCACTAGTGTTAACCAAAATAACAAAAAGTATGTCTTTCTCACTTGAAACTAATACTATATAACCTATTTCTTTCTACTTTTTTTAGAGGTTTATTTCCAACAAGGTAGTATTAAATTTGTGTACATGACTGAAAGCAAGTATAGTAGTGATTGCTAGTGACCACAAAATATTTACAAAATGAGCCTAGAAAGAGAAAATAGTGCATATACAGCTTAAAAACAAAAACTCAATGTGTCGGATAATGTGATTACAGATATTGTCTTGGTCCATACAAATTTTTGTCGTTTAAAAGTAATAACGAAGAACATGTATACTAAGTAAGCTCAACATTTCTTGTGTAGTTATTCCTACTATTTACTTGATAAGGATGCTAAAGAACCCTCCAAGTGACTATAGGTATTGAATCTTGGTTCATACAAGTTTTTACCGTCTACAAACAATAACAAAGAACATGTACACTGAGTAAGCTCAAAATTTCTTGTGTAGTTATCCCAGCTACTTACTTGGTAAGGATGCTAAAGAGCCCTCCAAGTTAAAAATAAGTTGATTCTCGCTGATTATGGCAATTGATTTCATCACTTACAAACATAAAAGCTGAAATGGAACTTTCAAGTTTTTTTAATGTGAAATCTAGGGACATACTTGCAATCAAAGGAAGGTAATAGATAGTGAAATGAAACCCTGGAATACCACGATGATCTTTCTTCTAACACATAGTTTAGTTTATATGAAAGTACACTAGTGTTTCCAAAGAATAATCATATATATAATATATTGAGATCAGAAATTTGTTCCAAACCATCATTTGCATTATTAAATTAACCAAGAATCCCTTCCATGAAATTTTGCATACTAGATTAACCAAGAATCCCTTCCATGGAATTTTGGAAGCGACAGGTTTAACAGTACAACAATGCCTTAAATTTGAGGCAAAGAAAATTCAAGGAAAGTTGAGGAACATTTTACTATTTAAGTCCAAGCGCTGTCTGTTTGCAGGGAGTTCAATTCTTAAAATGAAAAGAAAGAGTTCAGTACATTTTTCCCAACTCAGCTTGTTTACATTACTAATGCTATCCAAGTGCCAAACAAATAGGAGACTTGCATAGAAATAGAACATTAGGCAAATATCTATGCTTCTGTTGGTTGATGCATGATAGACCATCTTTATGTGTAGAACTTGTAGGTGGAAGAATCAGCAATAATATTCCGCAGCCCTCCAACAGTTGAAGCAACCATGATAAAAACTCCGATGAATATGCATGTCTGCAATCCATGATAGTGCACAAGTTAATGGAAGGAAGGATGTATTAAAAGTCTTATTTCATGATCTGTCTTTTGCCACTGTTTACTGCAATAGAGATTAGGCCATTTTTTCGCCCGTCTTATAACTCTTAGTCTTCCCAGTCTAAGAAGAATGAGAACATTGAGTTTTTGAATTGTGCTTACCCAATTGATGAACCATGAGAGACTAAATCTTCTTGGTTTCATGAGTTTTAACCAGATTATGCTAGGAAGCTGCAAAAAGAACCCCAGATAAGTTAATTCCCTCTGAGATACAATCACTTTAAGGAAGAATAGAATTGACGGAGACTTGCACTTACAAAGTAAGAAGTTTTGGAGCAAAGCCAAATCCACCAAAAAAACCAAGAAGATCCCCAAAGAAAGGGAAGGTGACGCCAACAAATAAAGTGAAAGCTGACAGGTTGAAGAAACACATTGTCATAGAACATAGGAAAATATTATCAGTGCTTTGCTTTTTTCTAGTTGAGGTTGTATTTACATTAATTTTATGTAACAAGGACTCTAACATGGTAAAAATGATTCTTACCAACATAAGCTGATCGGACAATAAGTCTTAGCATCAGTCCAGGCGCAAAGTTCGACCTTTTCACAACTGATCTCTCAATTAAGTCAAACACTGGCATTGCATAAACCTGTAGATTATGTTCTCTTGTTAGTTATAACCTCAAGCATTTACTTGTGAAATATTCTTATGTCCACAAGTATGTTAATTAATGAAGGTTCATTACACCGAAGTAAAACTACTTTATACTGATTCAACTTGGTGATTAGTTTCAATGAATTAACCTGATAGCTGCCTATGACATGGACAACCACCATCAAGTTAGCAGCAGCAATGAGCCATGAAGGTCTCTGGAGCCCAACCAACACATTATCAGAAACGTCTTGGCCAAATGCCCAGTATCCAACGAAAGCAACGGGGAAATAGCAAATTGCATTGATGAAATAGGCCCCCAGAGCACCTTTCCACATTGGCACTTTAGAGGGCTTCTCAGGTGTGGAAGGGATGGTTGCCTGAATCTCAAGGACCACAGCATGACCAGCATAGGCAAATGTAATCTGACCCAACGCATTGAAGACACGGAACATGGAATCAGCTGCACTTGTTTTCTTGTATCCGTAGTTCACATTTGGAACTCTACCTCGGCTCAAGCTACCTACCCAAGCTATGGTTGAATAGCTACAATTGACAACAGAATTTCAGGCAATTTGGAATCAAACGGTTCTAATGGTTAATCAAAAGCGTATATACCTATCCTGTGCTATGGAAAACTAATTAAGATCAAGTTATGAAGCACTACAGATTATTTTATATATTCCATTGCCAGCTTCTCAAAACATTCACTCATTAGCCAAAATCACCTTTGATGTCCTGATTTGAGTACTATTAATCCTCAAGCTAGAATTACAACACTATGGTACTTTACAAACACGTTGTTCTGGTATGAGTATGGCTACCATCCTAAGAGTTCTTATATATTAATCCCATACAACCGCTAAAGATGGCTTCTTTGGAAGTCTATGTCTAAAAGAAGTATCTTTTCTAATCCTAGGTAAGTAAGATTTTCCCATCTAAGATTATGGATATAATTCTTGTGTCATGTTCATCCCTTCCTGATACATATCACCAATTTGGAATTTTCATCTTCTATTTTTTTTTTTTTTTAAAAAAAAAAAAAAATTCCTCCTCCATGATTCACAACTAGGAATAAATTAAGCTGCGAACCAATGAGCTATACCAACCACCCACACCAATATATGTAAAACATTTTGAGTACAAGATTGGCAATTGAGTCTTTTCAACAAAGAATGAACTACCACAGTCTAACTCACTAATTAACCCCACAACCCTGCATTATAGCAGACTGGTCTTGCTTGAAATGATTAAGTGCCAACATTTTCCCTTTTTCTATTTGAAGCTAAATTCAAGAATTGTTAGTACTACCTACCTATCAGCTCATGCACTTCTCCCATTTAAAGTCAAAAAATAAATTACCAAGAAAGTTTTTCATTGTTCAAAATTAAATTTATCAACATTAATATATGCATAAATTAGGTGATCAGTCATCTTATATATTGGAAAATTAAAATCATCAAGTACCTTAGAGACATAATTGCAGCAGCCAAAGAAACACCAGACACAGAGTTGAAGTTAGGTAGCTGAGAGAGGAAGAAATGGAGGGCACCAAAGATGCAAATCCAGTATGATTCCTTGAGTCTGGTGCAATTTGTACAAGCCATCTCCACAAATTTCTTGAGACAATTTCCGCCTGTGACCATATAAACTATGTCACAACCAACCTGAACAATCAGCTGCTGAGGAAGCACAATCCATGGCCCATATTTTGGCCCAAAAGCATGCTTCCCGAGGTCATAATAGCGATCAAATCGAACTCCAGGCACACATTCATGCAGCTGTGTCATCTGCCACATTGTATTCAAGGTAATGCACCATGACAATATCATCACCACTGTCCCAGGTCCCCTGAATGATACAAGAAACAAAGAAAGAAATAAAAAAAAAAATTTTGAATTCTTCTGTAGGCCACCAATGAACAAAACCAAGAAAGTGTTTACATCCCATGAAAAATATGGTGCAACTATTAGTAATAGATAGTTACCAAATTTGCAGTAACGGGTATATAAACGCAATATGTCATTTTATTAAAAATATATAAGGTATATGTCATGGTTCAAAATCACGGTTGTGATGATCATCGTTCCACATCAGTCGTAGTAATATAAGATCGGTTTCAAAAGATAAATTTGTGCAAAATCATAAAGACAATGTAAAAATCACATATAATTGTGTATATATTAGTATTAAAAAATTAGGATTAAGAAAAATATAAACATTATCGCGCAAATTCAGTTCATATTATAGGATATAGATATATCGTCATATTGATATCGAATCATAAAGTTGTTTCAGATACGAGTCAACTGAGACTTCAACCCATGGTATATACTCACTACATGATACATGGTCAACCATACTCACAATACTGATAGACATGAATTAATACACAATTCCCAAGATTCTAGTGAATTAGCTAGGAAACCGAAATAAAGACACACACAAGGCAACTGAGACATGCAACTTAAGGGAAGGTTGCATACATACCAGCCTAAGTAAGCCATGGCATAAGGGAGACTTAGAACACCAGCACCAACCATAGCTGTGACAGTGTGAAAAGTTGAGTACCACCATTTGGCTTCTCTTGGAGGGCCATCTATTTCCCACCTATCCTCAGATGGAACTTCCTGCATAAATTAAGACATTATTGATGAAATTCAAATCTGATCTTCAAGAAATCAATTTCTAGTGCTTAAAACACTACACATTTATATATGATGACATGCAATATACCTTTGGAGCTGGAGGAGAAGCTGAAACCATGTTTGATAGTTTTTTCAGAGAAAGAGAGCACAAGGAAGTCTTGTGCTGCTCAGCATTTATTTGTAGTGGTTGATGGTGACTGAGTAGTTTTGTGGTAACAGTGTAGGGGAAAAGAAGCACCATTGTTTAGTGGTGATGTTTACCTTCTCTACCAACTTCTTTATTTTTACTTTTTTACCCTCCATTTCATTCTAATTGGTTGATACACAGAAATTTAAAAACATATTAAATTACATTAATTTTACACAAAAATAATTTAAGGTAATTAAATTGTCCTTCTATACTAATATTCCTCAATTATAAAATCCTCATTCTCTATTAATATGACATTAATAAGTGTAAAGTTAAAAAAACTGATTTAATACTTTTTTTTGAATTTCTAAAGCAACACTAGTACAAAGCCGATAATATAAAACGACAGATAAAATAAAGTATACAGAATACTACGTTAGACCAATAATAATTCTCTTTTATGCTTAAAATTAGTTATTTCATTAACATCAGAAAATACTAAGGTGAATTTGATTCTGTAAACCCCTAAAATATTTGTACCCTTCTAAACTACTGAATACAATGTTATGCACATGGAATAGTCACTTAACCTCCTGAATAACAAAATTATGTCTATTTAAGCATTTTTTGTACATTAATTTAGAGTCTTTTATTAATCTATTACTATTATATATATGCGAGTTGTTTCTCTAATTTTTTTTGTTTCTCCCTTCAAAGTGTTTCTCCCTTTTTTTGTGATGACTAAAATACCCGCCCTTAATGAAATATAATTTTTAATTCTCAATACAATGTATATGTTTCTTCCCTTTTTTGTAACGTTTAAAATACCCACCCTTAATAAAATATTATTTCCAATTCCCAATAGGAAAATATATCTAATTGTTTCTCTACTTTTTTTGTAATGCATAAAATACCCGCCCTTAATGAAATATAATTTTCAATTCCCAATAGAAAACATAATTAAATTACTTATCATCTATTCTACCTATTTTTAGGATACAACTACCTATTTTGACATAAATACATAATAAAATGGAAGATTTTTATTCGTATAAAAATATTTACTTAATTAAAATTTCAAAAAATAGAAAAAGTGAATCATATTTATTATAAAAATTATAATTAAAATCACATTATAATAAATATATTTATTATAATTTCCAATTCCCCGTATAAAAATATAATTAAATTACTCATTCATATATTCTACCTATTTTTTTAGGATACAAACACCTATTTCGACATAAATACATAATACATTGGAAGTTTTAATTTGTATAAAAATATTTATTATAATTAAAATTTCAAAAAATAAAAATAAATCTAATTAAAATGTAAAGATTAAATTAATCAAACAAAAATTATATCTTACTTATAAAAAAATTAATCATATTAAACTAATATATTCTTTATATTACATATAGGTATTACATAGTATATTAAATTCATTATAAAGAATCAAAATAATAATTTGTTCTTTTGTCTTGCTTTAAAATGTATCGAATGCTCATGAAAACATCCTTTATCTTAATCTAAAATACATAATATTAATAATCAAATAAATTGTTTCTTACTTAACTTATTATAAAATTTTTATATAAATACATAATAAGAATGTATATAATTTAAAGAGTAGAAAAATCATTTATATTTAAGCAAAGAATGAAATAAAAATATTAATATTTAATTTGTAACTGTTATAGTTTTATATTTTCAAATTGTATTTATTTTTTATTCATAATAAAAACATTCTTTTATAACTAATAAATATTCCAAATTCACTACAATTATTTTCTTTTCTCTAAATATTCATTCAAGTATGCCCAACCTAGAAAATTTAATTAGATAATTCCCCTACGTGATTTATATATCAGGTTAATTACACTTTACCCCTTTTTAGTATCATTGACAGTTTAACACCTAACATTATCCTTTGACCAATAAAGTCATGTTATAGTCAACTAAACATGTTGACCATTTTACCCCTATTATATTTTAATTTTTTTGATTAATTTTGTTTGATAAATAAATTTTTCATAAAGAGAGTATTTAATTCATATAGAATTTGATGAAAAGATACATTGAAGCTAAATTTGGTATTTTTGCTAACCTTTTTGGCTGGGATTAACTTAATAAAATAACAAATCTGGCCGACATCATTTTTTAAGCAAAACTTTCCTTAACTATCGGTTAACTATAATAACTTCACGACTCTTGATTAGAATGACTTTTTTAAGTTGAAATTTTGGTTGATAGGATAGATACACCCATGAGTATAGAATTTTTGAGTATATTCCAACTTAAAATTTACAAAATTAATAATCATACAAATAAAAAATAAATAAAATTTTATAAAGTAAAAAAATCATAGAATATATAACACTATTTTCTTATTTCTTTTATGTCTTGTATTACGATTAATTTAAATTTGTTTTTCTCTATCCTATATGAAGAATAGAAAATACAACTAACCATGCAATGAAAGTAAAGTTTAGGAACACAAAAGAAAAAACTCACAATTTTAAAATATTTGTTAATTTATATCTCTTTAATAGTATTTTGATTACTAAATCTTTATCTTTAATAACATGATTTAAAATATTAGTTTAGAGGAATTATTGATGAGTTAGGAAACAAGATCATTCCATGATACACTGTATATGCCCAAAATATTCTAAAATAATATTTGTATTAAATGTCAAATATGGAAATTACAACACCAGTTGTTACAATATATAATAAAACAATAAAGAAATATTGGTATAGAGTAACTATTGATAAGATAAAAATAGTTCAACCAATTTTATGATTCATGTCCAAAATAGTCTAGAACCAACAAGAATACTGCATATAAATTGTAGGACTGATAATATAGAAAAAAAATAAGCAGGTAAGTACTGTAGAAGGCAACATAAATTATTCAAATATAATCATACTATTAAATACTCTAAAATAATTGTACATATAGATTATGATTTTACATCGATTTTGAAAATTACAATACAATTCTTTACTATTTAGCAAAACAATTAAACTGTAGATTAAATGTTTTAGTAAATAATAAAATGAATTAATCAAAAAAGTACGAAAAATGAAAAAATAAATCCATACACTATTATTGGCCTTCATTTTGTTTATCTATTTAATAAATGCAAATTTAATTTCATACTAAAATACTATGTCAAAATACAATTTTGGAGTTAATCACATTCAATACCATTCAGAATGAATGTAAGAGTTTAGAACATCAATATTATCATAAGATTAAGAAACATGAAAATTTCCAATATATTTTCTATCTGGATACATAATCACTTTACACAATATGTTAAAAATAATTAGAATAGAAATTATAGAAATTATATGTTATTTTGTATGTCTTTAGAACTAAATGTTTTTATTCAAGTTGCGTGTATTTTAGAATAATATAGAGAATTTTTTTCATTACTTTTCTAGAAAATTCAAAGTGAGATAAAGGTTAGAAGAATAATTTTTTATTTTTACCTTTTATTTATGATCTTAATATACTGTATGATACCTATCTATATTATACATAACATATTAGTTTAATTTGTTGGTTTTCTTATACAGGAAACATAAATTTTATTTGATATCTTTGTTCTTTATACTTAGGTTTATTCTTTCTTATTTTTTGGAATTTTAATTAATCATTTTTGTAATTATCACTATATTATTTAATCTCTATAAAATATTTTCATTAATAAAAGAATTTTGAAATACTTCATCTATTAAATGATATTTGATATTGCTTGATAGTGATTTTATCATTTACTAATGATAAAGAATATATCGATATATCTAAAAAAAAAATTAATATTATGGAAAAAGTCTTCATCTATAATTGATCAAGTTATTGGTGGTATCGTTATCAAAAATTATAACCTAAGAACCTAAAAGAAAAATAAAAACTATTTTAGATTAGAGTAAACTACATTTTATGCTAATAAAGATGAATAAAGAGTTTTGAGCTTTGGTGGTGACATGCAGTTATTGATGTTCTGAACTCTTTCATTCATTTTGAATAGTATTGAATGTGGTTAACTCCAAAATTGTATTTTGATATAATATTTTAGTATGAAATTAAATTTGCATTTATTAAATATATAAACAAAATAAAGGCTAATAACAGCTTATAGATTTATTTTTTTATTTTGCATACTTTTTTTATTAATCATTTTATTATTTACCAAAACATTTAATATATATCTTAATTGTTATGCTAAATAGTAAAGAAATAGGAAATGCCCTTGATAAATTTATGTATTATTTTTTACTTTATTTGATTTAAATTCAATAAAATCTCTTTTTAATATCAATATTTTGTTTCAATATAAAATTACAAGACTAAGGAGGTGTTTGGTTTATGAGTATGAGAGGGGGGAATGTGAATCAAAATTAATGATACCCATAGATGGTGTTTGGTTGAACACTATGGGAATCATTCTATGGGAATGAAAGTGTTAAAAAATACCTACTGTTCATTCCCTACTTGTAACATGGGTTTCAAAATAAGTAACTTATTAACATAATGAAACTCATTCATATGTTAAACCAAACAAGTAAGGGGGAATGATATAAACCCATACCAATAGTGGAGTTTATGATCCCATTCCATTCCGATTCCGATTCCCGAATGTGAACCAAACACCTCCTAATAATCACACAAATACAAATTTTATAAGAAAATACAATTATCATACGTTGTTCTCATAAAAGAGAATATTGATTTAATTTTTTAAGAAAAATAAAATTTATATATAATGTTCTAACCAATAACAATACTGAAAAATAATTATAAATAAAAAGATAGGTGAAAATAATTACAATGAAAGAGAAAAGATATAGAAATATACATAAAATATATAAATCTTGTATAAAAAACTCGATAAGCAAAATTTTTATAGTTAGTTATCATTCACTGACTATTCATTTATTTTTTTAGAGAATGAATATTTTTAATAAATATATACAAGTATTACACATGCAAATTGGCACGTGCAATTTTCTAATATATATATGTCTATACGTCTTTAATTCGAATCCATTTTTAATAATTAAAAAAATATATCAGTAAATTATAAACTGCACTTTGTTGTCAATACAAAGCCTAAAGAGCAATTGAAAATTGTAAAATTATAGCCATTTTGCCACGATAGCTTTGAATTTCAGAGGTTTAACCAGTGGCAATGGCAAAATAATTATGACTGCAATATGTAATTATATTGGTCCATATGGGGTGACAAGCTTTTGTACAGTACTTTTTTGGTAATTAAATTAACAAATTAATGTAATCTTTATTATTGATTAGTATTATGTACTGAAGAATGTACTTTGAATAAGATAGTGCAGGAGACAACATTAATTTCAATTCTTTAGTTCAATAACTTTGACCTCCTGCATTTTGTAATAATTACAACAAATTTTTTTAAGAAAAGTACTACTAGATACAATCATTAAGTTGTTGGCAGAGTTTTTTTTTTTCCCCCTTTAGAAATTGGCAATCAAATTTTATCATGGTCATAGACAAAAATGTTAATTTGCAATAACAATGTGATTTGTTAAAAGTCGTAAAGTTGCGCTACAAAATTCAAGGATGGTCATGTAATTTACTCAAACCTCAGCCAGTTAAGCAACAAGCCTACAGTAACAGGTCACTCTACTGTTGCTTCTTTGACTCCCATTTACTCATCTACACTACTATTAATCAACTTTAATACACAGTATTTGTATGTTAATCAATGGCTAGTATTTATTTTCCTAATGTACATTGTGATCAGTAAGGGGAAAAGAATACCGGAAAATTGTAAAATAGATCAGGTACACAATTATTATAACATAAATTGTGAGATTTATAATATAATGTTAGTTTAATCGATAAAATTATAAAATGAACCAAATACTCAACAATATAACATAGACTGCGAAATCTATACATAATGTTATAGACTGAGTTTATCTAAAAATGTCAGGAAAAAACCCATACCCACCCTACACCAGCCAGACGAATTTATCCACCCAAAAAAAAAAACACAAAAACACGTATCTCCAAGAAAACCTCGTACAAGATTCCAATATTTATGTGTTTATTGATGAATTTGTTGCATGAGAGTAGTCCACTACCTACAAACAGGAAAGCTCTTCCGTTGGATTATTTGCACGTAATCTACACATCAATTGTTATTGAAAAGAATATAGGAGTACTGGTTTGTCATAATCTGAACTCTTATCCTTGAATATGTACATGTAAGACAAAGTCACAGCAAAATTTCATATTGAAAATATGTAAACATCTTAATTACTTTAGAACTAGCTACTTGTCAAGGTGCTAGTTAAAATGTGTAAACATCTTATTGCTATACAATAAACTCATTTACTATTTTTACTTTTGTTTGAATCTAAAAAATTTATTTTTAGAAATAGATATGTAAATTATTTAAACAACTATAATATTTTAATTAGAAACTTTTTTTCTAAAAAAAAAAAAAAAAATCTCTTTAGCAACTAAGGCCTATGAGAATCATTCCTGTATTCGCTTAAATCATAAAATATTTTTTTAAGAGAATGTAATTATTGTGTGAAAGATTAATTTAAGGTGAAGTATTTTGGGATTTGCACTAAAGGAGGATTAGTTGGTGGGTGACTAATACTTATCTTAAAATGATTACGAATATATTGCTTTATGAAGAGGCAATAGTTTTAACTTTAAAGTGATGAATACAACCGGGAAAGTAAGTGTGTACATTTGATAAAGCCTAAAGGTGGTGGAGGCCTACTTACATCTTTGCATCCCCCACTCCCAATAGCTTTGAGTTTGTGATCCCGAGACCGCAGCCTCGAAATACAAATGATGCATAACTTTATGGTAATTTTTTTTTTTTTTTTTAAACGACAACAATTTAATTATAAAGGGAAAGAGAAAGTTTAACTCTTAGGGGAAAAAAAAGGCCCAACGGAATCAAAAGATAAGAGATCTAATCTCTATTACTAAGAATGTAAGGTAAGAATTTGAATTCAACTTTGACTTTACACCAAATCAAAGTATTTGGTGACCAACTCACCTAAAATAAGTTGATTTTATGGTAATCAATTACAGTCTATTATTATCTCTAAACAAACACTTTTTGCTTGCAGAAAAAAAGAATAAAAAAGAAAAACAAAAAGCAACGAGATTGCTTTTCAAGTCCATTTTCTCCCTGAAATTGGTCAGGGTTTCCCGTCTCTTTTTCTTTTCTTGGTATTTGGATTGGGGTTCCTGGTGGTCATTTTTTAGTGGACCGGATCCACGCTACTGTACCCAGGGTGTAGATGGTGATGTCGGAAGGTGCTTGTAATTCAAACCTAGGACTGAATGGTTTTAGTCTTCCTCCCCTCTTAAATAAAGACCGGAGGGTTAATGCTGTCATCAAACTGCATTTTATGGTGAAGCTAAACTGAAATACAATATTAATATAACCACTATAGCTAACTCAGTGGTTACAAGTAGCACTTTAAAAGCCTACCAAACTGGCAGGAGGAGAGGTTCAGTTCCCCACCTCATACCAAAATGCATCCTCAAGACATTGGGATGTCATTAGGATGTCAAAATGGTTGTAAGGATATTGAGATGTCAAAGCTAAAGGGGAAAAAGGAAAAAGAGAACAAAATCAAATCAATCCAGGTCTCCTAGGGACTCCGAAATTCTGCATAGAGTACAACTAAGAAAATTTACTCAAATTATTAATAAGGAGATCTATGCGCTTCAGTGTGGAGAATCTTGTTTAGGCTCTGCGCGCACACTTGAGCAGCTAAACTACCCAAAATCATAAATATTACAAGCAGTTTTCAAGTCCTGAATATACGGTGAACTGGGCATCAATGTGATTTGTCGAAACTATATCAAACAGACAGCTCTGGGCAACTAAAAGTATAGTACATTATATACCAAAATCATCAATTCATGAAGGGTCCTCCGGACATGGTTGGAGGTCCTTGTGATGTGACTTGTCCCTGAGACATTAGTTGTGATCGACCAGGGCCTTGCATGTAAGCTGTGTTGGCCCAAACCTGTTCCAACCATCTGTTGTTGCTGTTGCGGTTGTTGCAGCTGTGAAATTTGTTGCTGCTGTTGTAACTGCGGGATTTGTTGCTGTTGTTGTAGCTGTGGCATCTGCTGTTGTTGCCGCAACGGCATAAGGGGTTGCTGTTGTTGCATCTGAGCAAGGGGCTGCTGTTTTAGCTGCGCCAGAGGTTGCTGTTGCTGCTGTAACTGAGAAATGTGGTGCTGCTGCTGCAGCTGTGGAAGTGATTGTTGCTGCTGTAGCTGTTGCAGCTGCTGTTGCTGTAACTGAGGATGCTGTTGTGCCTGTAGCTGTTGATGTTGCTGTTGTTGCAGTTGCTGCTGACTTGGTATCTGAGGCTTAAACACAACCATATCCTGAAATCAACGGTGATTTTATTGTCACATAAAAACAGTAATGTCAAAAGCCATATTAACCCCGATGTCGTAGTTTTTATTACAGCTGAAACCAATTAAATGCTAACATCTTACCCCATCTAGAGGAAAAAGCATCCCAATCAAGCGGCAGGCTTTATCAGAAACAGAGAGTAGCAGTGTTTGTGATGGTAACTGTATTACTGCACACTGAAATTTCCAAAAACAAAAAGCAAGAAGATAAGGAATACACACAAAGATAATGGTGCAATTCCAACTGATTGATATCTAAAATCGTTATCAACACTAAACAAAAGCTTTTGATAGTCATAATAGAATTCACTGGAAAGGAAAGAGCCTAGGGTAATTGATGCAGTCGACCAAAAACTCAAGCAACTTTAGGATCATTGTAGCTGAGTTATTATAAGGACAGAAATTGATGCAATAAAATTCAGTTATTGGTTTATAGTTTATTTTGTTCAAATTTTCCCTAAATTCCTCCCTTTCTGTTGTTTATTCCTGTCGTCGAAGACCGTTCCATCTTGTGCTACATCAGTTTGGTATCAGAGCCAAACTTTCCCCTCTTTCTTAACCATATCTTTCTTCTTCTTCTTCACCTTCAAATATGGTAAGTTACCAACGCAGAACTTTATTCAAAGTTACGACTTATATAGAAAATATCGATGTACTTAAACATAAAGTGCAAGATATTGACAAAAAATTGGAAGTCTTGCAATCTGACATGGCTGGTTCCATAGAATTAAGGCTTTATTGTTGGGAAAACAACCACTTGAACCAGGATCAACTCAGACTGGAGGTGTTCTACCTAATCTTTCCCCTCAAACCAAGTTCTTCCATGCAAATAATTTCGCTGTTCATCGAGATTTCAGCAAGGAGGTCACGATTACAGTGGAAGATGATTGCGTGACAAAGGAAAATTTAGATGCAGATCTCACAGGTTGAGCAAGTTTCCGAACAAAGTCATGAGGAATTTCTATTTTATTGCCTCCAACAATTGACTTTGTTATTGAAGAATTTCACAACATTCAGCCTATGACGTCTCAAAACTCAATAAACATCAATCTCTGTCCTTCAAATAACTCAGCTACAATGGTATTTATAAGCTGAAAATCACGTTCTCGAAAGTAGAATCCTATTGTGATTATGATTTATGTATTCCTATCCTAAACTTGAACTCAATTAGTTTCCTAGAACAATATGGAAAACTACCCAAGACTCAATAAACCAGATTGTTGGAAATTACCGTGATTAAATAAAAGATTAAAATACCCCTAAGACCTAAATACAAAACAAACTACTTTAAAAAATATTCCAGCTTTAAAACATGTATCTAATCTTCATATCCTATTGGAAGCTTGAGAAAACTCATAAAATCCTTTAATCTTAAAGTTTCTTGAGTTCTTTGTCAGCTGCATCAGTAATAAAGCCATAGTGCCAACGTAAACCTTACGTGTTGCCTCACTCCAAGACACAAAATACCTTCATCTCATGTATGCAACATAATAGCTCTATATATGTGTCAAATTAAGCCTTTCAAAATACTTACAAGCTTCTTTTCCTGAAGCTGCCCAAGAAATCCATGTTGATTCATCGCCCGGAATACTAGAAAGTCTGCCTCGGTTCCCACGTATTGTCTGACAGATAAGGAAATAAAAAAGTCAGAATAAATTTTAACTTCATAAGTACTAAAAACTAGAGGTCAAAGCTTCTATGAGAATGAGTATATTAATGAAGGGGAAATAATAGCCCCCCAAAATAAAGATTACTTGTTATTCATGTGGTCCTGTGATATAAGACGTACTATCTGCATGGTTGGGGGCCAATTTGCAGCAAGCCTGAGAAAAAAAAATCCAAGGCAAGAGAAATCCAGTCACACTGTAGTACAAATAGATTCTTGGACACTGATGGAAAAAAAAGGGATGGATCAAAATAAAATTGCAAACACCCAGTTGCTTGTAAAATCAATTGAAAAGGGATGAGATGACAATTGAACTTATTGAGCATCAGGGACTCTGTATAGCCTTACGTCTCAGAAGCTGAGGCACTCCTGTATCCCTGGAACAGTTGAATAAAAAAAAATATCACAAGCAACTCAAGTAATTATAGACTTTCTGAAGTAGTCATTTTTTCCTACTTACTAGAACAAAATTGGTTAGAAAATAAAAAATATTAAAAGGAGATACATGAGCCTCTTTAGCTAGAATATGAGAATTTCACCATCCATACCTCTAATCTGGTAATGAAAACAGGCTGCCCTTGCCTCTGCCCGGATAAATTTCCCTGCATCATTCAGTAATAACTTCAGTTATTGCATGCTTAAAGTCGGCCTAAGAGTATCTGCACACGAATAGTTCCAGCATCTGAAACTACAGCATTGTCTAACGTGTTAAACAGTAAACCACATACATATTGAAAGACTAAGGCTTAGTTTGGGAGTTGAGATTTGGAGAGAAAAAAAGAAAAGTCAATCTTTCCACTTGTTTGGGAGTTTTAAGTGGGGAGAAAATAAGAGAAATGGGGAGATTTGGGGAGACAAAATGGTTGATAAGTTTTCTCTCCCAAAGTGGAGAGAAATGGAGAGAAAACTTACTTAAAGCTTTATAAATTTTTTTTAAAATACCAATTTTACCCATACAATACATAAACAACAAAATTAAAATGCCATATAAGTACAAAATCATCCCTTTTCTTTCAAAAACTCCCAAACAAAATAGGAAGAAACATGTTTCTCTTCTCTTCTGTTCTCTTCTTTTCTCTCATAACTTAAGTTTTCTCTTCTCTCCAAAACTCCAAAACTCCCAAACTCACCATAAAAGACCTAATGAAGCCAACAATTCAAGGTGAACTAGGAGTGTTGCAAACTTAAGTATAAGATAACTACTTCAATAACTGTTTCATGTTAACATTGATAGAGGATGTTAGAATACAACCTCAGGGTACATTACTATGCTTAAGAGCAATCAGGGGAAGTCGGCGTCATTTAACCTCAAAGCTACTGATCTTTAATGAACATTGGATAGGGGGGCATGCTGAAGCCCTTAGTACCTATTAGAGAAAATATGCAGTCTTTGAAAGAAAAAAGAGATGCAGTATCAAGAGGGTAGCTCAAAGTCTCAGACTGCTTGAGGAGTAATTTTGCAGATATGATTTCAGTTTAGCTGTGCAAAAGTGGGAACTGTGAACAAGTGTTATGTTAGTTCACAAGCCGAAACTTTGTTATTTGCAGTCCGACCAAGGTTCAACAGTTAAATTTTTCCAGCAACTGCTAAAAAAGAGCAACTTTACAGAGACATCTTCTCATGAAAAGTTAACCCTAATTTTTCTCTAGTTGTCTTGGCATATTCAACCAAATAATCACAACCATTATATGGAACCCAAAAATCTAAACCAACAGTCTCAGTTATAAAGAATGCCCTTTGGCCTTTCTGAAGTGTGGCCCACACAACACTGAATTAGCAAACAAACTATGAGACCAACATAGTACAAAAAAGGATGTGGCAGGTTCTTTGCTGGTGCACCATATATTTCAGTTTTGTCATGTTTTGTCCTCATTAATAGTCCAAAAAAGGAAGAGCCTTATCTTCTGTTTTGGACCCATTAAAATATAAATTTGAACTGGCATAACTAACAAGTACGTGAACCAGAACTTCTTGTAGACCTACCTCTAAGTGCTTAAAGTTAAAAAATTCCATCCTTTATTTGGTTACGTGAATATACCTCCCAGACTTTGACGTATTTTGATTGTGCTGATTGCAATGTACTTGATGTTTGATGGGGCAAAGGTATATTAGCTGCAGTAGTGTTATTCATACCAAGAGGCTGCATTCCTGGTTGAACTTCTTGTGACATTCCTGGAGTAGGAATCATTGTTCCAGTTCCAGAAGAAATACCTGATGCCCCAATGCCACCTATCATGTTTTGATTCATGGCCATTCCACTCTGTACCATTTGTGAACCTGTCAGATTCCCTTGGCTCATGCTAGGAACTGTTTGGCCCATGCTAACACCTCCTTGGAGATTACTCAATGGTTGAGACATGCCAAGGTTTGAAGTTCCAGATATATTCGATGTTGTCAAAGGAAATGATGCAGGAGCTGGATTCTGTGCAGCCTGTGCATTTCCAGCTAATGGCACTGACCCAGCCACTGATGCAACACTATCTGATTGCCCAGATGATATTATAGTTTGAGCAGGAGGTACAGAAGATGTCATCCCACTCGATATCATGTTGGAGAGAATAGGTGCCCCTCCCATGGATTGAAGTCCAATAGAAGTTCCTCCTGCAAGAGCTTGCCTTGCTTGGGCAACATCATTCAGAATTCTCACATTTGCTGCTGCAGCACCCACTGGACGTAGTGGCTGTGGCATACCACTAACAACAGGTTTCATCTCTTGAACCATTTCATTAGTTGATATCATGTCCTGAGATACAGATATTGGCAAAGAAGTTTGCAAGTTCGGAATGGATTGTGAAGAAGCACGAGGGACTGATGGAATTAGTGGAAATGTAGGTCCGCCCATGGATGTCACAGTGGTCGGCTCCTATACATTTACGAGGTGGATCAAACGTGTTCTAGAATTAATAAATTATAGAAATTAAATCTTCAAAAATGACATTCTTTCAAATCATAACTACAAAGAAACGAGATTTCTGAGTCTTCCTACAATTTTCACAGTGGCAGGTGGGATGCTTCCAACAGAAACTGGTTGCCGATTCAAGACAGCTCCTGCATTTGCTGAAAGGTAAATACTAAGAGCTTAATAACCCACCCAGAAAGATTATTTTGACTCTTATATCCTTTGGCTTCACAATTCTCCTCCCACGACAAATCTACAATGGTATGTAACTCTAGAAAATCTTCACTATAATTTCATTATATGATGCAAGCAATAACATCTATTCTTGGGATCTTTTTTGGGCTCAGTGTCAACTCTGATTCACCAAAAATATAAAATAAAACAAAATTCTTTCTGCATTCCATAGTAGCTTGTGCAGATGGTTATGTTGATAAGTCCATAGTAGGACCAAAAAAAGTTGACCATTGTCCTTTTGAGTCTGTATCTGAACTGTAGTATACTTCTAAGTTCTAAAATCATTGTGATTAATGGTGTGAAAATGATCGAGGCACAAGAAATTTTGTTTTCCAAGCAAAACAAACCTGATTCTGGAATAGAAGTCGAAGGTGGCCCAGAAACAGAAGCAACAGAAGCCGCATCAACTTTAACAGGGCTTTGAGTTGATAGTTTTGTCAGTCCAGAGTGACTTAAGGCAGCACGAGCCTCTATAAAGTTCTCTGATATTAGAACAAGAAAATGAGGATTCTTGACATTATCAACAGGTGGTATCTCGGGTGCTCGAGGATTCTTTTTTGCCTGTAAAACAAATTTGAAAAATCCGAAAAAACTAAGATATCAATAGGCAAGAAGTATTGACCTTCTGTGGTAAATAGGCATATGAAACATAATCCATACTCTTTATTTTTCATCAATATGAAAATCATAAAAATGTAGTTAATATATGTCCCACCCTTACCGCATTATAAATTGCTCTTACTTTAGGGAGCTGCTTCGGACAAATAACTGATAAGGAAATAGAACACTGCAAGAATAAATAGTTTCTGGTAATTGCTCAAATCTTTTTGTGAGATGATGAATAATACCCAGAAAAGATTGAAAAGTGCAACTCTTAGTCACTACCTGAGCAAATGACTTTGCAACTGTCTCAGCATCAGAAAGACGACCGTCCGTTTGAATTTCTGTGTTCTCACTCTGCTCAACGTTCTGAGGTTGAGGCCGATAAACTGGTGTAGGCAATGGATTAGGGTTACTTGCAGCAACAAGAATACAATGCCTTTGGCCATCCAGATTTTGTTGAGTTTGATTTCCATAATTAGAAGAAAACATCTGGATTATGCATCAGGATTACTATTAATAACTGCCTTTTGTAATGCACATATAAGTACTTGCGAAAAACAAGTAACAATGTAACATGTAAACTTTTGTTCAAAAAGTTAATTGCTGATCAAATACATGTAATTTATCAGCGTAAATCTTTCATACACCTAATACCATGTCCTGATGTGTATAGGGAGTTCTCAGATCTCAGTTTACATGTTAGGTGTGCTTAGACAAAGTACAAAACTATCATTTGCACAAAACCATTTGAAAACACATTTGGTTGTGCACACATACCATTGTAGTGGTTTTTTTACTGGAATTAGGAACATGAGACCAATAAATAGAACTTTGAACAGGATCAACTCAATCACAGTTGTGAACGTGTAGGAGAGGGAAATCAGATTTTTATCATCAGTTAGAGCACGCAACTAAGAAAACTTTTTGAATGATATAGATTAAATAAAACATTAAGGAAGTACAAAGTGTGTGACCCGTGTGAAGATCTTCCAAAGAGTATCAAGTCCTATTAACTTCCAACAGAACCAAAAATAAACTTTTACTAAGTAAACAAGGTCAAACATGGATCTAAATGACAAAACGAAATTTCAATTGATCTATGGAAATGACATAACACAAAAGAAAAGAAACGCATTAGAAGAAAAGTCTATCTTAAAATGTTAACCAACAATGACTTCCAAGTACAGATTGATTCATCTAAAATGACAAAAATTAGAAAATTTCACTGCTAGTAAAATTCAAAATTACGGTTTTAGTTAAATGTGCTAAGCATGCAAGTCTCTAACCAACAGAAATTTGAAGAGGGAAAAACTAAGAGAAACTTAACACCTGCACACAAAGGCTACAGCCTGCCCTCAAATGACAAGAATTTGACTATTCTTCAAGTAGATAGATTAAGTGAGCCAATAAAAAATTCAATCATGCCAAGAAAATAAAACAAAAATTAAAACATAAAACCAAAATTTAAGAGTCTAAACATCATCCCAAACCATTAAAGCTTCAGCAAGCCCTTCTGCAATTGCAGCATCATTGAAACCGCCACCAGCAAACGGTATTGCTGAAAGCCACTGAAAAAATACATCAATATCTCTCGTCCAACCACTGCGTTGCACCAGACAAGCTGCATGTGAAAAGGTAAATAAGGATAAAGGAATGAAAACAACCTGGATGAGTCAAATAAAGGCATTCACCAGAGTAATGAGCTTGAGTCCTTCTTCTCAAGAGTTCAACAACTCTATATAAGGCAAACAAGAGCCTTAAGCACTGGAAAAGAGGATAAAAATACGCACCACTATAAGAACCATGAGAATTGAACATGACCAGAGAGAAGTTGACATTGGGAGCAGCTAGCTTCTGTATAATTGAATGGAGCATGACACTAATCAGCAATCTAGTAATTGTATTCAACAATAAAACAACGAAGATATCCAATAAAAAGAGAGAAGTGGAGTTATGTATAAAAAGGGATGGGATGGAACCTCAAACGAGGTCAAATCCAAGTACGTACAGGTCTTTGCAGAGGTACTTGAAGAATACAAATGATAGCAGATGAAAATGGGTTGAATAAATTACCAGAAGCCTTTGTTGTAAGCTATCTATACCAGGCAAATAACAAGACAAATCAGTTCACATTTAATTGAACTGATGGGTTCTGAGATTAACGTTGTTTCTACAAGCTAGTCATATTTACCTTTATGGTTCTCACTATGTTTTCAACTTTAGCATTATGTTCTCATATTTAAACAAATCAGCACAGTAACAGATGTATCAGCAACAAAATACGAATTAAAACTATACAGTGACAACTAGTAAGTTATGAGCTTGAATCGTTAAGAAATACATAAATATCAAAGGAATTCAATTAGGCGTGTCCCACAGAACTCAATCATTAAAAACAAAATGAAAATTTGGTGAAAATGCTTACTTGTCCGGTCGAGTCATTCCCGTAAAAACTCCTGAAAATTTTTGAGAAGAAACCACATATTATTTGACTGAGTTAGCAAGCATGAATATTGCACAATAATTATATAAATTCAGCTTATTATATCACGAATCACTCTATTCCACTTGATCTTTACGCGAAAAAACAGCTCAAATTTCACTCAGACCAGAATTCACAATGCATTATACGAAAATGTAGCCACAATTCACCAAATTATTGCAATTTCCACAATTATGCAATAAAGATCTGATCTTTATACTACAAGCTAACATAATATTTCTGTGTACACACATGAGTGTGTGTTTTGAGAAAAAATAATAGGAAGAAGAAATAATACCTAATTGTTTTTTCAAGGTAATCAGAGAAGACGGTATGCCAGAACGGACCAAGAGCGGCAGTGCCTTCAACGGCTACAATCAGCTGCCGTTCCCCGGCCGCCGGCGCCGTCGCCGTCCCCATAGCTTATTCTACAAAGCACTAAGCAGTCTTGTGTGTGAATGAGTATGTGAAATTTTAGGGTGTTAAGAATTACATATATGTGATTTATTTATTGAGAAGGCTTTTCGAATTTTTTAAATTTAAAAATAAAAATTTAATTAAAGAAAGAAAGAGATAGAGAGAGTTTTAATTCGTTTCCGTGTTGGCGTCGTGTTTTTGCAGTTTTGTTTCCTGGAAAATAATTAAACAAAATTCTTTAAAATTTAATGGGAAAATTGCTGAAATAGTCTTTCAACTTTTTCACTTTAATAGAAATAATCCCTCAACTTTTTTTGTAACTAGAATAATCTTTTAACTTTTATTTTTTAGCCAAGATAGTCCTTTTGTGGTGGAGCCACCACAAAAATCTCTTTCTTTTTTGATAAATTCTACATACACCTTATGTGGTTTAGTTATTTTTCACATTAGACTAATTTAAAATTTTACAAAATTTTATGACCAACTTTAAAAAAAAAAAAAAAAGCCTAGTGGTTGACTGAGGGGATCTGGCAGTTGGTATCTTGTGGGTGGAGGGAGGCACTTGAGTGGCTGAAGGGGTGGTTCTAGAGTTGGATGGGTGATAGTTTCAGTTGGGAAAAGGAGAAGAGGGAAGAATTAGAATTTTAAGATTTTTTTAGTAAAAAATAAAGTTTCATTTTTTTTAAAATTGTTTTGAAGTTTTTTTTTCACCCCTTTCAAATTAATTTCTTTCTTATTTTTTCCATTTTAAACTATATAGGGATTATATAGAAAATAAGAAAACTTAAGGGGGTGTATGTGAAATTTATCAAAAAAAAAGAAAAAGGTTTTTATGGTGCTCCACCATAAAAGGACTTTCTTGGCTAAAAAATAAAAGTTGATGGACACATTTTGGCTAAATCCTTAAATGTTGATGAACTATTTTGGCAATTTTTTCAAATTTAATCCTAATCACAAAATTTACAAATAAGGTCAAAACTTATATCTAGCAAAATTTTTGTCTTTGTTTCCGAGGTGACAACTAATTAAATTTGGTTCCCTTGGGATTGAGGTGCTTCTATTATAAAAGTATTTGGGAAAATCGCCAAAATAGTCCCTCAACTTTTACACTTTAACCAGAATAGTCCCTCAACTTTCTTTTTAGCCAGAATAGTCCTTCAACTTTTTTTTTAGCCAGAATAGTCCTTTAACTTTTATTTTTTAGCAAAAAAGTCCTTTTATAGTGTAATCACCATAATTATTTTTTTTTATTTTATAAATTTCACATGAAATGACTATTTTGGCTAAAAAATAAAAGTTGGAGGACCATTTTGGCTACAAAAAAAGTTGAGGGACTATTCTGGCTAAAGTGCAAAAGTTGAGGGACTATTTCAGCGATTTTTCCAAAGTATTTTTAGACATTAAAAATACTTTTTTGATTGTGTAAAGACTTGGTAACAAATTTTCGGTAAAAATAGACAGTAGAGCTTTCCTATACAGTCACAAGAGGTTGAATCTCAAAACTGATGTTTTTTTTTGCAGCTTTCCGCTTATGTCTATTTTTGTGGCAGAAATTGACAAATTTGCCACAAATCAAACAATATTATTATCCTCCCTAAAAATATGAGATAAATGGCCAATCACATTTTCGTCAGTTTATAAATAAGGGGCAAAACTCATGAGAATAGTAATTGGAGAATAGTTTCAAAATCATCTTTATTTCCTAGTAAATTTTCTGTCTTTCTTCCTAAGTTTGGTTTCATTGCTATTTGCTTTGTTTTTTTTGTGCAGATTTGGATTTTTGTGGTCTTCATTAGTTAGAAAAAAATACTAAGATTTATTTATTTTCACAGTATGCCAACTGCTTGATGTATTGCATCAAAGAAATTTTGAGAACCCGTATAATCCAAAATTGATTTATACACTTGTTAAATTACATATTTCCATCATTTATTAGCGAAAATTTCATAATCTCATATTGCAGATAAATTGATTTTTTTTTTTTTTGGCTGGCTTAAAAACAAATAGCAAAATATCAAGAGTATAAAAATCATATGATCATTGAAGATAATTTGCTTTTGCATTATAAGCCTTTTCATTTTGTTTAAATTTCGTATGATAGCTTAAACATTTATCATTTGCATTACTACTGTAATTATTCTTTCACGTTTAGTAGAATATTAAAAGTATAATAAAGTTACTATGAAATAATCATTTAGATATCCTTGTTTGTTTGATTGAAATAAATTATATTTCGCTCTTGTGCCTGTTAAGGTAAAAATTTTGATAGTATGCCTAGTTTTTAATAATTTTTCGCAACATAGAACCGTGAGTTAATATAATTAGTCTAAATATAACATTGCATTTTCAGTTTTATAATTAAGTTTCAATCTCATGCCTAGAGGAAATTAAATTTTGGATTTCATTAGTTTCTTAAGAGTACTTTACATGGACATCTAATCTTATTGCCTAAAATTCCAAATATGTATTGTCCAAATGTTTTTCGTATATTCACCTTATCTAGTATTCTTGTTTTGCGTTTGTATATCATAATTTTAATGTCTTGTTTAAGAAATTGTAACCATTGGAATTTTCAACCCATGCAACATCAAACAAAAAATATTAAAGGCTACTTGGGACCTCACAACGTATGAGGACTTTGTAGACATATGTGTAAAAGAAGTTCAAGATGGGAATAGGCCAACAACTCATTTCAACAGGATTGGGTGGAAAAATGTCATTGAAAAATTTGCAAAGAAAACTGGAAAAATATACGACTACAAGCAACTAAAAAATAAATGGAATGCCATGAAAAAAGAATGGCAACTCTGGAACAAACTAATTGGTAAAGAGACAGTACTTGGTTGGAATCCTACCAAGAAAACGATTGATGCATCAGATGATTGGTGGAATAAGAGATTGAAAGTTTGTAACATTATCTCACTACTTATGCATTCAATGTTTAAATACATGTACACGTGTACACACATGTGCATAAACAAATACACAAACATTGTACTATTTTTGTTATGATTTACTTTTTTTATCTTATGATTTACTTCTTTTTTTTTAATCATGAGCAGATAATTCCTGAAGTTGCAAAATTTAAAGAGAAGGGATTGGAACATTGTTTTAAATTAACTATTCTCTTTATGGATGTAACGGCTACTGGAAACAGAGCATGGGCCCCGTCCTCCAGCACATTATCATCTCAATTTGGGTCATATGAGGTAGATTTTGGAGACAAGAATAATGATTTTGTTGAAATTAATGAGGATTCCCCAACAACTGAGCAACTGGATGTATGGTTGGATGATGATGCTATCATGGAGCGACCAATGAAGAGGCTGTGTTAAAATCAGAAAAGGAAAAGTAAACAAAAAGGGTGACAACTGCAACAAATTTGTATAAGCAACTTGATCGTATATGTAATGCAGTTGAGAAAAGAAACTTGATTGGTGGTACACGAAATGGTCAACCAAATACACTAGTATTGAAGATGTTATTGAATTTATGTCTAAAATTGAACAAATTTCAAGAGGTAGCGAGCTATTTATGCTTGAGACAAGACTTTTCATGAAGAAAGAAAATAGAGAAATGTTTGTTGCACTTAAGGATCCCTAAACACAGTTTGCATGGCTCAAACAAGAACAAGCACGAGAATTTCGTTACACATCAATAGTTTAAATGTTATAAAAGTAATTTTGTCATCTATGGCAAAAGATGACTTTAGGACCAGTTCTCTGTCAATATTGGAACTTTGTTGTTTTTTTTTTCTTTTTGTTTTAATAATAAATACACATTGATGCTTTTCCTATATAATTTTTGGTGTTGTCGAATATCATTTATTTCTTAGTTGCTTTTCATTAAATGCTACTATTCTTCGTTTCCAATTGCAATTTTGCAAGTTTTATTTTCATTTTTGAAGAATATATTTTTGCATTGTATTTCAATATTTGTTATATCTTGTGAACTTGACATCATTTGACCCCTTGCATGCTATTGTCATTATATTACAATTGTTCTATGGCACTTGAAGAAGTGGATGACTTGCAAAATGAAGTGGAATTGTATATTGTTGTACTAGTTGGTTGCAGTGCAACAATAGCACATTGTTGTAACTTTCTTCCAAAAGACCATGTCGAACTTTTTCTTTTACAGGAATGAAATTTTTAATTGACGTTCTAAAGGGTCATCCCGTACGCTGTTATGAACTGTTCAGAATGAAGAAACATGCTCTCATGAAACTATGCAAAGTTTTGGAAGAGAGATATGATCTAGAAGCTACTAGAGAAATTGGAGTGCATGAACAGATGGCTATGTTTCTCAATGATACTTGGACATGGAAAAAACAATCGAATCATCCAAGAAAGATTTCAACACTCTGATGAAACTGTAAGTAGGCATTTTACACATGTCTTAATAGTTATCCTAAAGTTATCTGCTGATATAATTCGACCACATGATCGGGAATTTAAAATAATTCCTAATCATATTATTTCTACAAAGAAAATGCGAGATATTAGCCGAATTTTAAGGTAATATGTCAAATAGTTTTATGATTCTATGAACACAGTTTCAATTACAAAACTAATTTAGCATATGGAAAATATTGTAGGATTGTATTAGAGCATTAGATGGAACCCATGTTAGAGCAGTTGTTTCTGTTAAAAACCAAATCCCCTACATTGGAAGAAAAGGATTTTGCTCCCAAAATGTAATGGTAGCATGTGATTTTGATATGGAATTCACATTTGCTTGGGTTGGTTGGGAAGGAACCGCTCACGATACTCGAATATTTCTAGAAACTATTCGAATGACTGATTTGAATTTTCCAAAGCCTCTTAATGGTAAAGTGTTTATAATTTGACTTGAATATATATGTTTTTATAGTTTTTGTCACCTAATTTATTCAATTATACATCAAAATTTAAATTACTTGCATAGGTAAATACTACTTAGTAGATGCGGATTATCTAAATATGAAGGGATATCTAGCACCTTACGGAAAAGAACGCTATCATCTTCCAGATTTTCGATATGGAAGCCAACCTTATGGTCCTCAAGAAGTATTTAATTATTCATCCTTAAGGAGTGTTATTGAAAGAACTTTTGGTGTTTAGAAGGCAAAATGGGTAATATTGGATAAATGCCAAGCTATTCGTTTGATAAACAGGTTGGCATTGTTATCGCAACAATGACACTGCACAATTTTATACGACAAGAGCATGTTTTTGATGAAGATTTCCAAAAATTTGCTACAGAGGATTCCTTGTCTCCTGAAGGAATAAATGAGAACAAGCACGGCCAATTTCAAACTTCAAATGATGATAATGAAATGAGTATTATACACGACGGTTTAGTAGCAGATTTGTATCATCATTAGTTTATCTTTTTAGCTTTGTTTTTTCTTTTCCTTTTCTAAAGTCAAATAAAAATAACTACCTAAATTCTCCTTCAAAAATAAGGTATGGAAATCACCCTAAAAAATGTATGTTATTCAACAACATCGGCACTTATTCAAGTGGCACATAATTTTTTATGTAAAGTCTAATTATGTATTATTCTCATTTTTAATTATTGATTTGAATTTATAAGACACAAATTTGTGTTTAAATTCTAGCATATATGAGCTTGATATACAAAATAATCGCGCTTAATAGTATAAAGGTCATAAAGGTTCATAGGAAAGATGTTAATGGAAAATGCAAATTATCTTTTGGCAAAAATAGCTTGAGTTTCAAGGTCATTAGTGTAAATTAACTGATATAAGTATTTTATGAAGAATAAAAACCAAGCACTTTTTTAACACAAAAGTTCTTTTTCAACTATAAACCAAACACTATTGACTAGCAATTTTGACAAAAACTCTTTCAGATGAAGTACTTTAGAATAAGCTCCCACAACCCCAAACAGGGCTTTTGAAGCAGTGAAAATGGCATGTTTATGAAGCAATCCCTAAACTATTTAGGGATTCGCAAGTTAATCCTCGAAGTTTAATTTTAACTTTACCCCTTTCCCCCCCTCCCAACCTATTTCATGAATACCAAATTTAAAAAAATATTTAAATTACATTTGATGGAGACGAAAGAAAAAAAGAAAAATTGAATGATGATCAAGCAACTTGGTTGCTAATTCAAATATTTTTTTGGTTCTTTTTATGATAATTATATAAAAAGTTGATATATTATATCAAGTACAAACTCGCCTATAATTTCAATAAATAAGTTAACATAATAAAACTTAAATTTGTGTAGTATTTTTGCTTTTAGGAAAATAGTTTAAAATGAGAACAGTTGAAGAGATTATAATTAATTTCAGAATTAAGATATTTCGATTACACATTTTTAACGATTTAGAACAATTTTACAAATCATTCTACCAAGTATGAAATTACTAGCAGTGAGATTCAAACCTGATCAAAACTAATTTGATTCTCTACCTAGTTTATCTTTTAAAGTGAAACTAAAACCTCATTCATTTATCTTTTTAACTGAAGCTAAAACCTCATTCATATTATTAATACTTGATTAAGTGTTAGAACAAGCCTTATAGAATCGGAAATGAAATAACTTTATTGTAATTTTGAGGTATGAAATATCACTATTTTTTAAGTGATTTTGTCCCTCCTAGTTTGCCACAAGGTTATGGCAAATCACTCTTCACCCAAAATCTTCAGTCAACAACTTCAAGAGATTTTCACAAGAATAATTCTAAAGAAAATGATGTTAAGAAAAATAAAGAATAAGAAGAAGTGCAGAATTTTTGTTGTTAATGTTTTAATTCTTCACACCACCAATATATTTATAAACTTAGAATTTTAATTAGTCAATGGACATGTCTAATAGTTTGTAAGACATAACTATTCATGAAAATTGGTTACTATTTCAAGAAGTACATCTCTTCATGAAATTTAAACCAATCATTGCAACTTTTTGTTCTTTTTTTTTTTTTTTTGAACAATGCAACTTTGCATGAAATTACGAAACATTATAACCCTTCTTTGAATTTGTATGATTCAATCTAAAATCCTATGCAATTCCTCCACTTAGATTGCATCACACAACACTTATCTCACTTAAGCAATAGCATAATGCATACAGAAAGGTATTTTCAACTTAAACTATCTATTCGTACAAATATCTCAAAGCATCAAGAAACTTTAGTGATTTATTTGTCTTAAACTAAAATTTCATACTTTGAAACCGGAGATATTTAACATAAAAAGTTACTATTTTCCAAAATATATTCACAAATAAACAAGCATGTCTATGGCCTTGTGTTTCCCTAAGATTCATGAACATTTACAAAGGTTATTTTGAACTCTTTGCTAGAAACGGCACCACCTCTCATGTTCATATAAGCGAAATCTCAAATTTCATTAAGTTATAATAAATTCATCATCCTTTAATGTATATACTGAATAAGGCATTTTCAGTGTATCCACCACTTATTAACAGTTTATTCTTACCTATTAAACCTTAATTTTAGTCATAAGTTTAAAATAAGGTTAGGTTCCTACCATTAGTGGTATTATATGAATGGTTTCAAACCCATTCTCAATGTAGACTTTATTTTATCTCTTGACAGTGCTTTGGTAAACAGATCCATCAAGTTATCACTTAATCTTTCATATGTAATTGTAACTATACCATCAGACAATAATTGTCTAACATATTCATGTCGCTAGCTTATGTGTCTTGATTTTTCATTGTATATCTTACTTCAAACTTTTTACATAGTTGACTCACCATCACAATGCAAAGAAATAAGCGGCATTGATTGTGGCCACAACTCGATATCATATAATAGATTTCTTAATACTTACTTCTTTGCCTGCAGCAGCCAATGTTATAAACTTAGATTTCATAGTGAATGAGTTATGCAAGTTTGTTTATTTGAAATTCAAGAGATTGCTTCTCCTGCCAATGTAAATATTCAATCAGAAATAGATTTATTACTTCTTGACTAGTTATCTAACAGCATCGGTATAACCTTCTAATACAATAGGAAAATTGTTATAAAATAATCCCAAATCTTTTAGATCTTTTTTTGGAGATAACTAAAGACTCTTTCTAGCCCTTTCCAATATTGTATTCCTAGATTACTTGTATATCTAGAAATTTTACATACTGCAAAAAAAAAAAAAAAAATCAAGTCTTATGCAATGCATGGCATACATTAAACATCCAATTACACTTGCATACTCTAATTGAGCCACAGACCTTCCCACATTTTCAGTTAATTTAATTGAAACATCATATAGGGTATTTGTTTCTTTAATATTCAAATGTATGAATTTTTTAAATATTTTCTTAACATAATGAGATTGACAAAGAGAAATAACCCCTACTATATTTCCTAATTTTGATACCTAAGATGGTATCAACCTCATTTAGATATTTTATTTTGAATTTTAAAAATAGATACTTCTTAGTGTCATTCACTCGCAACCTGTTGGTGCCAATAATAAACATGTCATCAACATATAAACAAACAATTACACTATATTCTATATGTAAATATAGAACAAATGTATTTATCAGCACTATTATGCACAAAATCATATTCTAAAATTACAAAATCAAAATTTTCATGCCATTGTTTGAGAGTTTGTTTTAAACCATACAATGACTTGATGAGTTTACAAACTTTTTTCTTATTTTCAGGAAGAATGAAACCTTCTGGTCACTCCATGTATCTTCTTCATTCAAATCTCCATTTAAAAATGTTGTTTACACATCCATTTAGTGAACATATAGATTGTAAATTGAGGCAAGTACTCGAATGGATGTGATTCTTGCCACAGGTGCATATGTTTCAAAATAATATATCCCTTCCTTTTATCAGAAACTTTTAGCCACCATCTTACTCTAAAGATTTGTAATGAACCATCAGTATTATATTTCCTCCTAAATACCCATTTATAACTAATTGGTTTTAAACTTGGAGGGAAAGCTACTAAGATCCATGTATTATTTGATAATAATAAATCCATCTTGTCATTAATTACTTTCCTCCAAAATGCCATATCTCTAGAAGCCATTGTTTTTTTTGAAAAGGGTTTTTGAATCATTTTCAACATTTAGCAATATAGGTATTTTATTTGTTACTTCATTCCTATTACTTTCAACCAAGAAGACAATAGCATCAAAGGAAATAAAGTCAAGTCCTAACTCTTTTTCTTTTCTAATCCTTTGACTCCTTCTGGACTCAATAAAAGATTGCAGTGCAATTTTTTTATTGCTAGAAGATGAAATATAATGGTTATGTTTTTCTTGTACTTGTGTAAATTAATTAGAGTTACCTAGAAATTTATTTTCTAAAAATTCTACATTCCTAAATTCTATTATAACATTAGAATCCAAATATAATAATTGGTATGCCTTTGAATTTTCAGCCTATCCCACAAAAACACTTTTAAGAACTCTTGGATCAATTTTTGTTCTTTTTGGATTATTAGCTCTATAATAGGCTAAACAACTCTATACTTTCAAATAATTCAAATTTGGTTTTTTTCTCTCCATAAGTCATGTGGAGAAAATTTTATTTTCTTTAAAAATATATCTATTATGAAAATGGCAAGCTGTTAATTATTAAAGTATCCCCCCTCCCCTACAATTTAATGGTAACTGTGCATAGAGAATCGTAGAATTTACCATATCAACTAAAGTTCTATTTTTTCTCTCTACTAAGCCATTTTATTGAGAAGTGTATGGGCACTTGCTTGGGGCACAATTCTATGTTTTTCACAGTAAGAGGAAAATTCATTTGAAAAATATTCTCCTCCTCTATCACTTCTTAAGATTTTAATATTTTTTCCTTTCTAATTTTCAAGCTCAGATCAATACAATTTGAATGTTGTCCATCGACTACGCTTTCGGCCTGATCTTAGGCCCTGACTTACCCTCCATGGACGAACCTAGCGGAGGAACTTCATCCTTATTTTTCATAAAGTATACATAAGTGTACCTTGAAAAATCATCAATGAAAGTAAGAAAATATCTATTTCCTCCTCTACTCAAAACTCTATTAAGTTCGCATGTGTCAGAAAGTACAAGTTTAAGTAAAGTAAGGGTGTTCTTTTCTACTTTAGAAAAATATTTCTTTGTTATCTTTGCTTGAATACATATTTCACATTTATTATGATTTTCATCTTTATAAGTAATTATACCATATTTTTTCATAAATTTTAAAAATCTATAATTAACATGGGCTATTCTACTATGCCATAAAGAAGAAAAACACTCAACTGTATAAATAGAAATATTAGCACTATTATTATTTGCAATACATAGTTTGAACATGCCATCACAAGAAAATCCTTTCCCTATAAATACATCATTCTTTGACATGATTAACTTATCATATTCAAGTACTACTTGTAAGCCCCTTTATATAATAAATTTGCAGACACTAGACATTTTCGAAATTTGTAGTACATTTATAAGTAATAATTTCTTCTGAAAGAGAATTGAATTTCAACACTTCCGTTTCCAAGCACTTTAGTTGTGTCATGGTTGCCCATAAGCACTTCTTGTCCATCATCAGATTCTATGTACTTTTTGAACAATTGCTTAATTGTTGCAAATAAGAGTGGTTGTACCCAAGTCATACTACCACATTTGTTTTTTTTTTTTGCATCATTTGGATTTGTATTTTCTTTCTTTTGTTTCTTTAAAAACCTGCAATCCCTTTAAAATACCCTTTCTTTCCACAATTACAACAAGTTTTATTTGAAGAATTGAAATTATTAGAACTTGCTACATCAAACTTCTTCTTACTTTTTTTAGTTTTTGTTAAAATCAATATAATTCACTTTAAAACTAAACTCTAAAGAAAATTTCTTTTCACAAGATCGGGATTCTTCTTCAATTCCCAAATGCTTTGTGAGTTAATTCAAAGTGAAATTTTTATAAGTATGAAACAATTTCTTTCTATATTTATTTCAATTTTATGACAATTTTGCTATAATTGCTCCTACTTGTAGTGCTTTAGGAATAACTACTTTCAAGTCCTTTAATTTCGAAACTAAGATTTGAAATCATGCACTTGATCAAGTATAGACTTGCTATCAACCATAATATGAAATTCAAATATTTAGAAATTAGAAATTTATCCACACCTTATTTTTCATTATTATACTTATTTTTCAAAACAATCCAATTTTTCTTTGGAAAAATAGTTGTTGAGAACAAACCATATAAACGATTAGATAATACTTTCAAGATATATCCTTTGCACATGAACTTATCATTTTCTTATTTCTTCCTAACCCTTTTGACTTCATTACTATCATCGGGTCTTGATTCAAGAATTGTAAGCATCGAAGGATCAAGCACGTACAAACCCTCAAAGTAGTGAGAAGAAATAACCTTATAAAACTAGTTCAATCAAATTTGTCTAGTTTGACAAGTTCTTGACTGATAAACTTGAAAGAGGTCTCAATAGATTCTATTGTCAAAATCACTTAAAAATTGTTGGGACAAACTTTACAGAATCGGGAATGAAATAACTTTATTATGATTTTGAAGCGTAAAGTATCATTATCGTTAAAGTGATTTTGCCCCTACTAGTTTGTTACAAAATTTTGTTATGGCAAATCACTCTTAGAATACAACAAAACCACTTAAAATCTTTGAGCAACAACTCCTAAAGATTTTGCCAAGAATAATTCTAAAGAAAATAATGTTAAAAAAAATAAGGAATAAGAAGTAGTGCAGAATTTTCGTTGTTAGTGTCTTAATTCTTCACACGACTAGGCAAAATTTATTATGGTCATTGAACAATTACTTAGTAGTTGCTCAAAACCAATGGGAGGAAGCCATTTGGACAAAACATGCCCCCCTTGCTTGTAGTAAACTGAGCTACTCAGTACAAATGGTTTCCTCCCATTGGTTATTGAGTAACTATTAGAATGCTACTAATTACTCAATTACCACCATAAACCTTCTCCACACCACTAAGATATTTATAAATTTGAAATTTTAACTAGTCAATGGATATATCTTATGATTTGGAAGACATAACCATTCATGACAATTGGTTACTATTTCAAGAAATACATCTTTTCATGAAATTTAGACCAATCATTGTTTCAAATTTTTTATTCAATTTTATTTTGAACAATACAACTATTTATAAAAAATTTGATATTTACGTTTATTTTATTTCCAATTTTATACAGTTGGTCCTAATAGTAAGTTGATGAGTGAACTTTGTATAGTACGACTAAATGGGGTCTTAAAGTATTCAAATTTTAATTCAACACAATTATGCATTACCCAAATGAATGCAACTGTTTTACGAACAGGAATTTGTTTAATCCCTCCAAAGGATTTACTTTACGAATTCTTTTAGTTGATTTCAACATTGAGAGTTGGGAATCAATTATAATAAACTAGTAGACTAATTAATTAATTGAGTAGCTAGACAAATTAATTATAATAAACTTGTAGACTAATTAATTAATTGACTATGTAGTAGTCTTTTTTTAGTAGTATCGACTTTATGTGTGCTTAAATCTCATTGACTCCTTGTTTTATTTTTTCTTGTTTTCAATTCTCAACTTCCTCCACCTTCCTTCAATTTTCCTAGAGCCTAATCAATTATTTTTTCTCTTGGTTATCTTTCATAATTCATAAATCTAGTAATAGCATTTAGAAAATCCATAAATTATAACCTAGAGATTATAAATAAAAATTTAAGTTTGTAATTATACCGTTTTATATTATTCCTAGTGAAGTTAGCAAACACTTAATTTGTAGAGCATACATTTCCATTATGTACTCAAAGTTAGCAATTCTGCTACGTTATCCTGGCCAGTAATATATGTGAGCTAAACGCCTAATACATTACAAAACACTTACTTTCAATTAAAAAAAAAAAATGTTACTTTTTTAATAGTGGGTAGAGAAAAAAACATTATTCTAAATTTTCAAATGAAATTGAAAAATTATAAAACGTTTTAAAAAACAATAATAAAACACCTAAAGCAAACGTTTCTATAAAACATTTGATAAAAAAAATACTATCAACTTCACCTAGCAATTAAAGAACAAAATTAATACTCCACTAACATAATGTTGCCCCATTTATTTTATTTTTAATCATTAAGGTTGGGGCATTATGAATTGATGTACCTCTTATAGTAGAGTAATTATATGATTTAAATTATTACATAAAAAGGTTAATTACATTATTTATTTTTTTACCAATAATTTTAAATCAAATTCTCAATACCAACTGCTAACAATAATAGATTGCCTCCTAAATTTAAATTTCAATCACTCTTTGTTTTTTCTATTATTAAGCGAATGAGAGAGACACACCTTATGTGTTTTCAACTTTGACTAATTTCATATTAAAAAGATTTAAAGAAAATGTTAATGAAGAGGAGTTGAAGATTTGTAAGGAATATATTTGATAAACAAATAACTAATGGGCGGACAATGCCTACGTGGGTACCAAGTTGGGTAGTAAGTAAGGTGACAAGTGACAAGTATATGGTTAATTTATTTATTTTTTTTGTCAAAAATAGTGCACCAAATGCTTATGAGTTATTAAAATGGTAATTATCTATGTGGCATTGGATTATTGCTAGTGAAAATGTTGAAAACTATTTACACGGAATTTGCAACTTTGGCGCTATTTAAACTTTGACGCTATTGGTATCTAAATTTTTGACTGAATTGCATTTGGTGAGTTGTATTTAGTATCTTATCTTTTAATTGCGTCATTTTGGTACTTATCCGTAATAGTGTCTAATTGTTTAATTGCCTAATTCTAATGGTGGGAAGGTACTGAAGATTATCACATGTATCACATAAAAGATTAATAAGGGTATTTTAGAACACAAATAAAATAAAATGGTATAGTTTTATTATCACAAATAAAATAAAATAAAATAAAAAGTAAGAATTTGCATTTAATCACTTAAAAGTTTGGACACTTTTAGCGATTAAATGCAGGATTTATTTTTATTTTACATCAATTTTTTTCAATTTGTATTCCAAAATTTCCTCTATTAATATTTTGTGTTATACCATGACAGTTTCTAATGCCTCTCGGCCATCGAGATTGAACAATTGCAGCAACTAAACACTATTGATATAGATGAAACATTAAAACCAACTATTTCTCTCAATATCTCTTTCAATTAGAAAATCTAAGATTTGATAACATAATTAAAAGATAGATACAAAAATACAACTCAGTCAAAACTTTGAATACCAATGACATCATTTGCTCCAAAAGTTCTATCCATCAAAACGAAAAACCAATAGTCCTTTTCCTAGAATTTGAAAAAAAAAAAAGAAGGGTTAATAGCACTAAACCCTCCTAAACTACACCTTTAGTTGTACTTTACCCCCTCCAACTCATTTTGTAGGTACATAGTACATACCCCTCATTTTTGTATGATTGGACAATAATATTTTTACTAAGTAATTGTTTTTCTTTTTCTTTTTCTTTTTTCAAATATGCTTCTTACTTTCTTTTCCTTCTCCCTTTCTTTCTTTTTCTTCTTTTATTTTTCTTTTTCTCTCTTCTCACTTGTCATTAGCTACTTCCTTCATTCTACTATAAATATTTGTACACTTAAAAATAAATTATTTATTTTGTTGTCTTTGTTTATTTTTTAATTCTTATTATAACAATATATATTTGTTATATTAATAAAGTATTTTTTATCTAGAATTAAATTATAAAAACATAAATAAATAAATTAGATTTATAATTAGTCAGCTATAGTAAAAACAAATAAGCAAATTAACCAACTAGTAATATTTTTATTTGTTATTTTTTTACATTGATAAATTATTATTATTAACCATTTTTTTATTTTATCTATTTATTTGAATTTTAAACTAATATTTTTTTATTTATTGAGACTCAAAATTTTGAATTATTGAAAATCTAATTTCTTATATGTATTTAAATGTTTTAATTAACATTTTAAATACACTTTGATGTAACTAACAAATATTCTATTATAAAGGATATTGTAATGAATTTACAACAATAAAATTTAAGAAACAAATGACTAACAAAAAAAAGAAAAAGAATTAGTTGAATTTTCTTTTTCTCTTTTTTTCTCGTACTAATGGCTAGTTCTTTTCCTATACTGTTATTATTTGTATAATTAAGAATATACACATATAAAAATTTTAATTTGGTTTAACTAATTATTTTAATTTGATTTAACTAATTATTTTATCATTGTAAATTTATTACAATTTTCTCTATGATAGAATATAGGGATAATTGCATAAATCTTCCTTGAGGTTTATGCTAATATTACTTAGTACTCCTGAACTTTTAAAACTATCACTTATCTCCCCTATCTTGTTAATGAGTCTCTTTATGGTACTAAAATGCATGAAATGAGATTTATACCCTATATTCCTTAGCCATATTACAAAAGGATAGTTTCAAAAATAGTCTCGAGATTTTTGACAATTTTCACTTAACATCCTTTTAGTTTCTAATAATTTTTTTATCAACTTATTTAAAAATATATATATATATATATATATATATATATATGTTCATGCATTGATTTGATTACTTCTATATGTTTTAATAAAAATCTTCACCACATAAAAATACATAATTAGTATTTTGTTTGGGGAATCACAAACTCGTAAATAAAAAAATACCATTTTCTCAATAAATTTTTTGGCCAGTAAATACATGAAAATATTGCACATATTAATGTATTTTTGGACGTCGATTTGAATAAAAGTTTTGAATACGTAAAATACATCATATGATACAATAATTATATATAACTAGTAATATTTTGTTTGTAAATTGAAATATGTAATTTTCAAAAAAAAATTAATAAATTTATTTACAAAAAAATATAGTTATGTAATGTGCTAGTGTGTGTTGATTCGAACAAAAATTTGAACGTGTAAAAAATTTACCATATATTATAAAAAATAAATATGATTCGAATTGTTTGAAAAATCACAAACTCTTAAAAAATTAAATAAAATTTTTCATAAAGTTTTTAGTCAACTTATTTACTAATAATTATGAACATATTAATGTGCTTGTAAATGTCGTTTTGAATAAAAATTTGGAATACGTAAATACACATAATATATAACAATAAAAAATATTATTGGCATTTTATTTTGAAAATCATTAACTTGTAAAATAACATAAAAATAATTAAAATCTATTTTTTGACATTAATTGGTGAAGGATATGAAAAGTAACAACCTATTGTTATTTGTTAATAATTATTTTATATTTTTTTCCTTTTTCTTGCACCATTTTAATCAATGAAAGCTTTGAACTAGGGGTAAAATTGGGAGAAAAATAGTCTCTCTCCACTTAAATTAATTTTTTAAATGAATGGTCTGAAAATGTTACAAAAAGTTTGAAATAAGGAATGTAAGTGATATTTTTTAAAGTTCAGGGGTACTAAGTGAAATTAGCTTAAACCTTGGGGAGATTTATGAAATTATCCCTAGAATATATGTTAGTTACATTAAAGTGTATTTAAACTATTACTTAAATTATTTAAATCATATCAAAAAATTAGAGTTTCAATAAATAAAAAATTTGAGTCTCAATAAATCAAATATTAGTTTAAAAATCCCAATCAATAGATAAAAATAAATATAAAGGTTAAGAATTTATCAATGTAAAAAACAACAATTAAAAATTGATTACTAATTGATTAATTTGCTTATTTGTTTTCAATATAGTTGACTAATTATAAATGCAACTTGTTTATATATATATATATCAGTCTATTCTATAATTTAATTTAAATAAAAAATACTTTATCAATATAACCAATATATATATATCTCCTCTTATAATAAGACTTAAAAATTAAACCAAAACAACAAAATAAATAATTAATTGCAGAAAATAAAAATTTTATTTTAGATGTACAAATATTTATAGCATAATGAAGGAAATAGCTAATGACAAACAAGAGGAAAGAAAAAGAAAAAAATAAAAGAAGAAAAAAGAAGGTAGGGAAAAGGAAAAAATGTGGAAAAGAATAATTGAAAAAAGAAAAAAAAAAACTTATTAATGATATTTTTGTTCAATCATACCAAAAAATGTTAAAGTTAAGTATCTATAAAATGAATTAAAGAGAACAAAGTATAACTAATAGTCCGACTAATAGTGTAGCTTAGTGCTATTAACCCAAAAAAATAATGATTGGAGGTTGAAGAAGTCAAAACCCAACTGGCTAAGAAAACCGTGGATTCGCCGAAGCCTAACACGGGTCAACTCATTTAACTCAAAAAAATACTGCCATTGTACAAATTATAGAAGGAAACTAATCCCTTTCATCTCTGGAAAATTGATCCAATTAGCCAATCATTATTGAAAACAATCCCAACATTCATGGAATCCAATGAGATTTCCTTCAAGTAATTATTAAGTTTTTGCAATAATATCATTAACCAATCTTTCTTGAAAAAAATAGGAAAAATTTTATTTATTTATTTTTTTGGTCATTTTCAAGGTAGTTTCTTGAAAACTTGCTCAAAATTTCATTCATTCTTGAAGCTTCAGCCCAAAGCATCGAGACCCTTTTCCAGGTTCATATAGGAAGGGTGATTGGTGGAGGTTATTCTTGAAAAAGGCTTTATACTTGAGGTGGGTTGGAGTAATGAGAGCCCACTGGGGAGCAAAAAAAAGAGTGAAAGTTTTGATCTTTTATTAATTTTCGGGCTTTTTTGTTGTTTATCTATATAATATTTGGTTGGTGGGAAGATGATGATAAATTATCTACACCTGTCAAAGTTAAAAACAAAGCAGGTATTATTATTATTATTATTTAAAAGTTTTAGATATCAGATGGCTGTGAAGTGCATTAATGTGATACGTTGTGTTGGAATTTGTGTAACTTTAATTCTTGAATTGTGTTTCTGAAACTTATTTGTTCATTTTAGGCATGAAAGTTAAAATGTTGGATTAGAATAATGTTGGGATTCGAAGATTTTGGCAATGTGTAATTGGAAATATCATCATTTTTTTTTGATCAATTTGTGCTGTTTGTTTGTAATTCTCTCTGGAAAAAGTGTAGTACTTGTATTCTTCTGGGTAGCTTGTTGTTCATTGTGTGCATATGAAATGATTCTGCTTGGGAAGATTAGTGTCAAGTTTACCCGTGATTTTCATTTGAGGTAAATGAACTTGTTCGATTTGTTGCAAGAATTGTGCTTCTGGAGCTGGATGATGTTTGAATGCGTAGGATAATCTTGTTGAGATGGTCATGGAAGTTGGAAGAGTCAATGATAGAACCAATTACTTTTGAAATTTTTGTATTGTTTTGTATTTCATAAAGCATGGCACTTGTTTCCTTTCTTGGAAATGGCATTCTGGCTATGAATGGGGAATCAGAAGTTCAGTTCTGCTTTTGGCATTCGATTATCTGATATAGGAACAGGGAATTATATGGAGTTCTAGGTTTTGTAGGATCTAGTCCATTGAATTTGCTTTTCGACTATAGTCAAGCATCTACTATGTATGCTGTATTTAGTAACTATTATGGCCTGTATTGAGCTCCAGAACATACAAAAAGCTTTGTCTCGATATTTAAAACTAATTGCTTGGATTGTATGTACAACTGTTATTGCCGTAGTTGTTTTGTTCCTTGGCACAAAAGTTAGTTCTGAACTGTTTTGAGGGAAATTAAGTGTTTATTTAGCTCATTACCAGTGCAAAATTGATTTTTTTATTCTATAGGTTGTATTTCAAGAAGTTTTTCCAGCCTGTGATTCTGGCACACTTGAGCAACTGAAAGAGATGAGCTCCAAACGAAGAGCAATTGAGGAGTCTATAAATGAGAGCAGCTCTCTTACAGAAGCTATTGCTAGGGAAATGTCTGGGGGGTTGACTTTGCGCTGTGAGCGGGTAATACAATGTATATATGCTTTACTTAAAAAAAAAAAAAAAGATGTTTTTTTGTAAGAATACCAGAATGCATATCGAAGTTACATCATAACCACCAAATGATGTGGAATGCTTTAGGGGTTAGTGCTTTTTATGTTACGAGCTTATAGATTAAAGAGCGATTTCTGTTTTTCTGGCACTTCATTAATTGCGATGCACTGGTAACACATGGGACACTGTTCTGATTCTGTATTTCTTGTTAATAGGATATTCAGAAGTTGGAACAGTATCTGCCATTATTAGAGAACTTGGTGTACCATTTTAATTTGGTTCGTGATAAACCTTTGGTCAAGGTTCGTTGGACGTCAGACCTAAAGTTAAGATGGACAAGTGCTCTTATTTCATCATCTATCTTTCATCTTAATGGACCAAAATACTTCCAAATTAATTATTTGGGATTTGAGCTGGGAATGGTCCTTTTCCTTTACGGTGCATTGCTTCGAGAAAAGGCTCATGAAATACTTCAAACAGGTTAGCATCAATTCATTGTCCTTCCTTGTTCCAGATGTTCATTTTGATTGAGACTCTTCTATTAATCTCAAACTTTCTTTTAGATTTGGCGCAGTCTGCTGCTCTTTTCAGAAAAGCTGCTGGAGTTTATCAACATTTAGCTCATGAGGTTCTTCCTCCTTTACAGCTTGCTGTGACAGTAGAACAGCCTCCAGAATCTGTATCAAGTGTGTCCTCTTTTATGAGCCTTTTTTGTTTGGCGGAGGCTCAGGTTAGTTTTCGTGGTCTGTTATGGCAACTGCATTAAATGGGTGTCCGTTTTAAAAAGATAAACTGGTTCTTACCTGTGCATGATGAATGTTATTGCATATTCTTGCTCAGTGAGTATGAATGCTCGCTTGCCTGCTGATAATTATTAACTTCTCTTCTGAAAATGTCTAGGCTGTGACAGCAAGGAGAGCTGAAGAAAAAGGAAACACTCAGAGTCTGTTGGCTAAGTTGCACTATGGTGTTAGAGACTTCCTTGATGAAGCTTTAGGCATCTTACATTCAGCTATCAAAGAGTGCAATGACATTTCATCACAACTTGTGGTACGCAATATATTGTCTTGTGGCTTCTGCCTTGACTTTTACGCCTAATATTGTGTAAATAGTTTGAATATTTGGATGAAATATGTGGAGTTCCACTGTTTTCCCTCGTCACTGTCTTAATTCACTTGTTTTGTAAATAACTATTATCTGTACAATTGTGTCGTCTATCGGCTATTAGAGGACATAAACGCACTAAAGTGTTTTATACCAGAATTTGAAGCACAATTTTGGTCTATAATAGTCACTCAATCTGGCCGATAGACTTGTCTATATTGAGGTCTCAAAATAAAGTCTGATAGCATATTAATTTCAGGAGCAGCAAAATCTGGTGTGTGATCCACTTGAACGAATAACTGGTTTCTCTAAAATTTGGACGCCATGATGTTTTATGTATCTTAGTGTGTTTGCTGATCTTGGATATCTGAATAGTCTGGAGGAGTGAAATGTGGTATTTTGAGTTAATAGAGTGAGAGAACTGTGGAATCAGAACTCTTATACCTAATGCATCGTAGAGAAATGGAGCTGTTGTGGATAATGATTCTTAGCTCTCAAGTTAGACATCTAGCGAAAAATGGAGCACCTTAATGAATTTGCAATTGCGGAATTTAATGTTATCCCTCTCGTTCTTGTGAATTGTTGATAAAGCCTTGTTAACTAACTGATCGTGTATATTATCTTCTTTTCATTATTTTAGCAGGCTCCTTTTATCTGATACTTGATGGATTTTCAAACGTTCTTCTTTGTCTAATCCAGGATTTCATTGTACAAGTAGTTGCCGAATGTTACATGAATTGAAGAGTTACAAGTACATAGCAGAAAGTCTAAAGGCAGATGGCAAGATAGGTGCTGCTGTTGGTGTACTTCGGCATGCACTAACCAACGTCGAGAAGAGCACTCCTAAAGTTGAGGCATGGCGCATAGTTTTTAAACAGTTAATCGAGGAGATCACAGAGTTACTCCGAAAGTGTGAACATGAAAATGATTTTGTCTGGCATGAAAAAATCCCCAGTGAGCATGAGTTGGCCCCACCCGAGACCTTAAATATTGTGAGTTCTATACCTTATCATCCCCAGAGGTGGGAACGAACACTGGCTTTCAAGATATAAGTTATACAATTGCACAGTATTCATTTCTTGTCTTCTGAGGAATGACTAGATGAGCAAAAATACAAACAACAGTATATTGAAACGATTTATAGATTCCAACATCTTGTTCTTCCTTTTCTTATGTTCCGAAGAGTGTTTTCATTTTCTCCTGAAGAGAGTGGCTGAGTGCGTGCAATTTTTGAAGTGTATATAAGTTGTGGATTTGTAATGTATTTGGAGATTGTTACTGTTGTTCTTTACTTTAAATTTTCTCTGTATCTCTCTGTCTCTTCATTCTTCTTATGTTATTTGCTAATTAGTTCTTCTGCTGCAGCAGAATAACAATCAAAACTTTATCCTTTCACCCAAAGATCTTTCTGAAGTTTGCTCATGCTAAAACTTTGCTTTCTTGATTCTAAGACATTTGCAAACAACACAAACTGAAACTACAACAAATCAAACTTTACCCCACTAAGTGAGGATAGACCAAAACTAAAATTGAAAATTTTTGGTTGGACTGCATGAAAATGGGATGTATATGGAATTGTAGTGTACTATCCAAGATGATAATCATGGTCGAAATATCAATGAAAGGCAATTGTGATGCTGTGGATGATAATAAAATTACATAGCAATTATTCACTTGCTTAAAGAGTCGCTTGTCCTTTTCTTTTTTTAATTTCTTATTTATGTGCTATCAACATAAATTACTCAATCCCTTGAACCATAAAGATGTGGCAATGGATTGGTTCAATTGATAAAATCAAACATGTTGTTCGAGAAAAACTCAATTACCATTAACTGTTCTTAAATTCTCAGTTAGTGAAGCAATTTATAAGAATCACTTTAAATTATTACATAAATCAAAAATAGACCAATGTTTTACAATAAGAAATAATTTAGTCTCCTTCTAAGTTATCTTCTTCCTATTAAAAAAAATGTAAATAGACAATTAATAGGAATGATGGGTCAGCAATTGACAAATGGCAACTTAAAAGCCATTTAAATAGGCAAGCCACTAGAGGAGGTGTAAAAAAAAAAAAACTGGATTCAGCAGCAATTTTTTATTTTTCTTATTTTTCTAAAAGTTGTTGCCATTATTTATACACATGGGTGATATGGCTGGTCATAAAACCATACACACAAAGAGCTAATTCGCGGGAACAACAACATTAGACAACATCATTGAACCTCAGGACAAACTAAAACTACAGATTCTTGATAATATTCAGTGAAGGAATCTTGAATTTTTATAAAAGATCAGCAAGTTGCAAACTCAGTCTTGTTGATTCTTGATAAGGCATCCATGGCTATTATAATGCAAGTTCTTGACTCCTCACTTCACTTCTGGGCCATTTACAACAAAACCCATGTTTCCATTCTCATTTACACATTTCATTTCACCTAAGAAAAACACACTTAGTAACAATCCTTGTTCATTGAAGTTGTCCTCAAACAGGTCTGAGAATGCATCTCCTTTTTATTATTATTATTATTATTGTTACAAAAAGTAGTATTATTTGCTGAATTTGAGAATTGTTTTGCAGGTTGAATAGTGGGGTTTTTTCTGCTGTGGTTTCTGAAGAAAGTGGTGTGGAATCAAGTTCCAGTGGAACTAGTCTGTTCAGACTCACTTATTTGGAGGTGGGTTTTTGATTTCTTGATATGGGAACTGGGAACTTTTTCTTTTTTATTTTTCCATTTTCCTTTGATACTTATTTAGGGTGTTTTGAATTAGTTAGTAATATATTGTTGAATTTTTGGGTTTAGGGAAACAGTTGGCTTTGGGAAGTTGGAGGGGTGAAAATTTTGGTTGATCCAATCTTAGTAGGGAATTTGGATTTTGGAATTCCTTGGCTTTATGATGCTGCTAAGAAATTCTTGAAGAACTTCCAGGTACCTTTTTATGGGGAATTCTTTGTTTATTCTTGGCTTTGTTATCCCTCTCCTCGTGATCTGAGATCTTTTTTCGGGAAATTTAGAGACTGTTCTGATGGTATTTGGGCTTATTGCAGCTTGAAAATCTTCCTGAAATTGACTGCTTATTGATTACACAAAGCCTTGATGATCATTGTCATTTAAGAACCTTAAAGCCCCTTTCTCAGAAATTACCAAGTCTGAGAGTTATAGCAACTCCCAATGGCAAACCATTGTTGGATCCCCTTTTTAGCAATGTAAGTAATTCAGAGGTGTCCAAGTTTGATGTTTACCTTTTATGTCTTGTTCATGCAGAATTAGTTGCCTTTTTTAGTTGGCCACGATCTGGTTTTTACAAATCACAGGTGTACTTTGGCCTTGTTTTGTCTGATATGATAAAAAGTAGATTAAATTATATGTAAAACACTTGAATTTCAGACAAGTTCTGCAAATTCTGTTTGGGAACATTGCATTTTTTCTTTAAGATTTGAACCTGCTACTTAATTTGATGATCTTTTAAAATGCCAGCTTATCTTGTCTGATTACAGGAAAATCGATTATTTGAAGTCCCACATTTAACCACTGTGATTTGCATTTTCAAAATGTTCAATTTAAGCTTAATTATGTTAGTTTTACTAGTTGAGTCACCTTAGGTGGAAAATAACTACATTTTAGAAGGTTAGGTGTACATTAGTTGCAATTTTAACCTCTGAGAAAAACATAATTTGCAAATTTGGACTTTCCCTGCAAGCCAAGTAGCAGGTGAAAGAGTAGACAATGAACTTAGGTTTCCCTGTTTCTACTTCCGATAACAAATATATGGTTATGGGAAATCCTTTACGGTTATGTAATAATAAACCATCATTTGAAACCCTGTCAGATATTATTCTCTAGTTTCCGTTTTACTTCTGTATGCTGCATAGAATGTACAATATGTTTGTTTATTCTTAGCAAAGGAGAATAACCATCATCCGTTAAGCTTAGTTTGGATTGGGTATAGTTATCTACTGGTAGTTTTCATTTTCAAAGATCTTTTTTTATTTTTTAACACGCTACGTTATGCAGGTACCATAAGTCCAATTTACTCCCAGAATGCCTTTGATGTAATTCCTTTTTTAAGCTCAATGTTTTGTTGTGGTATAGAAAGTTGATGTTCATAATGGTTTCTCAAATTCTTAGGTCACATACTTGGAACCTGGTGAGGGATCAGAGATTCAAATGAGAAATGGTTCACCAGTTAAAATTCGGGCTACTGCAGGACCAGTTCTTGGTCCTCCTTGGCAGCGTCCTGAGAATGGGTATATCCTAGTGTTACTATTGCATACATCCCATGCTTTTAAGGAATCTTGACAAATGTAACCTTTTATTTAACATGTGCTCCAGCTATCTGGTCACTACTCCACAGAGAGAGCTGACTCTTTACTACGAACCCCACTGCGTGTACAACAAGAATTTTCTGGAAAAGGAACAAGCTGACATAGTAATAACACCTGTTATAAAGCAGCTTTTACCAAATTTTACTCTTGTTTCTGGGCAAGAGGATGCTGTTCAGCTTGCAAAGCTACTTAATGCCAGGTATACATCCTACAGTAATATCTTCCTACCTTAAACTCTTTTCTGAAATCCTTTTGTCTGTTTACATACATTAGAAAACAGCTTGTCGATGTGCTCTTCTATATCTACACAATTTCTGAAAGTTAAAAGCAAAAGACAGAAAACAAAGATATACTTTGAAATGGGAATGACAATGTACTGAAAGCAAAAGAACAGATTTCTATCAATGGACATGAATGACAATGTCCTTTGGCCTTCGTTTCTTAGAGTTTATTGTGCCTATGAAGAATGGTGACCTTGATGCTAAAGGATTTCTTGCCAGTATTATTCAGGCAGAGGGAACAATAGAATCATTCAAGGTATGGTTTGTCTATCTCCTTGGTGAAACAAGTATTGGTGCCTTTTGTTGAATGGAAAAATAGAGTAATAATGATAGTTGTCCATTTGAGTTGGATAGGCTTTGGACGAACATCTTTGGCTTATTTCTTCCTCTCCCTATTCTAGGTTTCTTTTTCTTTTCTTTTTTTCCCTGCTCATCATGGACTTGGTTTCTCATATAGAAGCTTTGCCTATGTTTAACTTATTTCTACTACATCACAGGAAGTTTATTGGCTTTTGGCTTCTGAAAAAATGTGAGAGATGGGCACATTTTACCTTTCTCTTTTTTGATTTCGTTTCTTATTGGATCACTAGCTTATCTGAAAGGTATATACTATTAATAATAATGAATAAATGTCCCTTTGTAAATTCTAAATCCTCTTTCGGGTGCAAGCTCATGTTTGCTAATGTCCTATAAAAAGCAAACAGCTTGTTAACGTATCTAAATTAAGAGAAGTAGCAATTTCTAAATACTTACTCTTTTAGATGAAGTTGTAATTTCATATAATATAAGAGAAGAAATCACAAGGTTTTGTAGTCAAGTTTCATTGCCACTAACTTTAAACCTTAAACATGCTTGGCCCCTAAACACTTAATTTTTCATAACAAGGGGTTAAAGCATGAACTCAAGTGGTTACTACCAAAATAAGTCAGTTGCAGGTAGGTTTGTAGTTTTGATGGATTGAGCAAAACCTGGGACGAAGTTCCTTTATATTACGAGGATTTTCTTCTTCAATTTTGCTAAACCAGATGAATAGCTTGCAATATGATTGCTCAATGTTTACACTTTTGTCAGGCACAGTATACTTGATTCTTTTGGTTTTGTAGTTTCTTGATCAAATAAAGGTGAGTTAGTGTGGTGAATTGTTTGGGGGTTGGGAAGGCCAAACGAATCAACTACTTCAGCACAAGCATTTCTGTGGAGCTCAAGATAGAAACATCTTCTACATTTGGGGATTCCTATCTGAAGTTTCCCTTGTGTGTTACGCTGCAATTGCAAATTGATACACTTTTTGACTTGTACTCCTGCCTTCTGGAATAGTGTCCACATATCAGCTGAGTAATTTTAACAACCTCCATATCTTACCCTAGTACTTATTTTATTACTTCTGAGTTAAAAGTGATCATTATCTATTTCTTCCACTTGGATTAAATGCATCACTTCAATTTATAGTTGGTGTGTCATTTCCATACAAACACTAGCTTGGTAGTTACCTGATTGCTTGATTGCTGTAAATTGATGATTGGTTTGTGTATTCATTTGCTGTAAGATTGGTCAAGTCTGCACGATTTGTTAAGTCGTCTTCTGTCTAATATTTTGGATTCAGGGGATCTGATAAGTTACTGAGATTGGTTTCCTTGACAAAACAGGAAATTTTGATGAAGGAACTACCTTAAAGGAAGATGCAAAGGTACTCGAACCCACTCCTGGTGTACCATTAGATATTCCAAACCCTAAAAACATTTCCTAGAGCATATACTTAAAACTCATTTTCAAAGACTCTGTGTACATTGAAAAGTACTCAGTTTAAAGATAAATAAATGGTAGGTCATATATTCTTGGTTATCACCTTGATCGTTAATTCTGCTGCTGTTCTGCTCTTAGCTTCTCTAAATTATTGATGATAACTTAGGGAAGTTACAAATCTTTGTAGCAGTATCTTAGTGTACTTCCATTTGGGGAAAATATTAGACTCTAGCAAGTACTGCTAGTACTTTTGGAACCATACCATTTCTTGTAACTTGACGAAGCTATTCACTGAAGCGTAATTTATTATCTGCAAGCGATCAATTTCTCAGTTTGAGAAAGAACTGATTATGCATATCTGATATTGAAGAAGCTAGCTATATTTTGCTTCATATTAAGGTTCATACCTTGAGAGTAGAATTGAATGCAGGCAAGTTCCAGGGCCAGGCAGCATATTTGAATGTCATTCGTTTTGAAACTAGGCATGGCTGATGCTGTAGTAGCACATTTCATGCCATTCCCTCCTGTTTCTGAGGTGTATTTCCTACAACATTTGGCTTACTATCCAATACTAATATGAATACATATTTTAGGAAAATTTGTCTGTCTTTGAGATATCATATCGTTATATTTTAAAGGGTTGTATAATATAATACATCAATGAGGTAACCTCATGCCTTATGCCTTGTACTTTAAAAATTTATATCGTACAAATATTAAAGCATAACGAGATAGTTCCTAAAGGAAATGTAGAACTTCTCTATGTTTTGCTCCAGCATCCTCCAGTTTGTTGAAGATTTCCTAGTATTACATGTAATAATTTTGAACTGTAAGTGTTTTGTGAGCATTGAAAATCATGTTTTGGAAACCATGTGTGTCTGCTAAAATTATATCCATGAGTTTTTAACTTGTTATCCATCAACTCATCATAATTCTATTCTCAATCCTAATTTGAACAAACTGAGCAACTACAAGGGATGCTCAAATCATCTTAAGAGAAAAGACTTCATCCCCCAGCTATATAATGTATTTTGACGGTTCAAGTTGTACAACCCAATTTTCATTTCTTTATTTGTTCTTTGTTTGTATTGATTCTGCTGGCAATAATATTATTGCATTGGGAATATTCTAGCATCTTGAAAGTATAATCTCGAACGTACTTCAACTGTTTATTGAATATTTTTTTGGGGGCAAATATTAAGGTAGACCTAATTTTTGATTTACTTGTAAATCTTGTAATGTAGATTAAATCTTATAAAATATATGACATCTGTAAACAATATTTTATAAAATTAAATTTTGATTACAAAATTTACAAGTACAATTAAAAACTGGATCTATCTAAGCATTTTTACTCTAAAGGCAAAGCTTTTCGTCAAATGGATGAAAATGAAGTATCAATTTCCAAGCTGTCTCTTACATGAAAAACACTTTGTGACCTTTGAAATGTGGAGGGAATCTCAATTATTGCAAGGAATATGATGAATCCTCCAATTAAGGGATATTTCCATCTTCCCTCTACAATACTGCCTCAAAACCAACGGTACAAAACTAATTAGTATTGATCTAAAATGGAGAGAATATGCCTTGTTCGTATTCTCTATATCAATTATGCTTTGAAGATTTTAGAACATGAACAAATACTATGATGTAATTCCTCGATTATGCATAATTCTTTCGGTAATATATAAAATTCAAATATGTTTCAATTTCCCCGCAGTTGACAAATTTAGAACAGGCTGATATTGGGTAGTTGCCCTCTTTGTAATTATTTGGCTATTATTAATGAAATATACTATTTATTTTCTGTTTGCCAAAAAAAAAAAAAAAAAACTTGTAGACAAAAAATTGCTCTCTTCATTTCAAAATGACTGTCACCTTTGATGGGTACACACAAATTAAGGAATCTATTAAATTTCATTAATTTTACAAAAAAATTGTTCAAAATAACTAAATTACTGTTTTTACATTAATATCCTAACATAGACTAATATTGGGTAGTTGCCCTCTTTGTAATTATTTCAACACAGGCTGATATAGGACAGTTGCCCTCTTTGTAATTATTTGGCTATTATTAATGAAATATACTATTTGTTTTCTGTTTGCAAAAAAAGAAAAAGAAAAAACAAATTGTAGACAAAAAATTACTCCCTTTATTTCAAAATGACTGTCACCTTTGGTCGGTCACACATATTAAGAAATCTATTAAATTGTATTAATTTTACAAAAAAATTGTTCAAAATAACTAAATTAATCTTTTATATCGATATCCCTGTTACATAATTCTCCATTCATTAATGTGGCATTAAGGATAAAAGTTAAAAAAATATAATTTATACTTTCTTAATTTTCTAAAATAATAGATAATACGAAACAAGATAAATTATCTAAAATGACAGTTATTTTAAAACAAAGAGAATATATCATAATTATCTAGAGAATGGAGTTCATTTATAATCTGGGGCGGCAGCCTCTCCACACCGTTTAATTAGGACACTTCAAAGTAAAAAAAATGACAAATGAACTTATTAATTAGTCAATTAGGTAGGTTCGATATAAATGCAACATGAGAGTGATGAACCAAATATGCCTTTGAATAATGAGAGAGCCTAGTTTCATAATGTTAATTATTTGGGTAATGTAGTCAATTATTGCTTGATGGATGAAGATGATATTATCAATACAACTTCGACCTTAACACCCAACTGAAACATTGTTGTAAATTAACAGAAAAATTCAAAACATCCTGAGATGTGTACTAGTTGTTATTTGTATCATATACTATTTATTGCTTGGCAAGAAAAAATAACAATATAAGTTGTGCCTGAGTGACAATCTCAGAGCATATTAGGTAAAGAAAAGAATGGGAACTTGTAGATAGCCCCTTACATTAAGAATATGCTTCAGAATTTTCTCTATCTATTGTCCCTTTTATGTGTTTCTTTTCTTTCGTAGAGTATCCAACTATAGCTTCAATTGAGCTATAAATTTTTATTATATTATGACTAGCATTGCATTGGATTCATCTTTATTGTTGCGTGACAACTGTGACAACTATACGACAGTTTACTTACTCTTTAATAATAAGATAAAAATTTAAACATTTCAAACTTAACTTTCAACTATTGATTCAGAATATAATATTGTCTACTAACAAAAAAATTATTCGCTAAAGACAAACTATTCTCTCAAGGACAACTTCATTGGATAATTTAAACAATGATCAACCCCCATTGTTGTACAATCAGTGTGAAAACTTCAAAAGATATATGCTTTAGTTGTTAAGCACGATATAGGAAAAATGTTGGAAAAGGAAGATTGTGAACTTAGTTCGATACGATTATACGAGGAATATGCTTTATAGAGTCGCAAATTTCGGTTTATCTTATACTAGTATCTTTACCATATTTGTAGTGTAAAAATAATGTAATAAAAAAATAAATGGGCTATTTTATGAAAAGAAACAAAATTGAGGATCGAAAGCAACTATAGTTGTTGAGGATTCATCTTAGGAATATTAAATATTTGACCAATTGAGATTTGAGACGCACCAATCGGTCCAATCCATGTGTATTTTGATTAAACAAAATAATCTTCTTGTACGAGAAAGCTCCTAATTAAGTGGCATATAATAATGAAACTGAAATTACTTTTTTTTTAATCAATTTTGTTTTATGTATGCTTGCAAGGGTCAATTGACCTTACATGACCCGAAAGGCCATATATCTTATTGCCTCTCTCTGAACTCTCAAGACATAGTTTAAAATTACATAATGCCCCTCATGGCTAGTTTAATAAAAAAAATTATTCTTATATCTCAATAAAATATAAATGTGAACTAGGACTTCGTGATCTTAAAAATTATGAAAACATCACACGGGCAATTCTTGAAAACAAATACACTCGAAAATTGAAAATTCCAAAAGGTCTGTTTATATTGGTTTTATTTTGTTTTGTTTTGTTATTCTACAAAAATATGATTGTTTGGAATCATACTTCAAACACATTTTTCTAACCATTTCTTATTTCACATCTTAAAAATAATTGTATTACTTATTTTAAATAATATTTTTAAATAATGATTGTCCAAAAGTCAACTTCAGCAATCCTCACATAAATTTGGTTAATTAAGAGATTATGCAATAAAAAAATTTGCAAGCCTTAACCATAACTATGTAGAATTATTGAATTCATGAGGTAAAACATCACTTGAGAATATATAGAAATTTCCCCTCAAAAAATATATTTTGAATGAAGAGAAACTAAATTCATCTGAATATTCATTGATAGCAAAAGTTCTTGTTGTGCATGCACAACATTAGCTTAACATATTAGATGCATTTAATCTTGTGAAGCTATTCATGTATCCCAAGATAAACCAATTATTTTGTGGCGGTGGTATTTTTTCCCTCAATGACAACAGTCTAATTTATTTTTATCTAATTATATTCACTATTTAGGAGAAGGGGAAAGGGAAGGCCCATGATGGGACTAGAAGATAAGAGACTTAATATCTATTTTTAAGAATATAAGACGGGATTTGAACTTTTGACTTTACACCCAAATAAAATATTTAGTGACCAACTTATCTAAAATGAATTGGTTGTGGTGGTGATACTTAATTACTCAATATCCGAGGAAAATAAAAACCCAAACCAGCAAAGATATGGGTAGTGTTAAGAAATCTTGAAGAAGAAAAGTAGATGTTTGACATGTACTGCAGGTTTTAATTGGTGGTTGACACATCTCATGTCTTACACCACTAAACCTCCCTTTAAAATAATCAATACAACTTAATTTTGGTCCAATTTGAATAATCACTATTTGCTTCTATGAACCATGCCAAAATGTCAAGTTAGATACAATGGAATCTTGGACAAGGGAAGATTCTCGAGGACTAGAATATCTTTCTCCTATGATCCTTGCCAAGAAGATAAATTAAATTATTCAAGAATATACTTGACCAATGAATTTGTAGATGCATGATCCATTTCCTTAATTTCTTGATATCAATATAATAACATAAAATGATGCATATGCTTCTAATGCCAAGAATATTCCATTTATAATTAGACAAAATAGAAATCTATATATTTCTCAAACGTTGTGTTTCACGGATGGCAACGTTACACTGGGCGGGTTTTCCATGGATATATCTACTTGTTGCTACGTCCAAATTATAGTACGGATTTTTATAGTGGAAAAGGACAAGTTTCTGTATTTAATTCTAATACTAATCCATGATTAGTATGTTTTCCTAATTGAATAATCCATGATTAAGGGAAAAGTTAATTGTTATTCAATGATTAATTATTTATCAAATTATCTAGTCAAATTGACTTTATGTCACCAATGTTGCATGGCATCCCTTGATTGGTAATCTTGAGATGTGGTGATTAATGCAAATCTGTGTATGCTTACGACGCTACGAAAACTTCACCGGCTAGCCTCAGACGAATTTGTTGATTAACATTCTTTTTATTTTTAATATAATTGTTGATTTAGTTCACACGTATTAAAAAAATTATTAAATTATTATAATATTATATTAATTTTATAAAAAAATAATTTAATTATTATTTTTTATTAATATCTTAACTCTACAAGTCTATTAATATAGTACTAAAAGTAAAGAGTAAAAAAATATCATTTAATAATTTATTAATTTTTTAAAACGATAGATAATATGACATAAGATAAATTATTTAAAATAATAATTATTTTAAAATACAGAGAATAGCTAATTAGCATTGAATCTAAAGGCAGATAAAACCTCTTCTACTATATCTACATCAATTAGAATGTGTTGTGTAAATCCACAACTTCGGTTCTTTCTTTTCTTTTGTGGAGGGCTTTACGGTAGGCAAGTGGTCTGCAAGCAGTTGGATCATCAAGCATACGAAAAAAAATTTATTATTCCCTCGCAAATTGTAATAATAATTTGGAAAAAAAAAAATCTCCCTTAATCTTAATATATATGTACTTTGGGACATATATGAGAATTTTTCTGGAAAATTTTTTCCAAATTGTGTATCCTGAGCTAGGGGTGGGAAAAGATCGATAGAGTCTTGCATAGACCATTGTTCAAGATTTTACTTGTAAATCGTATGGTCTCAATAAGAACTAAATATATTTAATGATATGTATGTTGATGACAACCGATGTAAGAAAGTAAAATTATACATTTTATTTTAATCACAAGTTCATAAGACTATGAACGGAATAGATATCAGAATTTTCCACGAGATTCTATTTGAGTGATTCCTATTTCCTAATGGATACGAGATTCTTGTCGGCAAAGAATAGTTCTTCACAGATATTAATTAGTGATCAAGGATGGCTAATAGTATTCTTTAAGCATTTTGTATGAATTGAATGAGAAGCTAATACATTGATGAGTTTTTCTTGGGTACAGTTGAGAGTTGAGACTGGTTCTAATGTTGAATCTTAGCTCAAGTCAACCATTCTTAATTAAGGAGCAAAGTTCGAAGACTTTTCCATGTGATCTAGTAAATTCATGAATATCCCCGTTTAAACATATGCGTTTGTATAGTGGGAGCCATGAATTGCCAAGACTGATTGCAGCACAAAACATTTCTACGTACTTTTTTTTTATTTTCGCGAAGCATACTCCAAACATAGGGAAAATTTCCTTACAATTGAATGATGAGTATTATAAATTTACATGGAATCCAATTAATGTAATTAATTTATTTAAGTTTGAAGACTATAAATGAAGATTGAAGATTTTTTTATATCTTGGAAAGTGATCATTTAGCGAGCAAGTAAATATGATCTCATGGAGTGAAATCACATTAAAAACAGTGATGACACGTAACAAATTTGTTTCATATTTGTAACAGTGGTTCAAACCTCTATTTCCAACAAATTTGACAAACATAATCTATCTATACGTGTTACATTCTCTATCAAATGTTTTTTTTTTTTTTTTTTTGAAATAAAAATTCAAAGAGACTCTAATTAATATTATCGTAGAAGACTGCTATTTGACAACTGACTACCTTACAAGAGTGCCCAATTTTAAGACAATCGTTTTAGAGTTTGTGCAATGACTAAAATGACCTGTAGTATATAACAATGATAACTGCTGAACAAGGGATCATTTTAAATAAATAATGTAAAAATGAATTCTATAATATATAATATTATATTATATAAATTTTTGAAATATAAAAAATAATTCTATCAACAAAATTATAAAATTTTTTAAAAATATAAACTATTAAAAAAAGGGACAAATCAACTGAAGTTTGAATATAACACTGTAATTTTGTGTATTTAATCTCCCTGTTCATAAGATCCAGGGCGATGGGATATATATTATCCAATTTTACTATCACTGTCAAATGCATTGAAGATCTTCACAACGTAACAAGAAGAAATACAACAACGTAAAATTACGTTAGAAAATAATTTAAAACAACTAATTTTACTTTTCCTATCTTATTATATCAGAAGATTACAAGAAAGCCCAACATGTTACAAAATTTTTCTACACTTCGCACACAAGAAAAGATCAATCAATATTTTCTGGTGAAGTGGTGGCGGTATCGGCGGACGAGGAAGTGGAGGGAGAGTTAGAATGAACTCCACCACCACTCTGGCTGCCGCGGTCTTGAAAGGGAGGAGGTAATGTAGGAATTGGAGCATAGATTCCATTAGAGTTGGCACCTCCAGATGCTTCTCCAGAACCAGTTGTTACAGCCAATGCAGCATATTCTGGTGGTGGCACCCAAATTCCTCCCACCACAACAAACTGTGGTGCTGGTGCATTGTTATTGGTATGAATAGAATGACTTGGTCTTCTATTATGCAAACGATATTTCTGAAATGATTGATTGATAACAAAGAATTAGGCCCCATGCAGGGGATCAAGACAGTAAAGAGTAATAACTCTGTCCAATGTTTGAATAGAAAAACTTTTCATTATTCTTAAAATGATATTTTACAAAATACTTTTTAACACGTTTTGTAATTATTTTTTTATCTTAACATTTATTACATCTAAAAAAAATTACTACAATAATTATTACAACAACAATATTTCAAATAATATATTAAAATAACAATTATTCAAACGAAAATATTTCACCTTATGCTTTCCAAATTTTAAGCATAGATGGTTGTACTGAAGCAAAAGATCTAGCAATTTCTCCCACTAGTAACTCAAAAGAAAAGAATCTTTTGACATTACATGTTTATAACTTAAAAAGATATGGCCTAGGAAACTATAAGATAACATAGGATAAAGCTATATCACTTAAAATGCCAAATTTAGACTAAAGTTAAAGCTAAGGATTCCTCCGTAATAGTATAAGGGAACCTTATAAACTTAAATGATGCCCTTTTTCCTCTAAATTGAAAGGTCCTAATTAACAGAATCAAGAGATGCTCCACTAACATAATCAGGATTTAGCTGTTTATGCTCTTCCCAAAATTCACTATTTTTATTTTAGATAACTCTAATATATAAGTTGTCTAATCACTAGGATACCACGAAGGGGGAAAAAAGGATTGAAAAATATGTCCTCAAATAATTTACATCACCAATTAATATCCCATTTAGATGATCAAAACAACTGAATAACCATTAAACAAGAAATCATTTAATACACACCTACGTCAATTTACTTAATAGAAGAATTTATATTATGTTCTATTATTCTACAAAGGGGAAAAAGAAATTTACTGAAACTAAGAAGTAAATAATGGAATGAAAAATAATAGTACTGTAGTATGGAAAAGGTTATGAGGGCAAACCTGTAAATGACTTTTCACTTCGTCATTGGTGAGACCATCTACCTTCATTATCTCCCTAATTTGTTTAGGGGTAGCTACTACATACAAAAAATTCAAGTAAACATGCTATTATTACTACATGATCAACTATTAATAAATAGTAGTATAATTAAAATTCACCTAATTAATTTCATAATTAATGACTAAATATCTACCATGTGCACCACCAAGCTGTTGAAGGGCTAACAAGAACCTCTTATGCAATTCAGGTGCCCAACACCTTCTTGATTTTCTTTGAGATGATGGTCCTTCCTTATTTTCTTCCTTCTTATTACTTCCTACATTTCCACCACCACCACCTGTCTCCGCCGTGGAACTAGCTTCTGCCACCGGAATAGATGTCCTATCACCACCACCCTTAGCCACTTCTGATTTAGGAGCATTAATCTTTTCTTTCTTGAATGGATGAAAAGCTCCATTATTACTCCCATTTCTCTTCACTTCCATAACTGACACTTTTTTTGGTGAATCCTACACCACATAAATTATCCTAAAGATCAAAACTTTATCAAAAATTAAGAAAATCCCAGATGCTAAAACACATCAAATTTGACAATGAAAAAGAAAAAACCAAAAAAAAAAAAAACCTCTTTTTGAGGTGGATCTGGAGACAGATGATTCCATAACTGAACAGATCTAAGCCAGTCAGATTTTTTGGATGATGATGCTGCCTGCTTGTCATGATTTCCATTATTAGTAATATTACTCTTTTTGGACTTGTGGGATTGTTGCTCATCTTCATCAGATGATAAAGTGCTGATCTTTTTATAGGAATAAATTCTTCCAAAACTGGCCCTCCTTCAGTTGATGTCTGCTCAGAACATTCAGATTGGCCATGAAAATTGTATTCAGTTATTGTTGTTGTCCCTGTTGATAACTGTTGTTTGCATGCCTCAATAGCTATACACACCAAAAAAAAAAAACATCAAGAAATGATATCTTAGCATTCACAAAAAATAATACTATGATTAATTATGGAATTAAAACAAATTAGTACTAAATTAAGGTACCTTGAGTGACAAGGTCTAGACAAAGAGGAAGTTCACGTTGGAAAACAAGAATCTTTTTTCTTTCTTCTTGTAAAGCATCAATATATTCTTGAGTTTTCTGCATTTTCTCATTGTAATTTATACTATTGCTATTAGTATGATGATTGATCATATTCATGATTATTGTGTTGGGAGATATATATGTATATAAAGCTTTTTGTGAGGAGGGACCGGTTTAGGAGAAAGAGGAGATGAAAGTAGAGGGTTTAGAATGGGAAAGGTTTTTAGTTTGTCAAAAGAGCATAGAGGAATCCGGATGAATAACAAGAATCTTTTGAACAAGTAGAATCCCACAATGGAATAAACTTGGTTCACAAGACAAAAAAAGAAATGTTGACATGGTTTTTGTGAAGAAAAAATGAGAGAGGGTTAGGTGTTTCGAGACAAAGTACATCTAGACCATCAAATTTTGTAGTGTCACTAACTAATTATGAAATCTTAAATAAATTAAAAAATTGAATCATTTTTTTTAAAAAAGAAACACTTAAATAAATCAATATTGGACTTCACTTTTATATAAATTTCGTAATAAGATTTTTAAAATTTTACTTGCGTGTCAGAATATGATTGATGGTTCTGAAATAAACTAGAAAAATTCTAAGTTCTACTATATGGTTTAAAGTTTTTTTTTTATAATTTTGCTATGGTTCTGATTTTATTATGTGGTTTATATGGAGAAAGAAATGAAGAGTGCGTGGAGCCGAGGTCGGGGCGTACCGCGTACGAAACGAATCTTTGATGATGAATGAAATATTTTAGGAAATGTGCGTGATAAATCATTTGTGGGGAAGAGAGTTTGAATATTCGAGGGTGTGATTCTTGAAAATGGGTTGGCATTGACGTAACACATTGTAAGTAGATAAGATCAAAGAGAGACCCCACCTTCTGTTTCATCTTTAGTAATTTAAGAGTATGAGTATGAGGAGGGGCTAAGGACAAAATACTTTGTTTGCCTTTTGGTTTTGACCCCTAAGTTTTCTAAAGTTTAATTATGGATGAGATTATCAAGCAATTACTTGATGGAAACGATTTGAAATTTAGCTCAATGAAACTTTCTATTTATTCACTCAAATGTGTTGTTGTAATTGGTCTTTTCACCTTTTATTCTTTGACTTTAATTTGAAAGTGGTTGATTTAAAAGATTAGACCAAAATTTGGATTACACTTTGAATTCTTTTGAAAAACATAGTTTGAAAATAAGAAAATATGCACTATTTTGATATTGGATGTTTCTTTCTCTTTGATAGCATCTTAAGGAAAAAAGTTAGGTACTTGTAGTCGTGTCTTAGCAAAAAAAAATAAAAAGTCTACTATTTTATTCATATCAAATGCTTCGTTCTATATACTTCACTTGCTAAAGTTTGGAGATGGCTAGTGTTATTTCACTAAATCGTTGGCCAACCACAATGTCAAAAATATGAATGAAGACACAATGTTGATACTTAGTACCATCAAGTTCTTTTTTCAAGCTTATCCTTTTTGAAATTTAATGACCGTTGTCCTAGTCATTCAAATAGATTGTTCTCTTCTCTAGGCATGGTAGTATTTTTTACTCTCGAGGGAGAAAGGAAAAGATATTAAAACCAAATATTAGTGAAAACCATTTAATGATGTATAATATAGGCTATACATATAATGTTTGATGCACAAGTATTGTTTGCTTCCCATTCCTTTGGCCCATACTTGCTATATATTATCTAAATCAGGACGTTTGATAAAAAAATTATTCCTCATGTATTTTGCATATAGTTAAAGACTATGATTATTGCATCATTTATTTCACACAAAATAGACTTATTGGAATGGGCATTAAAACCAATTTTAAAGATTTATTTATCATTGATATTTGCAAATTAAGAGTATTTGAGAATCTTAAATGAAATTAAAGATGACAACCCAAAAATAATTACTCACAGAAAGATTGGATGCACCAAACATATTGTTCAAGTACTAATTAAGCTTGTAAATTCAAATTATCGAATGAAATCTCATGTAAAGTAAATCAAGAATATATAAAAATCGAATAAAGTAATAAACTGTAATATAAATAGAAATAGAAATGTGACACTAGTAAAATCTATATAACATCTCTAAGCCAAAAAATATCAATTAATAAAATTGTAAAATTTAACATAAAAAATCCATCATAGAGCAAATGATGAGATGACAACATCTAGCCACCTTAAGATGACTTCTTTGATATGTTCACTTAATTACAAAATTTCATCAAAGAGAAACAAAAGGCGTAGTGCTTAAAAATTAGTTACCGAAGGATGACATAAAATTCAAGGGTAGAACTAAAATCATCAATAACTTAATGGGGCAAAATACAAATTCTATTAAATTGATTGTTTCTCAAGACATATGAAGGATTAAAAAAAATTTAAGGGTAGAACTAAAATCATCAATAACTTCATGGGGCAAAAGACAAATTCTATTAAATTGATTGTTTCTCAAGACATCTGAAGGATTCAAAAAATTTTAAGGGTAGAACTAAAATCATCAATAATATCATGGGGCAAAAGACAAATTCTATTAAATTGATTCTCTCTCCAGAAAGCTGTAGATGATTTTTCTCTTTCTAGGCTGTGTTTTTTTGTTTGCTTGGAATATACTTCGTTAAGGGGCACTGAAGAATCAGAAAACAATGAATATAGAGAATCTTTCAGAACGAGAGCGTGTGAAACACGACAGATTATAGCCGCGTGGAATTAGGTGGGCTACTTAATTGCCGCTGTTTATAAATTTTGCTGATGTCAGCTTTTCAGGTCTCAAAGGGCCAACCAAAGCAATAACGTTATCTCTAACTCACTCAGTTAGAGCGTGTACCCAACAACGAATGAATATCCGACGCTTATAGCTATCTAGTGGGACCCAGCGAACAGTCTGGAAGACTGGAATATTCCTCTCTCCCTTTAATTATCTGATAAGCTTTTTAATGTTTTTTTTTCCAAAAATGGAAAAATCGCCGAAATAGTCCTTCAACTTTTTTACTTTAGTCGAAATAGTCTCTCAATTTTTTTTTGTAACCAGAATAGTCTTTCAACTTTTATTTTTTAGTCAAGATAGTCCTTTTGTATGTGAAATTTATCAAAAAAAGAAAAAGGTTTTTATGGTGGTTCCACCATAAAAGGATTTTCTTGGCTAAAAATAAAAGTTGAAGGACTATTCTGGTTAGAAAAAAGATTGAGGGACTATTTTGATTAAAGTAAAAAGTTGAGAGATTATTTTGGCGATTTTCCCTCCAAAAAAATCTTGCCAAAAACTTCTTAATGCTTTTTGTGTGAGAAATAATTTAGGAGGGTAAATATTTAGGTAGATTCGATTTTTGGATTTATTTATAAATTTTGTGGTGTGAATTGAATTTTAAAGAATTTATGACATCAACCGATATAAATAAAAAATTTTAAAATTTAATTTTGATTATAAGATTTATAAATAGAATTAAAAATCGAGTATAAATAAATATTTTCGTTTTAGGAGAAGGCTCAATTACTTCTCGATCATTCCATGTCAAGATATGTTATTATAGTGATTCAGAGTAATTCTTATCAATCAATTAATCAAACAGGGACGATTCATGGTAGAAGTCAAATCAGAGTTTCTTTTAACAATATATTTATATAAATTAATAAATATAAAACGATAAATTAAAATTATTGATATGTTATTGAATTCAAAAAATTTATTTCTGTACGGATAAAACTACAAAGTATATTCAATGTTTGTAATAAAATGTTTGTGTGAATTTTCCATATTCTTTCGTAGTCATTTTATTTCTTTTTTCAACGTGGTCGTATTAATTCTTCTAAGAAAGAAGTGTTCTTGTTCTCATAAGTAGTCTCATGGACTCGTTGAGAATGATTCGAACCTACTTTATGGCCTATTAAAAGTAGAAGGCACTCTGGTAGAATCTTCACGGACAAAAAAATATTGCAATCAAGTTAATAATGGTCGAGTGACATTACTTAAAAGAATAAAATCCGATAAAAAATTTAAAATTAAAAAATTAGACATTCAATAAAATTTTAATGAATTGACTTTGAAAAGTAATTTTAAAATATGACTTTATAAATTTTTTTTTCTCTTTTAAATCAAAGTATTTGATTTTTGCTAATTGAATTAAGCTCGTTTGGCACCTAAAAACTTCTACATGAAGAAGCCAGCTAAAAGTTCCCTCCATCATTCTCATAATTGATTTTGTATCTATAAATGAGGAAATTATCCAAGATTATTTAACCAAAAATGAAAAATGAACATTATGACCACACACACCAATAATAATAATAAATAATAATAATAATCTTTTATACATAGTCAGCGTATAAAATTTTATATCATTAGATGTAGATATATACTACATATACAGAAATAATATTTAAAAATTCAAACAATGTACATGTGGCATGCATTCATATCTGATACTATAAAAAATTTGTACACCTGACAATATATAAAAGATTAATCTAAAAAAAAAAAAAAGTATCTTTGTTGTTTTGAAATTTGAATGTGGAAATTTTTACTACTCATTTAGCAAATTTGAATGTAGTAATTCGAAGGATAAGGGTGTGTTCATTTGGATTGAAAATATTTTCAGGAAAATATTTTTCAGGAATTTTTTTGGTGCCAAACACTGAAAAATATTTTTCAATGTAAAATATTTTCCAATTTTACTTTCTCTCGTTGAAAATAACTTACAGATTTTTTGAGCGTAAGTTATTTTTCAAATAATTCATAGTGACATTAAATCTCAAATACTTACTTTTAGAATTTCGTTTGTTAAACTTATTTTCATTTTCAATTCTTTTTCATTCGTTTTTCTCTCAATCATGGGTCCCACACTAATATAACTATCATTATGAATATTTTACTAATATATTGTACTATCATTTAATTTTGAATAAAATCAATCTTTTATTAATCACAATTACTTGTAAAGTATTTATTATCATTGTTATAAGTTTTTTTAACTTGTATTCATAAAATTAAAGATAAAACCGTTAGAATTTTTTATTTTAAAATATTTTTATTTTGTCAACCGAACACTGAAAAATTGTTGAAAAATAGACTTTTTTATGTAAAATATTTTTCAAAGAGAAAATATTTTCAATCCAAACGATCACACCCTAAGTTGTAATTTTTTTTAGTCAATATGACCTTCCAGTTGGACCAGTTGTAATTGTTTTTTTCCCCGCAACATGCTAGTAATTTAATGAATAGTGAATTTGAATGTAAGCATGTAAGTAATTTCACTTCCATTTCTTTTTCGCGACATGCTAACTTGCTAAGTAGATGTACACTCTTTTTCCTCAACATGAACTTTTGAGTTGTACCATTTTTTCACAATATATAATAAGTTGAACTTCCAGAACAAGTGATTTTACAGTCCTCTTTTTTCTTTGAAATAATTTATTTTCTATTCTCAATAAAGACGAAAGAACTGCGAAGTTGCTTCGTAGCCATGCAAAGCGCACACAAGTCACCTTTTAGTTAGCTGATCCTTTGAGGTAATCCAACCCAATTCCGTTTTAAAATAATTATCATTTTTAAATAATTTATTTTGTGTTATATTATCTGTAATTTTAAAAAATTAAAAAAAATATTAAATGATATTTTTTTAATTTTTATTTTTAGTGTCACATTAATGAAAAGAGTATTATGTAGTTGGGATATTAATACAAAAGGATAATTTAATCACTTTAAACTATTTTTTTACAAAATTAATATAATTTAATAATTTTCTTGATCTCTGTACACTAATCAAAAGTAATAATTATTTTAAAACAGAGAGTAATAACTAATGAGATTCATAAGCATGTTCCAATAGACTTATATGACTTTAATCCTTTCGGTTACTGGTGGACCGGGAGGGGGCTTTGGTGGAAGTCCCAGGAAATTAAGAATTGCATTTTCCTTTGAAAAATCATAAGATATTTATTACTCTCTTCATCCCATTTATTTTATAATAATTTAACTTTTTCTGATCAATCAAATCAATTTTGTAATCAATAATTCATATAAATTTATTTAATTTTTCATGAAATTTTTTCAACAAAAATGAAATTTATAGAAAAATTATGATATGAAATAGAAAAATTTATAATATTTTTTAAAATTTACAAAAGATTGAATTTTGAAAACTTAACTTGTTGACCAAAAAAAGTCAAACATAGATATAGTTGGAGGCAGGCTTTTTGGGATGAAAAACACAATATTTGATGGGATTTCTTGTGAAGTTATTACTTGTAAATGTTTTTGATGAATAAAGAAGTTACAAACCCAAATTAGTAGACGAATTAACAATTAAGAAAAATCCAGGTCTATATAATTGAGCAATTACATTTTTATATTTAAAAAAATTTGGGAAAAGGTGATGCAGATTATAATTATTTTGAAAAACATTTAAAAATCTACTTGCTAGTGAGAGAAAAAACTAAGGTCTCATTGGCAGTTGCATAGATGGATGCATGAATTTTGGTTCCGGGCGAGGGGTGAATTGTAACACTCCGGCTTGAGTTGACCCAATAATTTTTGAACAGAAGTAACAGATTTAAAATATTTAAATTAAATTATCAGTAGACAAAACTCAAGGTATTGTTATAAATAATACAATATTTCTTTACACTTCTGATGTGATACAGGACATCACATTTACCCATCATCGCAAAGCCCAAATCGAAGCCTAATATCATATTATACGTGGCCCAAGACTACTAACCTAGTCTCGTCTCACGCAGAAACCACACAAGATTTGTTGTGATACTAACTGTAACGCCTTCGCTCCGGAGTTGATAAACAACTTTTGAGTAGAAGCAACGAACGCAAAATATTTAAGCCAAATTATTAAAAATTCATTAAATAAATTTAAAATATTATAAATAATATAATATTATTTTCTACTTCTAATATCGAACAGGGCATCACATGAATATTCAAACAGGTATTATTAATAAGAAATTAATAACTTCATATTTATTTGATAATTACAAGATAATGTATGAATTGGCATACATATATAGTTAGCTAAAACCTGCGACCTCAATAGATTAATGACATCTATTCTCACTTTTTTGGTATTAAGTAATGATGAATATGAAAGATACATGAGAGATGAAATTATGGTTATAGGTGTCATGAATAAGGGTAACTTAGGCATAGAAGAATAAGGTAATGTAAATGAAGGTTTTTTTTTAGTTTTTTAACTTGACAAAAAATGATAGACATGTATAAGAAATTTTTAAGGGTATGTAAATATCATTTATTTATTTATTTTTTAAAATTAAAATAAAAAGGAATTCAGTAAAATTTTAAAATAATTTTTTTTTGGAAGCTATCCATTTCTCTCCACAATTTGAGATGAAATTTTAATGTTAAATTTATTTAATCCCACTTTTCTTCTTTTCGTTCTTTAAAATCCTAATTAAGATATCCTGATTTCTTTTCTTTTCCCAACAAAATTTAATTCTATAAGCAAACCATATCAATAATGGGATAGTTTGGCACTTCCAAATTTGGAAGGACAGAAAATGAAACTGACTTTTTTGGAGTCTTGTGTGAAGTCTGCGGATGCTCTGCGTATTGAAACAAAGTCATCAGTCCAAAATACAAATCGTATTTAGAATGCTTCATCACGATTTGCATATTAATCTCGATACTGTCTAGGTTCATCTTGGAAGGCACATTCATTTGTCATCAGGAAATGTATAATCAATCATAGTCATTCTTATACATGTATATAATTCAAAATGTACAATAATTTTGTTACGAAAAAAATGTTTATAGTTATAAACAAAATCATCCCTAACAATCGTTAAAACCCGAATTTAATAATATGTTTGTTGATCCCAGTTATTACTCACAAGTCCAATAACTCCTTGTAGAGGTAGATGATTCGTTTCGGATCTTTTAATTCACTTACTATCTTATTTTTTATTATATACCTTCTAAATGGTTATCTTGTATATTATATTTTATGTACCATTATTTGTTTGTTAGAGTACATATATCGAATATGTAAAGAGTGAAATATGAGATTAGTTTAAAGTCTGAAATAGAAGATGTGATAACGAGATATTTGATCACCTTGTATAATAATAATCTAATGATTTTTTTATTCCAAGTACAGTATTATAATTTTATCTCAGGATAAACATGAAACCACGGTCTCAATGAGAGAAACTAAAGGCCGCCAACCAGATTTCTTCTACAGAACCAAAAGGTATGTATGAAGAGAGCTTTCCATTTAGAAGACACAGTATATGGCCTTTCATTAAAACTTGGGCTGGTTATGAAATCCAATGCAAAGTTGACCTCTATTTTGGCTAGCTACCTTAATGAATAGTGCGCTATCTCCTTTTGGATGCCATATAGATATGTTTGAATTCATAAACAATTCTAAAATAGATTACGTCCACGACGCTGTATTGTAGAAAGTGAACTCGTTTCAAAATAACTTAATTATCTTTATTATTGGTCAGAGAAGTTATTGATAAACTCGTTTAGAAAATAATTTTAAAATAAATAATGTCTATAACACTGTATCGTGGACCTTTGAAAGTAAACTCGTTTAAAAATACTTAATTATCCTCATTTTTTGGTCGGGAAGAGTTAATGATCATAGGCTTAAACTCTAGCAGCATCCCAATTTTGGGCAATCCCTGCATCAATAAGAATAAAAAATGAGCAATGAATAGTTTAGTCACAGAATAATTTCAAACCACTTAAGAAGTGGGGTGCTAACTCTTGAAACAATAGGATACAAATAATCAACTAATTAATCAGTTCAATTAAGTAGTAATAATAATCTTTTGCACGTTTAACAAAAATGACATTCTGTAAAATAAGTTGATTTTGTCGAATATATTACGGGATTGAATATTACCCAAGTTCATGCAAAGAACACAAATAGATCTTATAAAGCTAAGGTCAAGATAGAGTTGTTGGTCTTGAATTTCTTTCTGTGAAATAACTTGGGAAAAAATGGGTAAAAGAAAGAATTAATGTGCCCCATATATATATATATATACATGCATGAACCATCACCATTATAAGTTGTCAATGATGGAAAATGTGGTACTTCAAAGTTCAAAAAGACTTATTTTAAGTCTGATCAGACTGGCAAATTCTTTTTCTTTTCCAATAGTTTCCTTTTCAATACAAGACAATGAATTAGCAAATTTTACTTTTCCTTTCTTACTTTTGTACTCTTCAAATGCAACATTTCAAAGCAAATCCGAAAGGTGTCAAGAAATTCTAAAAAATGAATTTGGTCGACACTATTTAGATATTTCGTGAGTAATTCTACATAAATTAGTCACATCACTAATTTTATTGTTGTGGACAGAATCTATCTAAGAATAATCCGTGCCAATACGTGTTTTTTTTTTTCTTGGTAACTACTGCTGAACATGTAATCCAATACAAAGCCACTGGATTTCTTTGACTATATTAGATATTCAGATGGAGTGCTTTTCAGAAATTTTTATTTATAAATTGGTTCAACTATTAAAATTTTGTAAAATTTTTTAAATGGATCGAGCTATAATAGGGCATTATGAATCTTTTACATTTTCCCACATCACAATGATGTGAGAAAATATGAATCAAGAAATCTACAACACTATACTTTGAGGCGCGGTCCATACAAAAATTTCCCAAAATTCTGAAACTCTTACAAAACCAATTTTTCTTGCTTCTTGTAGATTTATGTGGCCCTAAAGTCTAAAGTTCAAATGAAGTATATAGTCTTCTCTTTGTGGTGTAAAGGGAAATTTGTTGAAAAATACGAAACTACAAGGGAGGAAATAATCCTAGATTGGACAAGAAATGATGAGGCAAAAAATTAAAAAGTCTAGGCCCATCCAAGAAAGCACTAGGCCTATACCTGGGCTGGCCCACTATATACTTTGCACCTCAGCCTGTATTTGTGGCACATTAAAGTTGTACAGAGCATAGTTCTCTTAGATCACCCACAAGCAAAGGGGGGAAAAAAATAAAAATAAATCTGATTTCAAGAGTTACGAAATGCATTGTACGCATATTATTTGGATTAATAATTAAACTTGAACTTTAAGCTTGAAATAAATAATACTATCTATTTGATTTTTCTAATTAACATATTAAATTTTCATAACTTAATTTAATATAAATTTTTTAACTTTTTTTAAAATTTAAAATTTGTATTTGTTAATATTTGATTTAAATTTCATTTTTATTGAATAAATTTCATTAAAAACGGAATAAAATTACTATTTCTGTTTCTTTTTAAGTGTCACTTTAACCTTTTAACACAAAGATTAAAATTGCTACTATTAAATAGCCTAAATTTTAGGCAAAGTTGATCCTATGTGACTAGCTAAATTACTCTTTTGACTAGTAATAAATTAAAAGAATCTCAATATTAAAAATTACAAGTTGAGTAATTAATGGAGTTGAAAAGAGATAAGGGTAAAATTGGTAAAAAATAATGATTGCTTCGTTGAACTTCTAAAGTGATACTTAAAAGTTAAAATGGAACAAATTTTTTTTACTAAAATGATATTTAAAAAGGACAGAAGCATTATTTAAATTATCAATTACAAAATTGTTCTGTTCGACAAAAAAATTGGGACGAAAGAAATATGAGTTAATCTTTCATAATGTTTAAGGCACTTGCTCGGCCAAATGATGGGGGCGCTAGAAATTCATTCGCTACAGGTGTGGGAGCGATCCTGGTCGATAAAAAAAATTGGGATGGAGGAAATATGAGTTAATCTACATGTACTATCAGTTTAGAAATTTTTTTACATCCTCAAATATAACCATATAAATACATGTTATATATACAAAAATAATATTTAAAATTTAAATAATGCATACATGATATATATCCACGTCGTATTTTGAAATTTTTACATGTTTATTTCTACATTCCCCGTAGCTAAAATCGTGATAAGATACTGCAGTTTACGAGTTCAACTTTGATGATTCCCAAGGAAACATATTAGTACGTGGTTTTCTGCTTTATATGGGTGTGATATTCGTCTTAGTCGCGGCAGCCTGGGGAACAAAGCGACAGCATTTCACCTTATTGGCTTGCAAATTTATTCATGGTGCCAAACATCTTAATTCTCTTGTTCATGTGTTTTGACACTATAATACGTGCACTAATTGAAGATGTTCTTCATACTAACAGTACATAACCTACAAAAAGAAAAAAAATTAAATCTTTCATGCACGGATGTACAAATTTTTTTACATTATCGGATCTAGATATATGATATATATGCATTGTTTAAATTTTAAAATTTATTTTTATACATGTAACATGTATTTAAACTTGATGTAAAAATTTTTGTACATCAACAATATATGAAAAATTTACCTAAAAAAAAGTACATATACCAGTCAATTAGAGAGAGAAAGGTTAAAAAAAAAAAACCCTCTTCATTAGAGAGGAAGCACAAGTAGAGGAGGGAGGGGGGATTTAAAACATATGTTACTTCAAATAAATGCGTGTGAAGATAAAATGCACAGCTTACTAAGGAATTTAATGTCTCTTAACACTTCTTTTCTATGGGGATGTTGACCATAGGGGTGGTGCCAAGAAGAAAAACAACACAAGACGCATTTGTGACTAAACTTTTAAAGGAAAAAAATTAATTAGGTATCTTATTTTTGAAATATAGATTAATTTACTTTTTTATTTATTACAAGATAAATTTAGCTTCTCATCTTTAAAAAAAATTAATTAATCTAAGTTTGTAACAAAAAATCATGAATAAACTATCAGAGCAAGTACGTGATAATTACGTGATCGATAATCTGTAATAGACGTGTAGTGAACGACTTCGTTAGTTTGTCTATAATTTCTGTTACATTTTTTAAAATTGGTTAATTTTTTTTTTTTAAATGAGAGAACAAATTAATTTTTGTGATCAATAATAAACCAATATTAGTCAATATTTTAAAAATAAGAGACCAAATTATTTTTTTTCCATACTTTTAATTGTGTATGAAGGTTAGATGAAAAATTGCATAGTTATTGGTGTAAATATTGTATCAAAGTCTCAATTGAGTTTGAAAATTTTAACCTGATCCAGTTAAGGACAAATTTTCTTCTCGATACAACGTGTATAAATTATGAATTATATAAATCATTTTGACAAATTCTACAATTTAAATGATTTGGAGATTTCATTAGATGGAATTTTGGACTTGCTGACTAATTCAGTTATATAGTAAGAGTGGCCCATCAAGGTATGTATAGGCTAGTTTAGAAAAGGTAAATATGAATGCCTTGCACACAATAGAACATGATAAATTATTGACACTGGAAATCCTAGGCTTAATTTTGCAAACTCAATAAGTTCACCAAAAGACCGTGTATTTTTAGATAAACTACATGTATAATAAGCTGTAGAAATCTCTTTTGTACTTTATATGTCAGAATTACGACATCTACAAATATTATTTATAGGTCCCTAAGTCTAAGCTGTCTAAGAACATGTACTCATATTGCACGGATAGGCCAAAGATTTTCGCTTTATATAAGAATCAAATCAAAGTGTGACCACATATGATATGAAGGACCATGCATGCATCATTGAGAATAAAGGGGAAAATTTTGTTCAATGCATGTATAATTGTATAGTGTATTTGATGAATATGACTTCCTGGATTGCTCTCTGCAGTGTAACATCTTCCAACTTTATATTGAAAGACATCTATATCATAACCTCCTTTAATAACAAAAGTAGAAGAGAGAGAGATCAATGTGTTCAGTTCTACAGTTACCCTTTTGCTCCCTGTTTACACATACACCTCAATCATCCATCCATTAACCATAAAAGCATAAATGGTGAGAGAGATTAAAAAAAGAAAAAAGAGAGATGATGAAAGACAGAGGAAGAAATATTGATATGACAAGGGCTAAAAGTTCTCACTTCTCGGGCCATTCTTGTATGCATTCGTATTATCCACAATATTATATCTTAGATATGTAATGACTCACATTATTTATATAAAAGAATGTTTTCTTATTACGGACTAAGAGTTACGGCACAAGTCTATTTTAAATTTTTTCTCAAAAAACGAGCAATATTGTGAAATAGCAAGAGAGAAATTTCCTGTTACCTTGGTACACAATTCTATGTATTTTTCACCCACCCTTCTCCTCTCCTTTACTTCTCCTCTCCTTTACTTATACCTTGTCTCCTCCATCCCTAAACAAGCCAAAATTTCGTATCTTTCAACTCCACGTGCGGAGGGTGAGAAGACACAAAGAAAACACAACACAACATCTCTGCCTTCAAAATCATCACTATCCTTTTCTAGATATCCATACTTGTTAATTTCTTGTCATACTTATATCCAAACAAAATCCCACAAAAAATCCCACATTCCAAACCTCCTCAAAATCCAATAAACTAAAAAAAAATTTTTTTGTTTATTTATTTGCATTTTGCCTTCCTCCTTATCACAGAACACAAACCTAAAATCTTGCCCTTCTAGTACTTTAATTTTCTCCATGCAAAAAACTCATTGTTTTTCTAACATTTCATCTGGAGAGAATGATGATCAGAGTGGCTGTTTGGAGGCTGATGATCAAGATGACATTGATTATGATTCTTCTACTCTACTTTCTCTTGCTCCTCCAGGCCAAAACAACATCTCAAAGAATCTTCTACTACCTCACAATAATTACCAAAAATGTCCTTATAGAACTAATGCTGATAATGGTGTAACTGTAGCCCTTCATATTGGTCTACCAACATCAGCTAGCTCTTCTGGTAATGCATGTAACTTTGGAGGTCTTGGAGAAGAAGGACAATATTGGATTCCTACAAAAGATCAAATCCTTGTAGGCCCCACTCACTTCTCTTGCCATGTCTGCGGCAAAACTTTTAACAGATACAATAACATGCAGGTTGATTATATAGAACTTTTTATGTAATTCAATACCATTTTTAATTTAGGTGCCATCTATGTTTAATGGTTCTTGCTTATTTCTTAGCATGCAGAAAAACTATAATCACTTGCCCAAATAAAAATGGTGGAATTATCAAGCTTGTTTCTTGCTTTAGTAAATCAATTGTTCTTGTACAGTTTACTTAGTTAAATTTTACTGTTTTTTTGGTTTTAATCTAATTGACAGAGAGCTTCAAGATTATAAATTTGTCTAAGTTGTGAAAATTTCATATGGGCTCAGATTATTCTTCTAAAGAGTAGTGGTAAGATTACAGATACTGTAATTTTGAGAGTTACAGATATCCAATAATACATTAGTTATAAGTCTATCAGAAGAGTTTTAAATTTTTAACAGGAAAGTGTCTATAAAATAAGGAATAATTATACCTATTGAATAAATATTAGACCTTATTTTCCTTTTCTAAATAATGATTTGAATTTCTTTTAAGTTCTCAAAGAGAACATGAAAAAGCAGTATAATAGATTACCACTTTTCAGTTAAATAGATTACAAGCGCCATTTAGATATATTCAATCTAAAAATGATCAACGATGTTTCTGTTTAACTCGACATGTAATCATTGATTCTTTTGTGTTATATTCTTATAATTTATAGATGCATATGTGGGGGCATGGATCACAATACAGAAAAGGGCCAGAATCTTTAAGAGGGACAAAGCCAGCAACATCTATACTTAAACTTCCATGCTACTGTTGTGCTGAGGGTTGCAAGAACAACATAGACCATCCAAGATCAAGACCCTTGAAGGATTTCAGGACACTCCAAACACACTACAAGAGAAAGCATGGAACAAAGCCATTTCAGTGCAGAAAATGTGGAAAGCCATTTGCGGTAAGAGGTGATTGGAGAACGCATGAGAAGAATTGTGGGAAATTATGGTTTTGTATTTGTGGTTCTGATTTTAAGCATAAAAGGTCACTCAAAGACCATGTTAGAGCTTTTGGAGAAGGCCATGCACCACATTGTGAAAACTTTTATGGAATTCATCAAGATTTAGTAGAAGACATTATGATGAAGAAGAAGAGGACAATTATTAAAGAGGTCTAGTTTACACTTAATTTGCAATGTCCATATATTGGAGCTCTGGTACGTAGTTAATCTGTACTCAAATATTTCAAATATGCAAGTTTAGTATTCTTGCTAGTACTAATTAACTCTTATTTCTTGTCAATTTGACCAATTAATATTGGTAAATGACTGCTAGTCTTTTAACAAAATTGTATGACATAAGATATTCTATCTCACTACATATACTAATTTTTTATCTTATATTTTATATGTTTAATATTGACATAATAATATTTATAAATAAAGGTTGATATAAGATATTGGTACTGAAGGTGGAACAATCAAATTACACGCTGTTGTTGTTGTTGTTTTCTTGTCAATTTTGACCAAACTGAGAGATATGTCTCCTAGTTTTGTAACACAAATCGCGCGTTCAATAGTACATTAAGATCTGAGATAATGACCTTTCTTTACATAATAGATTTGACTAAATATGTCCTACTCCTAGGTTTTCAACAATCGCACTCAGTAGTACAGTAGTATCTACAAAATCAGAGATAATGACACCTTACTTTTGAAAACATTGCACTGCACAATCTCTTCACATTGCATTTAACTGCTAATTAATTAATTTGATGAAGGTGGTACTAAAAATAATGTAACAAATACGAGTATTGAATTGTGACAAATAAAAATTTTAGAGTGAAAAATTGACAAAACTAAATCTAATACTACTTTGAAGGGACAAAGTGTTATTAATCAAATAAAACAACAATTAACTAATGTTTGAATAAGAGAACATTGAAATGCAAGACATGATTCTGCCAATGTACATACATTTATTACATGTGAACCTTAATGGTTGTAGTTATAGTAGTAGGCTACTGAAGTTTGATTAGTGACTGTTTGGCTCTTTGCTTCTTCTGAATGTCTTGCGATCTATTACCTATGTGTTGAGAGCCAATCACGTCGGCTTAAACAGTAAAACTAAGGCAATCGTATTCCTATGAAAGGTTGTAGATTCATTTCTCGTTGTCTTCATTTTTTCTTTGATAGACGATTTATAATAACTATTATAAACCGTTAAAATATATATCGATGACTTGTCTGCTCTGAATAAAGATGAGTAACCTAGGGAAAAAAAATAAAAAGAAGAAGATCTAGAAAGATGAGAACAAACAGTATAATGAAAAGCACAGTTCCATGGCATTAATGTTTCGAAGTGGAGGTTCGATTATCTGATTAAAGTGATACTACTACTACTATCTTTTATTCTTTTTTTTTTTTAAGGGCCTTCACACTTCACGCATAGCAGACTGAGAGGCTGAGTCTGTGACTTTTCTGAGGCTTTTGGTCTCTCTCTCTCTCACACTCTCTGAGGGGGGCTGGCTGAGCTTGGACTAGCACTACTAACACTTTGATAGAGGCTTTTGTCAGAAAGGTAACAAATGGACCACTGGAAGTTTCTTCTTTTTTAGGGTTTCACCCAAAGTATTAACTTTCCACCTTTCAGGATTGTCATGAAACAAACAGATAACTTCATAATATGTGACAGACCCCTCTTTTTTTCCGTCTTTAAGCTTAATAATGTGGTGCATGCATGGCCCATATATTTATATACATCTTTGTGAGAAAGATGAGGTCCATAACCTGCACTGCATGCCTTACTCTTCAACAGTTTCACCACCTTTTCAATGTAGAAAATTGGAGAGTTAGCGACTCTAATCTCACAGACACACTTTAATATTTATTCTTTATTTAAATACTTCTACCATTTACACTCTCCATGATAGTCAGTTATTCTCACTTTGTCCTGAAGATTCATCGATAGAGTTAATTGTACTAACATTTATCTAGATATATGTGTCTGTGATGCTATTCTACTTCATCAATATCAATCCACTTTTTTTTGTTTTTTTGTTTTGTTTTTTTTTTTTTTTTTCCTAATAACTTCTTGTTTTATTTAGATCCATTTTTTGTGCTTTTGCAATTTGTGTATGTTAAGAAATTAGCTAATTTTCTTTTAAAGTAATTTCTTTTGTGTGCGGAGTAAGTAGTTTCCTAATAGTTTACTTATTTGGAGTAATTGCCAAGTAAAGGACTATTTGTATAGGGTTTAGGTTGCAATACAAGTTATTTCCTATTATTTGGATTTGGAGGTAATGCTTCTTATATATAGGTGGGTTAGCTAACTATAAAGATATAACACAAGAAGGAAATATACAAGTTAGAAACCATGTAGTCCTATACTTGTAGTGAGAGTGTTCTTGGGGTGAAAGAAGTTATACAAGGTTGGACTTGGGATTCAAGTTGTATTCTTGTATGTGTGTTTTCTCTCATAATAAAGAACATATTTTCTCTTCGTGAACGTAAGCTTGGTTATTAAGTCAACCACGTTAAATCTTGTGTGTCACTCATATTTCATGTTGTGGCTTATTTTTCATTAAATTGTTGTGTTCTTGATTTCTCATTAGTTGTATTTATTCCCCGTTTGATCCCCAACAAATTGGTAACAGAGTTTGGTTGGGTTCATCATTCTGCACATAGTCAACTATTGAGATCAAGTGGGTTGGTAGCAATTTTTAATTCAACAATTTAGTAGGTATACAAGATTTACTCTTTGGAATTTGAGAGTAAATGACATCCTTGTTTAACAAGATTTAGTAAAAGACATTGAAGGGAAAGGATAGGAAGCCAACAAGTATGAAGGATAATGAGTAGGAAGAGTTGGAATCGATGTGCATAAATTCGATTTGACTCTTTGTTGTGGACACAACAGAATTTTGGATTATTTCCAAAAGTTTGTGTTGAAATTGAGGTGGAAGATTAGGCCATTTTACTTCTTATCTCATGATCCCTGATTCCTATGAAAGTGTGGCAACGTCCTTGATATATAGGAAAGACACTTCGGTTCTCGAGAATATGCAGTCATCTGGCAAACCACAGTAAGTACAAGAAACACCATTAATTGCTCGATGAGAGAATAAAAAATGGATGATACTTGACGATGAATCTCAGACAGGTGATTCAAGGGTCAAGGAAATGATGGTCAGTCCAATGTTGATTTTGGACATCATCAGGTGGAGATATTCTCATGATCTCCATTTGGATATTTCTTCTATGTTAGATTTTAGATTTTGGTTATTTTTTACATGTTTGTTCCTAGTTAGAATATTTTGATGTATTTCAACTAAAAAAGACAAGTTTTTTTCTTGGGATGATGGACATATTTTTAAGTCACGGACGTTGAAGAGAGAAAATCAAAATATTATATAGAGGTGCTCCATTTTTGGGTGGTGTGGCATGTCCCAAAAATACGAAAGAATCTAATTTTCTTGAGCTAGTTAGACTTTGAGATTTACGAGGTTTTCGTTGAAGGTGGAGTCTTGGAAGCACACACATGACAAGACAATCCTATTGAAAGGGAAGAAGTATTGTGATGTATACCATTTGGTTACCTCAATGGGTTGGGAGTGGAGGGATCCAAGATTGCTTCCAAATTGCAAATGGTGGTAAGAAGGAAAATCCTGCTGAAGGGGAGGGTAAATTGAAAGCAGTCCTCTTGCAAGTCGACTGGAGGTTGGACTCGGTTAGTTACACATGTTCATTTGCCCGTTGAATCAATTGGAGATAGGACTGTATTGATTCGGTGTGTGTAGCTAGTCACCATGTGAATTGGTGGTGGAAGGCAAATGGTTATATTTTTTGGTTGGTTTGCGTTTGCTAAAAGAAATATTCGCCAAGGTGGAGATTTGTTAGGAAATTGGCTAGTTTTCTTTTAGGTAATTTCTTTTGTGTGAGGAGTAAGTAGTTTCCTAATAGTTTACTTACTTGGATTAGTTGCCAAATAATTTTCTATTTGTACAGAGTTTAGATTGTATGACAAGTTATTTTTTATTATTACTTGGTGTAGTGACCAAATAATATTTCTAATAAATAGGTGGGTTGACTAACTATAAAGACATAACACAAGAGGAAAAAAATCAAATTAGGAATCATGTAGTTCTATACTTGTGGTGAGAGTGTTCTTAGTGGTGAGAGAGATTATACAAGGATTGGGTTCAATTGGAATTCAACTTGTATTCTTGTATGTGTGTTTTTTTTCATAATAAAGAACATGTTTTCTCTTCGTGGACGTAGGCTTGGTAGTTAAGTTGAATCACGTTAAATCTTGTGAGTCACTCATATTCTTATTTTTTATTAAATTATTAAATTCTTGATTTCTTATTAGTTGTGCTTATTCCGCATTTGATCCTAACAGTGCACTTCCCAATTCCAATCCCTTTTCTGTTTCTCTAGTTAGAAATTTTGGCTGCTCAAATTAACTGCATCATGGTCATTGTTAAAATTTCCACTAATGTTTATTTTTTTTAGCCACTAATATTTCCAATTAGCTTATTAAAACAATTAAATATTATGACTATTTGAAGAAATTTTGAATTCTTTTCTATTTTTGTGTGTGTTTGTGAGAACTACAATAGACAGACACATACAAGAACAATATAATCATCATGCTGAAGTTGAATTAGTAGTATAAATTAGGATAGTAAAAGAACTTGACTCGTATAAGGTTAGAGATATATTGTCCCAAAGAAACTATTTCAATTCTATTGAAATGTTTTTATAGGATTAAACAAACCTTCCTTTTTAGAGTATAGGGAGCAGGAACAGTAAAATTAAACCAGCAATTAAGTATATTTTGGGATGATTCAGAAGCAGAAAGGAGGGCTGTATTTATATAGAAATTTTCAAAACGTTGATTTGAGTGGATAAAATTTTTTGCAGAATGTTGGATAGTATTTTCAGGAAAACACCAAAACGTGGGAAAGACCAAGTAAGCAGGTATGACTTGGTTAAAATTCTATCCAAAAAGGTGAATCATGAGAAGATCAAGTAAAACTTTAGTAAACAAGCATGGTAATTTAGTATATTTCAACAGGTGCATGAGAAATTTTATTAGACAGTGAAAAAATATGTTCAAAGAATTTAGTATTCTTTGTCTCAATTATCGTATTGTAGTTAAGCACATCATTTTTCAAAACAAGAAACTTTTATGTAACAATATGTTCAGCATATCCGATAAGCTGTATACAATCAGAGTTTTGGAATCTATTTTTCTCTTCTTAAGTTCAGGCAATAATGCTTTAACAAGAGACCCCCATACTTTTAAATATTTCAAATTAAATTTATAACCTTTCCATAATTTATAAGGTATTTTGCCAATTCTTTTATGTAGAATCTTATTTTATAAGTGACATACAGATAAGATAGTCTCACCCACAAATTATCAGGTGCATGAGAACTAACTAACATAGAGTTCATCATTTTTCTTAGTGTTCTATTTTTCCTTTCAACTATTCCACTAGAGTCAGGTGAATAAGGAGGTATTATTTTATGAATTATTCCTTCCTTTTTACAAAAATTATTCAAAGATAAATATTTTTCTCCTCTATCTGATCTAATTCTTTTTGTTTTTCTACTAAGTTGATTTTCTACCTCAGTTTTATAAGAAATAGAAGCATTAAAATCATCATTTTTACTTCTAAGTAAATACAACTTAGTAAATTTAGAAAAATTATCAATAAAAGTCCCTGCCACACATAATATTTTTTTACCAGCTCTAGTCATAGTTTGCTTTAAATTATCTAAATCAGTGTAAATTAAAGACAATAATTCGATTTTTCTATTTACAGAAAAACAAATCTTTTTGGTAATTTTAGGTTCTGTACATATTTTACATTTATCAATACTAGTTGAATTTAAGCAAGATATTAAGTTTAGAGATTGCATTTTGTTTATATATGTAACATTAACATGTCCTAATTTAGTATGCCACAAAAATATTGAATCAATAATGTAAGCAAAAGAAGATGCATTTTAATTAATGACATTTGAAATGTTCAGTACAAAGAGTCCCCGATTACAATAGTCCTTTCCCACAAACACATTATTTTTGGTTATTACAATCTTATCAGAGTCAAATAACACTTTCGCCCCAACTTTTCCTAACAAGGCTATAGAAATCAGATTCGCCCTAATAGTGGGAACATGCAACACATCATTGAGAGCTAAAGTTTTCCCTGAAATAAGTTTCAAGAGCATTTATATGTGCCCTTACCCAAGACCTTAGCGGTTCTTGAGTCTCCAAGGTAGACAACTTCTTCATCATCTTCTATTGGAATATAGGAGGTAAATGCTTCTCGATTTGCAAAAATGCATGGAGTAACCCCAGTCTACCACCCATTCTTTCACATTAGCTGCAATATTCACTTGAGAAATAATTGCAGTAATAATTTCAACTCCTTCAGTTAGGTTAGTCTTGAGAGGATTAGCTTTTGTTTTGTCATTCTCACTCTTTTCTTGCAGTAAGATGCATGATGATCTTGTTTCCCATAAACAAAACAAGAGCTTTTCTTTTTCTTAAATTTGGGATTATTAGGCGTAATTTGGGGACTTATTCTCATGCATTTTATTATTGCTTTGTACCAGATTTACTTTGAGGGCCATCTCCTTGGCTTTGGCAGATATGTGTTACTAGCTTCTCAACAGTAAAAGTTTTCTCTTTGTGCTTCAGGCTATTTTTAAAGTTGTCCATGAGTCTGGCAACTTCTCTAATAATTAGTACCCCAACAGCAAACTTCTTTGGTAGTGAGATCTCTTTGACTTTCAAATTTTTGAATAATTTTTGGTATTCGTTGATCTGAACATTCATTTCCTTCTCATTAGTCATCTGCTATTGATAAAATTTTCCTATCACAAACCTTCGCTTGGTAGCATCTTCAACAATAAACTTTTAATTAATACTTTCCAAATAATTTTTGATTCCTTATAACTACACGTCAAACAACTTATTAGAAATAATTTGTAAAATAGTGTGGTGACATACCTCATTGGCATGTTGCCATGCTTCCTGTGTCTTGACATCATCATTTGGACTAGGCTATGGATAAAGTAGTGCATGTGCAATTGCATGGACATTGAGCAGAGAAAACACACGTTCTTGCCATCTTTTGAAATTTTAATTTGTGAAAATTTCAATTTCAGATACATCAAAAAAAGGCTTGGCACATGGAAGGGCAACAAGAATAGCTGTTGAAAAAGGTGCAACAACAGATTGGGCTTCAAGGTTGAGCAGCGCCAACAAGAACAGGGCTGACAACATCAGTGTTGAATGCCATAGTTTCTTTAGATTGTAGTATAAATTAGGATAGTAAAAGCACTTGAGTCGTGCAAGAAGATGTATTGTGCTAAAGAAATTATTTCAGTTGTGATGAAATGTTTCATAGGATTAAATAAGCCTTCCTCTCTGGAATAGAAAGAGCAAGAACAACAAAATTAAACCAGTAACTGAGTATTTTTTGAGATGATTCTGAAACAGGAAGGAGAGTTGTATTTATAGGAAAAATTTCAGAACATTTAGTTGAGTGTACATAATTTTCTGCAGAACATTGGATAGTATTTTCAGCAGAATTGTTAGCAGAATGTAAGACCAAGTAAGTGAGTCTAACTTGGATAAAATTCTATCCAAAAAAAGTAAATCGTGGTAATTTAGTAAAACTTTAATGCTTGAATTGGCCTAACTCGGCCACCCCACATGCGTACGAATCCACCACTAGTTCTCTTATCATCACGGATTGAATCCCACTAAAGTGACAATCAATGTAAAGTGATGTAAGTTTCAATAGTTTTCCAATGTGGGATAGAAAATCTTTTGAAATACTTAATATATGCCAACAGAATTTACCTTCGCGGACAATAAAATTTGGACTTACCTTTTCTGATCAATATTTGATCATAATTTTCAATAGTGCATCTATACAAAGTGACAAATACAAAGTAATAAATAAAAGTAACTGATGTATCAGTATATTTGGAAAAAAAAGAAAAGAAATCCGACCGGGTAATCTAAAATTAGAGGGGTCGAGATTTAATAAAATCTTGTCACGTGAAATGGTTTTGACAACTAATTATGAATTTGTGGTTTTGTAATTCATTTTTCAATTTTCAAATGATGGTTCTAATGAAATTATTTGGGTTGCTGCAGTGGTGTTACAGTACTCGTACGTAAGAAAGTCAGCAATTAATCAAAAAGTAAAGTAGCATGAGAAATTAATATCCATCAGATATACTTGATTGTTGATAAATTTAATCTGAAAATTTTCAGTCGTCACAGTGTAGTAAATCTTGATACTTAGAATGTACAAATCTAGATTATTGAATTTTTTTTTTTTTTTTTTTTTGCGGGCTACTAAAACAAGATATTTGAATTTAGTATGTCTTGAAATATTCTAAACTCAACAGCCGAATTATTTTCCAAATTAGTAATTATTTCTTTTAGTAAGAAAAGTTAAAGTTTAGTAAGAGTGTAGGTCCGTATACTCTTTCTTTAGGGAATAGAGAATTAGAGTAGCAAGAGTCGAATTTTAAATTTTTTTTATAGTACCATTCTATTTACCGCTTGAGCCAACTTCTACAGGGAAATTAATAATTATTATGCTTATTAGTGATGTGCTAATTTCAAGTGAGCTATATATGGATTTCTAATAGCTGCAAGGATATTATATGTGAGCGGTCAAGTCACAAAAATTTCATTACAATGAATGTGAGAAATGATTTTTATTAGAAAAATGAAAGAAATTATTACTATACACTATGTAGGAAACCTTAATATGTACTACTGTTGTGTAGTCTAACATGCCCAGGAATTCCTTTTTCTGTTTCACATTTTTTTTTTTTTAATTATTTGGTTTGTTTAATAGTAGTAGTTAAGAAAAAAGAATAGTTCTTGGAATCCCATCAAGGAAATTAAAATGGTATGCCAGTAATCACCTTTTTTTCAAAATATCTGACGTTTCTCCAACATGATGAAGCTTAACTGAAGCAGAAATAAGTAAAGATTGTTTGACAGTCTTCAAGGTTGGCTTCTCTTTAATTCCCCATGTTTGACCAGTTGAGTTTATAGAAAAGGAAATGGAAATTATTTATGATTTATTTTAATTATTTTGCATGAAACTTTTATCCCTTCGGAATCATTTCATCGAATGAGAGAATCCACGAACATGACCTATCATGCAGGAAAAATTAACTCTATTGAATTTGAAATGTCAGTTTTGTTTCTTAAAGCAGTCGATTTTACTATTTATCATACTATTAAAGATTTTTCAACTACATTTTTTGTTTTTGTTTTTTCTTTTTAAAAAAGTCTCATGTAAGAAATACTACAATATTTTATATCTATTACACAGAATTTATTTAACCTTCTATAACAATTGGAGCATAGATTCGACAAGATAAAAGACATGCTAATACAGATTAATTTTTGAAAAATGAAAAGCACAAAAAATACTCTATGCTATAGTAGGATTCCATTTTATACTCAAATAATTCTTTGAATACTTCGTTTCATCCAATCTGTTTTCTCATAAACTTTTTTGTTACAACTTTTCATAGGCGAAAGGATAGAAGAGCTACGTAATATGTATGCTGATTTTATTTGATTTTCCTTCTAAAGAAAATTACAAGAAAATTAAGGGTAAAAAATTGAATTAGGTGACTTTTGTACACAATTTGCTTACACTGTCTCACTACCAAGATTTCCACCTCAAAAATGAAACCATACTACGGCTATATATATTACACATCCTTATATCTCTCATATAAAAGGGTGTAATTTTGAACATCTGACGTGCTGTTTTCTAGAGAATATTGGGGAAAAATTAACAATAATTTCTTCGAAACTGAATGCCGACAATAAATATGAGGATAAGAACCTTGAGGTAAATAGTGTCTATTGGAGGGAACAAGCACGATTCTAAAATTAGTGCATGATAAAGTGACAAAATTACTGATGTATAACTAAATTCGTCAAAAAAATAAAATAAAATCTAACAAAATATTTAAAATTAAAGATTGTTGATTGAATATAATTTTACTATATAGACTGATTTTGACAAGTACTAGTTCCTAAATTTGTGACTTCATAAATCATTTTCCTTCCAAAATATAGAAATGTTAAATAAGTACAGACATTTATTGTAAATTATGTGGCTGCAAAAATATTTAATGCTTGAATAATTGAGGTCTTCTTGGATCAACCTGCCCATCAATTAGTGAAGTTAGGGTTGGTTGCATGAGGTATAGTAGCCTTAGCATCATCTGATGGCTCAGCACTAGGTGTTGGCATCATAATTCCACTTGCATAATTAATTAACCACCAACTCAGCAGGCAAATCCTTATTAATTCCCTTAAAATGTATAAATAGTTTATTTTTTTTTATTTTTTTTTCAAGAGGGGTGTCCGGACCTTTGGGCCCGACTAATCCCCTCCCCTGCAGTCCCAAAACCCATACTACATGACGGTAACTCCCGGAGTTCGAACTGGACATCTCGGAGTAAGGACCCTTTGCGGAAACCAGCTGAACTCCCGGAGGGGTGTATAAATAGCTTAAATGACAACACAATCTGCTGCAGCACCACCTCGCCATGGACCCCCTAAAATGTTCCCAGTCCACCAGTCACATTCAGACACGTGGTCCTCATAAGTCAAATATGCCCCTTAGACTGAAATGTGACCATTTAAACTCACCAAAATAGAAGATTGGAAGCTGTAATAATGATCACTCTTAATCTCAACTGCATGTTTGATTAGCACATATAAACCTGATTTGATGCCTAATCTCTTCAGTTAATCACTGGATAGTTAGAGTTTATTACTGAATGACACTAGATCACCTAGAGAATTTACCTCCTTTTGGCTAAATCTCCCAAGTATGCTGGCTTCTTGAATTTTAGCTGAATGACAAAAATAAATAAATAATTTGATTGCTAATAAATACCATGAATCACCAAATTCAAAAGATTTTAACTAGCAATACTTGATTTTTGTACTTGAAAATTCCTTAGCTTTATTCTATGGTGCTACTTTTATATTTTGAAGAAAACGAGTGATTAATTTAGTCCAAAATATAGAGATGAAGCGTAAATTTTTAAAACATCCGGTGTTGTGTATATTTGCAAAACCACAAGGTGTTTCATATAATTTAATTTGATATGTAAGTATTGTTTGATTGGCTGGCAAATCTGACTGGAAACATTTTTCTATGACACAAAGTAGTTAATAAGAAGAGAGATCCATTGCAAAGAATTACTTGGTTTTGAAGATTCTGGCAATTAGTTTTCTGATGTTGAAGAAGACTGCTTACACATCTAGATGGTTGAGATATCTTTGGATGATCTTCTGGTGGAGTAGTCTTGACTGGTTTGTCAAAATCTTGATAGATGGAGGCCTTGTTGTTTGGTTTCTTATAGCTTTTTTAAAATTGAAAAAATTACTCTTTTTTAAAAAGAATTTGTGGACAAAAAATAAAAAATGTTTTTGCTTTTCATATCAGGTAAACTATAAGTATTTTCAAAAGCAACTCAAATTTTATAAAAGTGTTTTTTTAATTAAAAAATCACCCTCCCCTACCAGTTGGTGACTCTAACTCGTGACCAATTAATTATAAGACAAATATTTTACTATCTAAATTATATTTTTTTGTCCAGTGCTTTTCTAAATTTAAAAAAGGAACAGCTTACAGCTTTTTGATAAATGGTTGAATACAAGGCCATAGTTGAAAGTGGATTTGAAAGCTTAAAACCAAGCTCACCATAATGAGAAGTATAAAACATAGAAGTATGAATTCCAGATGCAAATATACAGTAGTGTGTAAAATTTGAATAGGTCCCTGAGTTGGACTAGAGAATTAGGACAATCACAGGAGAGAATAAATTATTGAAGATATTTATCAAAAAAAATTTCACAAAAAAAAAAAAAAAAAAAAAAAAAATTGTTAGGTATCTGATAACAAATTTTGTGTACAGAAGGAATAGTAGTTGTTAACATTAACGGATTGAAATTTGAAAGTGTTACAATGAACAAAATAAAAATCATGTAATAACTGTAATACAACCACCTAACAATGCCCTTTTAAACTTACCCCATTTTCGCCAGCTCCGGAAATGCCCATCAATAGGCTGGTAAAACTCTGTACCTTTATTTGACCAGGCAACATATCCTGTAAATGATGTGATGATAATTGCATTACTGCCAGTTGATTGTATGTATTCAGCAAGCAGATTTGATCAATTCTGGGATTAGGCTTTTGCAGTCCCCGGGTTATATATGATCCCCAGGGAGAAGCTGATTTCCTCCATTACGTGTAGAAGAGAAGATGAGCACTTATAAAATGAATCATGCACGGTTCATCTAAACTTTCGTTAAGATTTCTGCGCCAGTTTTTGTGATCAAAATTGTGTGCTCGAATTGTGCTGCGGGGCTACCATCAGCTGTCAGGGTTGTCCAGTTATCCTCCCATGTGATACAGTCTGTGCTTCCCAATGTAAGAATTGGTTCTGCAGTAAATTTAATGAAATATACCAGTTAAGGATTTATTAAGCAAAGTTGAGTTTACTGCAATACAAAACATTATAGAAGAAAGCTCTTTCAAGATACAACACCACCTTCCTAAATAAGTCAAGAGGACATACATCGTGAAATTAAGGCAAAAAGGTACCACAAATTTTCTGATAGTCAGACAACAAGTGAGGATTCCATTGACAAATAACTTTGTTTGGTATTGCATCTGATCTTTCAAATTTCAATGTGAAGTACCATCATTTGGTGTACACTGTTATTCCTTATGAATCCAGTACTGCCTCCGTTCAACTAGGTTCCTTAAAACTTACATCTTTGTTCAAGGATTTTTTACATGCTATGTAGTGATGCATCCCATGCACTCTGGAAGCCGTAAGCAAGTTAGGGTTTTGTATCAAGCAAGAGCAGGTTTGCTCAATTAATCGGTCAAATATGGATCCAACTGAAACTTGAAAGAACATGGCCGTTTTTAACAAGGAAATGATACACATTATGTCAGGAACTTGCAAGTTCTTCTAAGTATTTAAATAAAAAAAAACTTCGTAAATATGTTATGTAATTGACAGATAAATTATAGAAACTGACCAGATAAAGTATTATCTACATTAAAGTGAAGTATACTCACCAATTGTAAATGTTTGCCCTTCAACCATGAAGCCTGACTTATCATTACCTGCAAACAACCCAAAACAAACTTAAAATAAGCATATAATGAGTAGAAAAACATAAAATGCAAATCCAGTATTAGAAAACTTGAACTATATGTTTTAGCATCCCCAACTGTAAAAACTATAATTTCAGAATAACAGCAACATGTAATTCTATTCAGAGCATCAATGCAGCATACCTATAGGAGGAGCTTAGTTTTGCAGAGGAAAAGGTATACATCAGAAGCAAGAGGGAGGTCAGAATAATTTAGCCTGTTTCAACTTTCTCCAAGGATGTCATGCCAGGTATTAAGATGTCTTAGGATAAAAGCAGTAGTTTATAAAATACATAGACTATTACAAGTTAAAAGCAAGACCTAATTTTTCAAGAGTATTTTATATCTTTTGGTTATTACAATGTGTCACAAGAAAAATCAAGGTTTACTATAACTTCCACAGATAATTACTCCTTACAAGTAATAGATAAGCCAACCACTTTGGCTTGACTCAGATTCTCCCTACATAATTTGGAATCAGTCAGATTCTCCCGAAATTTCTAATTAGTGAGACCGGATGAGTCCTTTATTATTATGTAAACCAAAGAGTAAGAGGAAAAGAAGAAAATAATAGGAATTACTTTCAGTGTGTAAGGTATGTAAACGGAAGGAATATTACTCGCAATTTAGAGTTACCACTCAAGGGATGTAGACATTTATCGGGACATTACAAACAAATAAGAAATCCAGTTCGGACAAGAGGGAGTACTTAAAATGATTAGATTACTTGCGAATCAAAAGTGCAACCACAGATCAAGATGAAGCTTGTTAAATTTATCTGCTTCTATACTGGCAATAAATGTCAGTCTAGACTGCCTAAAGAGAAATAAACATGATGCTGCCCAAAGAAAGGTGCCCTCTTCATCAACATTGGAAGATCTTGAATTCACCATATTATTTGATTATCTTGTTAATAAAACACAATATAACTTGGTGAAATGAGAGCTCAGCACGACTAGTACTAGTGGTCAGCTGAGGGTGCAGCTATTGCGGTTTTCTTCAGCAAATGTGATAATAAACTAGAAGGATAAAAAATGAGGAATTACTCACGGTGGTGAAATATAAGTGGTTCAGAATGAAAGACGGTCCCAACACCATGTCCAACAAATCGGTCTACCACACCGTAACCAAATTTCTCAGCATGCTCACTGAAATGGCAATTAAGACGGCTCTCAGAGCAGGCAAATATTCTTAAACAACATAATATCTCATTTGCTTAGAAAACTTTCTCATTACTTAGTCTAACTACTACTGAACCACAAAAGGTGACAGATGATGGTAGAATACAAACACTTCTGTTGGTACAAGTAATCAAAGTTTGACAAAGTCCCCAAAATAAAACTTGAAATGTGAAGGATCTTCAATAGGTTTCAATATATTGTGATATTCTTCAGACCCCTCAGCATGAAACATATCTAATTCCAAACACGACGCTTCAAGAATGTAAAAGCAAAAGCAAATCTTTAAGCAGAGACATACAAGGGTGAAAATTGAATAACATTAAAGGTTTAATTCAACCAATCTCTCAAAACCTCAGTGTTGGGTTTGCTGCCAAATGACTGCAAAAATCATCTGATACTGTATGCTCTATCAAACTGAATCCAAAATAACCAATTGTAGTAACAATCAATCATTTTCCTGACACACACATAGGTATCAAATATGTAAACATAAAAATGTGCTTCTACATTTATATATGTTGAGATCGTAATCATACCTAATCTGCTTCCCGATTTTCCTATAAAGAGCACCATCCTTGCAAACAGCAATGCCTTTATGCAAACACTCCTCAGTCACCTGACACAAGGAGAAAATAGGTTGCCCCAAAAAAAAAAAAAAAGAAAACCTTGACTTTAGCCATGATCGAGATAGGACACCAAGTTCTAAGTACTAGCCACAGAGCAGCAGTTATGTAAGCTTTCCATAACAAGACATTATTCCCATACTTGCAATAGCAAGGCCCAGAAAAGTGCAATTCTTTTTTTCTTTTCTAATAGAAACAAAGTTGTACCTTCACAAGCCGTTTCACTGCATCACTAACATTGCCACAAAAGAAAGTTTTCGACGTATCCCCATGATATCCCTGAGTTGAAGCCAAGTAAAATATTCTAAAGTCCAGACTACAAACAAGCAATTATACTGTTAAAATAAAGAGGATAGGAAAGAGAAACATAATGCGGAGGAACCATGCTAGGGAAAAATTAAGGAGAATTTAGAACAAATGAAAGAAACAAACAGAATTCATTAGGATCCCTTAGCAACTCCTGAGTAGGTATATGAAAAAACACAGGTTCTAATGAAAGAAACCATTAGGTTTTCTATTAATATTAAGCATGTAAATCACATATACAGAAAGATACTTGCATTGTTTTAATATTGCAACAAGGAACTTCATTTTCTAACCATGCTGTCTCTTATACACATCTAGATTTTTTGTGGGGGGGGGGTGTGGGGGGAGAGACACTTGTGGAAAGGCAAAGTGATTAATCTGTTCTATATTCAGCAAAACAGTCCCTTTAATGTCTTCTGAATCAGCAAATGAAAAGCCCAATAACAATATTGGACAACAGTAAACAAACTTACATTTAAGTAGACTGTCACATCAATGTTTATTATGTCTCCATCCTGCATGGCAGATACAGGACATTTGGGTAAATCACCACTTCTCCAGAGAAGAAGGTAAATGCTAAGTATACACACAACCTGTAGCTGATGAGAATCAGGTATCCCATGGCACATACACTCATTCACTGATGTGCATACACTCTTTGGGAAGCCTCCATAACCCAAAGGTGAAGGATAAGCACCAGCATCAATTATCATTTGGTGCACCGCCTTATCGATTTCATTTGTCGTCACTGATGGCTAGTTCAAATAAAGAGTCAATTAATATGACAAGTAAAAGGATCCTAAACATCAAATCGAAACATAAGCAAAACTGAGTAGGAAATATCACATGTATGTATGAACCGTACCAATTGCAATGATAATGTAGCACTCTTGTAATGCTACTTATATTAGAGACTGAGAGGAATTCAATACTTGACATTCTCCTGGCCCACTCCAATAAACAAAAGAAAGAAAGAAAAAGAAGGTGAAACCATCTGAGGTAACAAGATTAATGAAATGCACTGATTAAGTTTTGAGGAAGGAGCAGAGTGTATAAAAGGAGTAAACATAAGCAAGACATGAACCAGTCCCACTTAAAAAAAGGAAAACAAAACTTTTGAGAAAGAGGAGGGAGAATCTGCATTAACCTGAAGCAGAAAGATTTTCAAATTAAACTTGATCAATACAAAGTCAATGGAAGAGCTGGGGAAAAGATTAAGATCTTCTAATATTAACACTCACTTCTAGCGGTCACATTAACTTATCCATAGCTTGCAAGTCAGGGAAGCATCTAATTACGACGGAAATTCAAAGAAGATTTCCATTTCTCACTTAAGCAGCTCTAAAACTAAATACTTCAAGGTTTTTTAATCAATACGTCAAGGCTTATGATATGCGTTTTCCTTGAATCTTCAATCTCCTATGTAGAACATGTCACGCCATTAAATTGCTAAAAAATTGAACCCAATAACCTGCAATTTATCATACAAGATTACTTCAATTTTCTTTTAATGTTTCAACTGCTTTTGGAATCAGCTTCTGAATCAAAAGGGATTTGTGGAAATTCACAATGAAAAAAAAAAAAAAAAAAACAAACAGTTGCAAGATACTTTTTTTTTAAAATTTTTTGAGAAACAGTTGCAAGATGTTTAATCATTGTAATGTCATCATAATTGAATGCTGCTCAATTTACAATGAATATGAAGTTTCAGAATAAGGAATGTATAGTTTGTGCAATTTAACTTAAATAGTTAATTAGGATTTAATTGGTATGTATTATGACCACTGTGAGTAAGCATAAAAACCTATTGATCACGCTTGTAAACTTGGGGAACAAAAACTAGCTATTGTTATGATAACATAGTGCTAAGACTGATTATTATCTTTAAAGTGAATACATAAAGTAAATTCTCACCCTAACCAGTGTTCCTGCATAATCTAGCACCCGGGCAGCAAGTTCGCCAGCAGCCCTCATTCGAGAAATGCCTTCTGAATCATGAATCTGATATTCTTTTGAAATTTCTGGCAATAAATTTGTGCCTACATACGGAGGGCTTTGGTATGTGATCAGGCACAGGAAGCCGTTGTGACACTTTTCCGCGCCTCAAAGGTGGCCTTCTTTGTGAAGTAGTTGAAGTTCGAAATTCACGCTCTCTTTAACAGTGATGAAGATGTAATCGAATGAAAACTAAACAACTCAGGTTCCGAGAAGCATGACAAATTAACAAATGAATACGCCAAACAATAAAATTTTCAGATTATTCAAACATTTGGTTAAATTCGATTAAATGTACTTAAACAAACATCCTGTGCATCCAATATAGTAGGTCCATTCTAATAATTATGGAATACTTATAGAATACAAATAGCATTTTAGGCCGTAGGCAGAAATTGTGGATGATGTAATTTAAAATACAACTAGAGATTACAGAGATATAACTGAAACAGATGATAAGGGTGCGAAAAAAGAATAAAGATGTGGGTATTGTGTTGTTATCTCAGTAAAACAGGTTCACCTTTCTTTTCTCATATCAATTGCTAATTTAATTACTTCTTTGAAGTACCGTTACTACAAATGAAATACACCATAAGGTTCTACACTAGCAAATAATCCATTCTCTGTCATAAGCACCACTATATACCTTCACAGGCTCATCTCATATCCTTTTTTAAATAGACCATATAATGCAAAGAAATATCCAAAAAAAATCTCCTTTTTTCAGTCCAATTTTGCACCACAGCTAAAGTCAATCCCATACAATTTATCTTTCACGCTAGATTGAAAATAAAAGATGAATAAAAGAATAGCACAAGAAACAGAGTAAACAAAAAGACAAGACACAGTACTGAACGTTATATACTAAAGCAGTAAATAGCATTACCTTCTTATTCTAATGGCCTCCTCCAAGCCTGAAATTCTTTTTGAATAAACAACAAGACCCTTCTTTGCAGTAAAGTTTGAACCTTTACCTATATTTTACACAAATTCAAGAAAAAACAAAATATGCCCAGAATCAATAATAGCTAAAAATACACAGCAAAACCAGTAATTTATCACTAAAATTCCCTATTGAAGATTCTGCAACTTCTAAGCATAACAAATAATGGGTTTGGAAAGAAATAAGTAGTTAAAAATGATTGAACTAACAAAAGGGATTAAATATGAGACACTAAAATATAGGGATAGTTCTACACTCTTGTTAGGAACTATCCTATTCGAAAACTTATAAATATATATTTTTAAAGTATATAATATTATATTATAAATTTTTAAAGTATAACGAGATATAACCGTAAAAGTTTTCAAATTTATATACCTAAAGTTGACGGGTAAGAGGTAAGTGGGGATCCCATGAAACAATTCGATGAAGAAGATGAGAATGATAAGGAGTTGAGTTCACCATCAAAGGAAGTTTTTGAGAATTTAAGTGTTGCTGCAGCAGTTGTACTAACTGCATGAGGAAGTGTACTCACAAAAGCCATTTCTCAGGTAAGCAAAAGGCTGGATGGGGGGACGAGGGAGTGGAAGGGGATAATGAAGATTTCCAGGTTAAATGGACCGGGTCAAACTAGCACTTGGGCTTTCAAATCTTGCCTCGTTCGAGCCCAACTTTTGGGAGCTCGACCCGTTTTATTTTCAAAATAGTTCGAGTTCAAGTAATTCATTATTAATGTTTTTTGTTTTTTTTAAAAGAAATTCATTATTAAAGTTAACTCGACCCATTTACAAATCTAGATTATTGAACATTTTTGAGTGTACGTGTGTGTGTGTTTTTTTTTGTCTACTAAAAAAGATATATGAATTTAAAACATCTTGAAATATTCTAAACTCAACAGCCAATTTTATTTTTTCAAATTATCAATTACTTTTTTTTTATAAGGAAAATTAAAATTTAGGATAAGTGTAGGTCCCGTCCCCTCTTTCTTTTTGGACAAGACAGATCATCTACAAAAATAAGAGATTTGAGAGTAATAGTCGAATGTTAGATTTTTTTATGATGCCATCTTATTTATCATTTGAGCTAACTTTTATGCAAAAATTAATAAGTATTATGCTTATTAGTGATGTGCTTCTTTCAAGTTAGACTATATATGGATTTCTAATAGCTGCAGGGATACGGCATGTGGGCTGTCAAGACACAAAAATTTCATTACAATGAATGTGAGAAATGAATTTTGTTAGAAAAATGAATGAAATTACTATAGTGGGAAACCTTGATATATACCACTGTAGTCTAACATACCCAAGAATTCCCCTTTCTGACAAAAAAAAAAAAAATTATTTGATTAATAGTACTAGTCAAGAATAACCAAAGCAAAAATAAATAAGATTGTTTGACATGACAGTCTTCCAGGTTGGCTACTATTTTCCCATGTTTGTCCAGTTGAGTTTATAGAAAAGGAGATGGAAATTATTTATGATTTATTTTTAATTATTTTGAATGGAAATTTTTATTTTTCTTGTGAATGATGGACAGAAATGGTATAGGTTTCAAATTCTAATTTCTCTATGTTTTCATGCATGCATATGCAATTGGAATCATTTCATCGAATGAGAGAATCCACGAACATATGTATATTTACATTTGAATTATCCACTTCACGAAGCTAGAACTGGATTCTATAGTAAAGTTTACTATTTATTATGCTATTAAAGATTCGTCTTAGAAAAAAAATCTCATGTAAGAAATACTATAGTATTTAATTTATGTCTATTACATATTCAACTTTCTATAACGATTAGAGCATAGATTCAACAAAGATAGTAAAAATAAATTTAAAAAAAAAAACTCATCTTTCCCCTACTTTTTAATAACTCGAACTCAAACTATAGGACACAAGAGAAGCGTCTTACCACCTAAACTGCACTCTATTATCACTAAAAAATTAAATAAAAAAAGTTCATGCATGAAAGACATGGTACTGCAGATTAATTTTTGGCGAAACTGGTAATTAATTTGTTGCTTTCTATAATTGCAATTAACTCTATGCTATCTCATCAAAAATGGAAAGGGAAAAAAATCTCTATCCTATAAAAGGACTCCGTTTTATGCTCAAATAATTTCTTTGAACACCTCATCTCATCCAATCTTTTTCTCATAAACTTTTGAAGGTGGTTACAACTTTTTCACAGGCGAAAGGATAGAAGAGTTCACATCTATGTTGATTTTATTTGATTTTCCTTCCAAGAAAAGGATCCATGGACCAATATATATATTTCATATAAAAAAGGGTTCTAGTTCTTGGAAATTACAATTTCTGTTTGTGCTATTTTCTAGAAAATATTGGAGAAAAATTAACAATAATTTCTTCGAAATTAGAAGCTGACAATAAATATGAGGACATGAGCCTTGAGGTCAATAGTGCTTATTGGAGGAAAAAACACCCTCCTAAATTTTTTTTTTTTTTTTTTAAAAAAAAAAAGAGTGATAAAAAAAAAATTCTTACTGCAAAAATAATTGATGCTTGAATAATTGTGGCCTCCTTATACTATCAAACTGCACATCAATTAGCGAAGTTAGGGATGGTTGCATGAGGTATAATAGCCTTAGAATCAGCTGATGGCTCTGCAGGGCTTCTTTTGTATAGATCAGATCAAGGTACTGTATGTTGAAAATTTGGACAGATATTAAAATAATAAAAATAAAACAAAATTTGTGAGACATGTAATTATTGTTTTTGAAAGTGATTTTGCCCCCCACGAGACTGTAATCCACTGATACAAATGAGATCACCGGGCAGTCATTCTACAGGATTCAACGTCAACGTCAACGTCGGTCGCGTCTACTTACAAACAAGATTTCGAACTCAACACACTACTCAGTTCCAAGGAAGAAAATGAGAGAGAACAAAAAAGAGAACTTTTTCATTGTGGGTTAAAGAGGACCTCAAGGCCTCTATTTATAGTGATAAATTCAACCAGTATTTGGAAGTCACAACAATGCCTTGAGAGAAAATGTAGGTAACCTGATAGAAAATAAAGGAAATAGGTAATTCGTGTACCTTGAGAGAAAAGATGAAAACTATACGTAAGTAAAGTTCACATGAAATAGGTAATTAGTACAGACCAAAAATATAGGAAAGAAAAAAACATGAAGGAAGTAAAACTTTAATGGTTCTCACGCACACTCCATAAACTACTCTACACCACTCCGAGCAGCAGGCGCGTGTATGTGTTTGAGAAAAATTCCTAAATCATCAACCATGCATAGTTTGGACTTCCAACTACTGTTGCACATTGGAAAAATACCAAACACATATAAGGTGAAAACATTCAACACAAAATTTCAATGTGGGACTAAAAAAATCACAAAAGGAGGGAACACAAATGGAGGAAAAATCAAATTTAGTGAAATTGTATTTTGGAGATAAACTTCCAACAATCCTCCATATGGCTCGAAAATACAAAAGTGGTATTAAGTAAAGAAATCTAACACATAAATGACGATGTCTTTTGGATTTGAATCGCACTTAGTGCATTCAACAAAAAAGTATATGAAGATAGGTGATAAAAGTCTTGAATCTTTCTCCTTGAAGCATACTCCTATATCTAAGCACATGTTAGATTTTGATCCATTATAAACTCTCGGTTTGGTGCCTTTTCAGGCTATGCATCCTACCTGGATGTTCATGAGTACTCTAAAAGAGACATACCCATTAGTCTCATAGGAAGCGGCCCCCACTTCCATACTCATATAGGTGAGCATATCAAGTGTGTACTGACACACACTACCTATAAAGGATATAAGTTCATTAAGAATTATTGACTCAATTCTCACAAATTATAGACAGTAAGTACTATCTACACCATAGGGAGGGACCACATTTGATAGTGCAATAGGAACATCTTTGTGACTTGTTATTACCCATTGAACCTATTTCATGGTATCTCTACTAACGTAGGTTGGGTTGCCATCACATTCAATTCCCATCAACAGATCTAAGTCCCATCCCCCTCGATGTGTCTTGGACTAATTTTCGGTGCAGTCCCTTAGTCAAAAAATCAGTCAAATTCTTTTCAGACCTTACGAAATCCATGGCGATGACCCCATTGCACATGAACTGTCTCACAATATTGTATTTCAAACAGATATGCCAACTTTTCCCATTGTAAATTTTGCTTTTTGCCCTAACAATCGCTACTTGTGATTGATCACAATGCAAAAAAACCAGAAGACATGGAATTCGATTACAAAGGAATGTTAGTCAATAAATTACGAAATCATTCTGCTTCTGAACATGTCAACTCTAAAGCAATAAATTCAGATTTATGGTAGATTTAGCATTACATGTTTATTTAGATGATTTTCAAGAAATAGCACTTCTAACAAGAGTAAAAATATAACCACTTGTGAAGTTAGTCTCATTATTATCAAACACTCAATTAGCATCACAGTAAGTTTCTAGCACAGAAGGACTATCAGAAAAATAAAGTCTTAAATGCATGGTGCTTTTAAATATCTAAGCAATCTAGATAATGCATTCCAATAACTTTTATCAGGATTATGCATCTATCTACTCAATCTACCAATAGTATATGCAATATCAAGACGAGTACAATTTATCAAATACATCAGATTCCCAATAATTTTTGCATATTCAGTTTGTGAGACACTATCACCTTTATTCTTTCTTAAGTGCACGCTAGAATCATAAGGTATACTCACAGAATCCAAATCAAATTGGTTAAACTTTTTAAGGATTTTTTCAATACAGTGTGATTGAGAAAGCATGAAACGATTGTTAAATTTAGTTAACTTAAGACCCAAAATAACATCAATTTCACCCATGTCTTTCATATCAAAATTAGAAGTAAGGAAAGATTTGGTTTGTTTAACAACAATTTCATCAGTTCCAAAAATAAGTATATCATCAACATATAAACAAATCAAAACTCCAACATTTTTATGAAATCTGCTATTAACACATCTATCAGATTCATTTACTTTAAAACCATTAGAGACAAGAGCCCTATCAAATTTTTTATGCGATTGTTTAGGAGTTTGTTTAAAGCATACAAGGATTTAACAAATTTACACACTTTATGTTATTATCCTTCAACAACAAAACCCTCAAGTTGATGCATGTATATTTTCTCATCCAATTCACTATTCAAAAAAACAGTTTTCACATTCATTTGGTACACATCAAATTAAAAATAGAAGCAATAGCAACAAGCACTCTAATGGTATTATTCTACCAACAGGTGAATAAGTATCAAGGAAATCAATACTTTCCTTTTGGATAAAACCCTTGGTTACTAAACGCACCTTGAATTTATCAATAGAACTATCAAACATTAATTTTTTTGTAAATATCCACTTACAACTAATGGGTTTACACCCTCTAGATAAATCTACCAATTCTCAGGTGTGATTACTTATTATGGATTCTAGTTTATTTCTAATTGCTTCTTTCCAAAAGCTGGCATCAATTGAATTCATAGCCTATTTATATGTTTTCGGATCTTCTTTAGTTATGAAAGCAGTTATAAAATTAGGTTCAAAATAAGTTTTCACTCTTGCTCTTTTAATTCGTCTCAGTTCTTGACTTTCTTCATTATCATGTTCTTTTAAATTTTGAAATTCTCGAGACAACATTTTTACAGAATTCTTATTCATTGGAAAAATATTCTCAAAAAATTCAACATCTTTAATTTCCAAAATATGACACTTAGACTCCAAAACCAAGAACTTATATGCAACACTATAATGTGCATTCCCAATAAAGACACTATCAACAGTTTTATACCCAATTTTATTCCTTTTAAAGTAAGTATCCCTACCTTGGCTAGACATCCCTACACTTTGAGATACCCAAGGTTGGGAGCATACCCTTTCCAAAATTTGTAAGGTGTCTTTAAAGTTTTCTTGTGAGGTATTCCATTAAAAACATGACTAGAAGACAAGATAGCCTCCCCCACATGTTAGTAGGTAACTCCGAATTTATTAACATCTCATTCATCATATCTTTAAGAGTCTTATTTTTCCTTTCTACAATGCCATTCGATTGAGGTGAGTAAGGTAAAGTAGTCTCGTGAATTATACCATTTTATTCACAAAACTTTTTGAGCATATTAGAATCATACTCAGATCCTCTATCAGACCTAAGCCTTTTAACCTTTTTCCCTAGCTGATTTTCAACTTCATTTTGGAATTTAATGAATATTTCTTCATCAACTTCGTCTTTTTGACTAAGAAGATAGAATTTAGTGTATTTTGAGTAATCATCAATGAAGGTGATATAATATTTCTTTCTACCTTTATCATATTGTTCCTAAAATTCCTAAGATCACTATGAATTAAATCGAATAGACTACTGGTTCTTTCAATAGATTTAAAGGGTTTCTTATGATATTTAGCTTCTACACAAGTTTCACATTTTGTGAGCTTATGCTCAGTTAGGTTAGAAATCAAATTTGAATTTTTTATTCTTCTTATGGAGTCAACATTCACATGTTCTAATCTAGCATGCCACATATCAATAGAATCAACAATATAAGTAAAAGTAGCATTCTTATTCATTCTATTGTAAGTAGTATCAATTACAAATAAACCCCCATAGCAAAAACCTTTCCCATAAAGTCCCCCATTCCTAAGCAAAACTAACTTATTACCTTCAAAAAATAAGTTTAATGGTAGCTTTATTAAGCAAAGAATTATAAATTAAATTTCTTCTCATCCATCTATAGATGGAACATGCAGCACGTTAGTCAAAATAATAGTCTTTCTAGAGGTAAGAGTCAAAAGGATTTTTTTTTTCTTGCCTAAAACTAGAGTAACACGAACATCTCCAAGGAAGACTTGCTCCTCATCGCTCACTCCTTTATACTTAAGGAAGTAATATTTGTCAACAGCGATATGCTTTGTTGCCCACAATCCATTCGGTCACATCATGAGCCAAGTTTGCATCGGAGACAACAACAACAATTGCCTTATCATCACCTTCAGCTAAGTTCACTTGATTGGCCGGTTGCTACTCTTGTTCCTTGCGAAATTTGCATTCGTTTGCCTTGTGACCTAAAACTCCACAGACATAGTAAGGTTTTTAAACTTTTTATTAATCTTACGAAACTTTTTAAACTTACTGGACTGCTTACTGTCCTGATTCTGACTATTATTGTTCCAACCCTTCTTGGGTTCACGACTTTTGCCGTTGAACCTTCGAGAAACTTCTTCAAGCTTGCTATCCACCAGCCAAATTAACCTTGGTTGCAAACTCTTGAGCCAAATCAGACTTATGCTTCAGAAGATTGCTTTCCTTGATTTAGATGTGGGATATCACCTCATCAAGTGTCATTGTAGTTTTGTCATATTTCAACATACTCCTGTACTCTTTCTAGGACGATGGCAGTTTCTCAATCAAAACAGCAGCCTAGAAACATCATCAATTTTCATGCCCTCTTGAGTGATGTCTAGAATAATATTCTAGTATGTATGAATTTGGTTGGTGACTGATTTGTCGTCTACCATCTTGCAATCTAGGAACTTGACGACCATATACTTTTTTTTTTCCAACATCTTCAGAGTTGTAATTTTTGTCTAGAGTCATCCATATTTCTTTGGCAGATTTATATGGACGATACAGATCAAATAGGGCATCGGTAATGAAATTTAGCACGTAGTTCGATTGTCATCAGTTTAAACCCTAATGGATTCGGAAGGGGTAGCATCTCCGAATAGGACATAATCCACTTTGAAGGTTTGCAGATGTGAAAATAAAACCTTTTCGGACCAGCGTTTGTAATTTTTGTCGTCGAACAATTACAATTTAGACATGTCAAGATCACCAATGTTGGCCATCACAGCAATAGAAAAATCACTTTTCAAAATTGTTGAAATTTTGGATAGAAAAATAATAAAAGTATAACAGAATTTGCCGAAGCGTGTAATCACTGTTCTTGAAAGTGATTTCGCCCTCCACCGGACCGTAATCCACTGATGCAAATGAGATCATCGGACGGTCACTTTCCAAGATTCAATGGCAGTTTCGGTCGCGTGCACTTGCAATGTTTCAAACTCAACACAGGACTCCTCAATACCAAGGGAGAAAAAGAGAGAGAACAGAAGAAGAGAACTTTTTCGGTGTGTGTTAAAGAGGATCTCAACGCATCTATTTATAGTGATAAATTCGGTCATAATTTGGAAGTCACAACACTGTCTTGAGAAAAAAGATAAATAACTTAAGAGAAAAGAAAGGAAATTCGTCTGCTTTGGGAGAAAAGATGCACCGGGAACTATACATAAGTAAAATTCATATGAAATAGGTAATTGCATGGAATATGTAATCAGTACAGATAAAAAATATAGGAAAAAAAACGTGAAAGAAGTAAAACTCTAATGGTTTACACGGACACACCACACCTCATCGCGCTGGGCCCGATAGGCATGTGTATGTGTTTGAGGAAAATTCCCAAACCATCAACCATGTATAGTCTAGGTTCCTAAATAAGGTTGCACATTGGCAAAACACCAAACACATCTAAGGTGAAAATATTCAATACAAAATTCTAACGTGGGACTAAAGAATTCATAAAAGAGGGAATACAAATGGAGAGAAAATCAAATTTATTGAAATTGTATTTTGGAAGTAAACTTCCAACACTATAATGTGGATAATGCGGATCTTTTAGTTCATGACGAATCACATCACTCATGTTGCATATCACCATGCCACAAACCGGCTTAGAATTTTCCGCATTAGCACTACCAACTTATCCACTAACTCAGCTGGAAACAGTATATCATGTTATTTGTTAAAAGAACATGAATTTTTATTTCCAAACTAATTAGTAATGAGTGGTGTGATCCATGAACCTTATTAATTAGTCCAAAATCTTTAAGCTATTCGATATAGGATATTTTATATTTAATATTATTAATAACAAAATTATCTTAGTGTATGGATAAGTTAATGAGAAAATATTTTATACACTGTCTGTGTATAAAATTTTTTATATCATCAAGTTTAGATACATGTCATATGTACAAAAATAACTTTTAAAATTTAAACAATATATATGTGACATGCATCTAAATCCGATGGTGTAAAACTAATTTTGTACACTGATGGTGCATGAAAAATTTACACCAAGTTAATTGGTGAAAAACAAAATTTGGTAGGTTAACTTATATTATAATTATATACCAATGTGGAAACATAATCTGGACTTTCCTGAGAAGTTTCCAACTAGAAAAGTATGAATGCCACATGCAAGTATATAGTAGTAGTATAAAATTTGATTCTCCTGAATTGAACTGGAGAATTAGGACAATCACATTAGAGAAGAATTTGATCCTGAGTTGACATTAACTGTCTGAAAGTGTTACAATCAACAAAATATGGTAGAGTTAGACTATACATATAAATCGTGTCATACTACTCATTTCTGTGGAGAACTGTAATATGAGCACCTTACAGTGCCTATACAATTGCAAAGAATTATAAACCCTGTCAACTGCTCCGGAAATGACCATCAATTGCCAGTAAAACTCTGTACCTTTAATTTGACCAGGCAACATATCCTGTAAATGAAATGCTGGTAATTGCATAACTGCCAGAGGAATGTGTCTATACAGCACGCAGATTTGATGAATACTGGGATTATTACTTCTTGCCTGGTGCTTTTTCCGTCCCTGGGTTATATATGATCCCGTGGAGGCGTTGATTTCCTCCATTACATGAAGAATCACGCATGATTCATCTAAACTTTTGTTAAGATTTCTGCGCCAGTTTTTGTGATCAAAATTGTGTGCTCGAATTGTGCAGCAGGGCTGCCGTCGGCTGTCAGGATTGTCCAGTTATCCTCCCATGTGATAAACTCTGTGCTTCCCAATGTAAGAATTGGTTCTGCAGTAAATTAATGAAATATACCAGGTAAGGTACTGAGGATTTACTAATAAAATTTGAGTTTGCTGCAATATGCAACCTTATATAAGAAAATCTTTCAAGATACAACACCACCTGTCCTAATAAGTCAAGAAGACAAATATAACGAAATTATGGCAAAAAGGTACCACAAAATTTTCTGCAAGTCCAAACAGCAGTGAGGATTTGATTGACAAATAATCTCGTTTTGGTATTGCATCTTTCAAATTTCAACCTGACGTACCATCATTTGGTGTATACTGTTATTCCTTATGAATGAGGTACTGCCTCCTTTCAACTTGGTTCCTTAAAAACTTTTTGCTTGATTTGAGGAATTTTTACATTCAATGTCGTTATGCATCCCATGCACTCTGGAAGCTTAAGTGAGCAAGTTAGGGTTTTTGTATCAAGCAAGAACAGGTTTGTTCAATTTATTGGTCAAATATGGATTCAACTGAAGGCCAGTACTTGAAAGTACATGGTTCACTATAATAAGGAAATCATACACATTATTATGTTAAGAACTTGCAAGTTCTCCTCAGCACTTAAATAAACTCAGTAACTATGTCATGTAATGGACAGACAAATTATTGAAACTGACCAGATAAAAGCATTATCTACATTAAAGTGAAATATACTCACCAATCGTAAACGTTTGCCCTTCAACCATGAAGCCTGACCTATCATCACCTGCAAACAACCCAAAACATAACTAAAAATTACTAGTAAAACTTTGAGAGTATGAGTAGAAAACAACACAAAATGCAAATCCAATATTCGAAAACTTAAACTATATGTTTTAGTATCCCCAAGTGCAAAAAAATAGAATTTCAGAATAACAGAAACATGTTTCTATTCAGAGCATCAACACAGCATACCTATAATAGAGGAGGAGCTTAGTTTTGCAGAGGAAAAGGTATACATCAGGCAAAAGGGAGGTCAGAATAATTTAGCATGTTTCAACTTTTTCCAAAGATACCATGCCAGGTCATATTGAGATGTCTTAGTCAGGACAAATGCAGTAGTTTATAAAATACATAGACTATTACAAGTTTTATGCCAGCCCTAAATTTTCAAGAGTATTTTATATTTTTTGGTTATTATAATGTGTTGTGAGAAAAGTCAATGTGTTACTATAACTTCCACAGATAGTTACTCTTCCAAGTAATAGACAGGCAAACCACTTTGGCTTGACTCAGATTCTCCCTACATAATTTGGATTTTGGCATAAGTCAGATTCTCCTGAAATTTCTAATTACTGAGACCAGATGAGTCCTTCATTATTAACCGAAGAGTAAGCAGAAAAGAAGAAAATAATAGGAGTTACTTTCAGTGTGTAAAGCATGTAAAGGGAAGGAATATTTCACAGTCTAGAGTTATCATTCAAGTACTTAATAGGATGTAGACATTTTACCGGGAAGTACAAAAAAATAAGACTTTCAGTTTGGGACAAGAGGGAGTACTTAAAATGATTAGATTACTTGCCGAATCAAAAGTGCAACAGTAGATCAAGATGAAGCTTCTTAAGCTAATCTGCTTCTATACTGGCTACAAATGTCAGTTGAGACTGCCTAAAGAGAAATAACCATGATGCTGGCCGAAGAAAGGTGCCTCCTCATCAATGCTAGAGGATCATGAATCCACCATATTATTTGATTATATTGTTAATAAAAAACAATAAAACTCCGTGAAATGAGAGCTCAGCAAGACTATTACTGCCGTCAGTGGAGGGTGCAGCTGTTGCAGTTTTCTGTAGCAAATTAGAAAATAATACTAAAAGGATTAAAATGAGGAATACTCACAGTGGTGAAATATAAGTGGTTCAGAATGAAAGACGGTCCCAACACCATGTCCAACAAAACAGTCTACCATGTAACCAAATTTCTCAGCATGCTCACTGGTTGGAAATGGTAATTAAGACGGTTCTCAGAGCAGGCAAAATATTCCTAAAACAAAATAACATCTCATTTGTTTTAGAAAACTTGCTCATTACTTAAAACTTGGTCTAACTACAACAGAACCACAAATGGTGACAGACGATGGTACAGTACAAAAACTTCTGTAAGTACAAAAATTCAAGTTTGACAAGGTCCCCGACATAAAACTTGAAATGTGAAGGATCTTCAGTAGGATTCAATATATTGTGATGCTCTTCAGATCCTCAGCATGAAACATATCTTATTCCAAACACACTACTACAAGAATGTCCAAGCAAAAGCAAATCTTTCAGCAGGACATACAAGAAGGGAACAAAACTAAATAACATCAAAAGTTTAATTCAACCAATCTCTCAAAACCTCAGTGTTGGGTTTGCTGCCAAATGACTGCAAAAAACATGAGATACTGCATGCTCTATCAAATCGAATCAAAATAACCAATTGTAGCACTCATTGTCTCGACACACATGTAGGTATCAAATATGTAAACATAAAACGTGCTTCTACATTTATATGTGTTGAGATCTTAATCATACCAAATCCGCTTCCCAATTTTCCTATAAAAAACACCATCCTTGCAAACAGCAATGCCTTTATGCAAACACTCCTCAGTCACCTGACACAAGGAGAAAATTGGATGCCAAAAAAGGAAAAAAAGAAGAAGAAGGGAAACCTTGACTGAAGCAATGTTTGGGAGATAGTACACCAAGTTCTAAGAACTAGCCAAAAAGCAGCAGTTATGTAAGCTTTCCATGACAAGACATGATTCTCACACTTGAAATTGCAAGGTTCAGGAAAGTGCAATTCTTCTTTTCTTTTCTAGTAGAAACAAAGTTGTACCTTCACAAGCTGTTTCACTGCATCACTAACATTGCCACAAAAGAAAGTTTTCGACGTATCCCCATGATAACCCTGAGATGAGGCCAAGTAAATTCTTCTAAGGTCCAGACTACAAACAATAAACAGTTAAAATATGGCCAAGAGGATAGGAAAGAGAAACATAATGTGGAGGAACCATGCTAGGGAAAAAATTAGGGTTCATCTTTCATGCACTGTCGGTGTAAAAATTTTTTTACACCATTGAGTGTGGATGCGTGTCACACATGCAAAAATGACATTTGAAATTCAAACAATGCACACAAACCCGATGGTGTAGAAAATTTTCTACACTGATGGTGCATGAAAGATTAATCCATATAAGGAGAATTTAGAACAAATGAAAGAAACAAAACAGAATTCATAAGGACCCCTTAGCAACTCCTGAGTAGGTATACGAAAAAACCATAGGCTGTGACAAAAGAAAACATTAGGTTTTCTATTAATATTTCTATCAACCATGTAAGCATATTAATTACAAATAGAACGATACTAAAAGTTATAAAGATTTGAGATGACAGCAAGATGCATTGTTTCGATATTGAGGATCAGAAACTTCATTTTCTAACCATAAAGAAATATAAGGCCGGAACTTGTGGGAAGGCAGCTTAATGATTAACCTACTCAACATTCAGCAAAAAAGTCCCTTTAATATCTTCAGAATTAGCAAATGATAAACCCAATAACAATATTGGATAACAGTAACTCAACAAACTTACATTTAAGTAGACTGTCACATCAATATTTATTATGTCTCCATCCTGCATGGCAGATAAGTACATTTGGGTAAATCACCATATTTTGCCAGAGAAGATGGTAAATACTAATTGCACACACGACCTGTAGCTGACGTGAATCAGGTATCCCATGGTACATACACTCATTGACTGATGTGCAAACACTCTTTGGGAAGCCCCCATACCCTAAAGGTGAAGGATAAGCACCGGCATCAATAATCATTTGGTGCACCGCCTTATCGATCTCATTTGTCGTCACAGATGGCTAGTTCAAATCAAAAGGAATCAATATGACAAGTAAAAGGGTCCTACATCAAATGGAGACATAAGCAAAACTTAGGAAATATCACCTGTATATATGAACAGTACCAATTAAATTCAGCATTGATAATTTAGCCCTCATGTAATGCAACTTATATTAGAGACTCGGAGGAATTCAATACTTGACATTCTCCTGGCCCACTACGATAAACACAAGAAAGAAAAAGAAGAATGTGATACCATCTGAGGTATCAAGAAGGTTAAAAGGTTAATGAAATACACATACTATGTAAGGAAGGAGCAGAATGTATAAAAGGAGTAAAAAAAAGCAAGACATGAACCAGTCCCACTTAAAAGAGGGAAAGCAAAAATTTTGAGAGAGAGAGGGGGGGGGGGAGTTTGCATTAACCTGAAACAGAAAGATTTTTGAATCAAACTTAATCAATACAAAGTCAATGATAGAGCCGGGGAATGGATCACGATCCTCCAACATTAACACTCACATCTAGTGCTCACATTCTTACAGTTATTCTGAAAGTCTCCTCCAACCCTTCCGTAATGACATATAAGCTTATCCATAGTTTGCAGTCAGGGAAGCTTCTAACTAAGACAGCACAAATTCGACAGAAGATTTCCATTTCTCAATTAAGCCCTTCTAAAACTAAAGACTTCAATGTTTTCTTAATCAATACATCAAGGCTTATGATTTGCAATTTCCTCACATCTTCAATCTCCTATTAAACATGTCAGACCATTCAATTGCTTAAGTATTGAACCCAATAATGTGCAATTCATCATATAAGATTACAAAAGAAAAAAAAAAACGGTTTCAAGATACTTAATCATTGAAATGCCATCATAATTGAATGCTGTTCAAATTTACAATGAATAAGTTTCAGAATCTGGCATGTATAGTTTGTGTAATTTAATTTAAATAGTTAATTGGAATTTAATTGGTATGTATGATGACCACTGTGAGTAGGCATAAAAACCTATTGACTACACTAGTAAACTTGGGGAACAAAAACTAGCTATTGTTATGATAACATAGTGCTAAGACTGATTATTATCCTTGAAGTGGCTACATAAAGTAAATTCTCACCTTAACCAGCGTTCCTGCATAATCTAGCAGATACCCGGGCAGCGAGTTTGCCAAATGCCTTCTGAATCATGAATCTGATATTCTTTTGAAATTTCAGGTAATATATTTGTGCCTACATACGGAGGCTTTGGTATGTGATCAGGCACAGGAAGCCATTGTGACACATTTCCGCGCCTCAAAGGTGGCCTTCTTTGTGAAGCAGTTGAACTTTGAAGTTCACGCTCTCTTTAACAGTAATCAAGATGTAATCAAATGAAAACTAAACACCTCAGGTTCCAAGAAGCATGACAAATTAAAAACGAATACACCAAACAATAAAATTTTCAGATTATTCAAACATTTGGTTAAATTCTGTTAAATGTACTTAAACAGACATCCTGTGCATCCAATATACCAGGTCATTTCTAATGATTATGGAACACATGACAAAGTTCATGAACTCTGAATATTCAGTAGATTCATATAGAACAGAAATAGCATTTTAGGCCCCTAGGCAGAAATTGTGGGTGATGTAATTTAAAATACAACTGCATTTGATTACAGAGATATAAATTAACGGACAATAAAGGTGCGGACAAAGGAGTAAAAATGTGGACGTTGCGTTGTTAGCTCAATATGACAGGTTCACATTTTTTGTCATATCAATTGCTACTACAATTACTTCCATTACTGCAAATGAAATGCACCATAAAGTTGCACATTAGCAATATCCATTCTTTTTTGTAAGCACCACTGTATACCTTCACAAGCTCATCTCAAATCCTTTTTAACAACTACAATAGATCATATAATGCAAAGAGATTATCTAACAAACTCTTTTTTCAGTCCAATTTTGCAACCACAGCTAAAGTCAATCCCATACAATTGTTCTTTTACGCTAGATTGAAAATAAAAGATGAATAAAAGAATAGCACAAGAAACAGAGTAAACAAAAAGACAAGACAAAGTACTGAACGTTATATACTAAAGCAGTAAATAGCATTACCTTCTTATTCTAATGGCCTCCTCCAAGCCTGAAATTCTTTTTGCATAAACAACGGAGGACCCTTCTGTGTAGTAAAGTTTGAACCTTTACCTATTTTTTACACAAATTCAAGAAAAAACAAAATATGCCCAGAATCAAATTAAAAAAAAAAAAAAACCATACACACACAGCAAACTAGTAATTTAGCACTACAATTTCAAGATTTTGCAACTTCTAAGCATAACAAATAAAGGGTTTGGAAAGAAATAAGTAGTTAAAATGATGAAATAACAAAAGGGATGAAATATGAGACACTAACATATAGTTATAGTAACCATTGTGTTATACTAGAAAGCTCGTACAATTCACATTTTTAAAACAGACAATAGTATATAATACAAAATTTTAAAATATAAAGCCATGTTGGTTTCTAAAACGATTGTAGAATTTTTCAAATTTCTATACCTGGGAAAGTTGAAGGGTAGGAGGTAAGTGGGGATCCCATGAAACAAACAGAGGAAGAAAATGAGGATAATAAGGAGTTGAGTTCACCATCAAAGGAAGTTTCTGAGAATTTGAACAGAAGTGCTGCTGCAGTTGCACCAACTGCATGAGAAAGTGTACTCAGAAAAGCCATTTCTCAGGTAGCAAAAGGTCGGAGGAGGAAGGCAGGCAGTGGTGGATAATGAAGATTTTGAGGTTAAAGGACCAGTTTTATTACCAAAAGGGTTCACTTCAACTAGTTCGTCATTAATTTTATTTTTTTTTAGGAAGATCATTATTAAAGTTAACTCGGTTCATTTACACTCTAAATCTAATTAATATTTTGTTAAATTTTTTTTAAGATTCTTATTTAAAGTTAATTCAACTCATTTACGCTCTTAATCTAATTAAGATTTTGTTAAAGGTATGTTAGCTCCTCTAACAAGAATTTTCACTATTGATTAATTAGACAAAATTTCATGCATGCCTTTAAAGGGTTTAATAATAAATTATATAAGTGTTCTCAATTATAATCATCTGTCGCTTTTCTTCGAGTTAACATTTAACTAAACCCAACTTCGCAACTGTAGCTACCTCTCAGATACGCTACAAGAGTTTCTATAATCATTTAAGATAATACCTGGGACTTCACAGGCTTAATGAATGTAGGGACTCTTCTGATCCACTAGTATAAGATGTTTTTGCAAATATGAATGGTTTTCTTATTTATTCTTCTTACTTTGAGCTTCAAAGTGTGGGTGAATTGGATTCTTTTAATACACCAAACTATCATTTTAAGGAAAGTAGGAGAATGATGCTACAATTGTATGGAAAATATTTAGGTAGATTTGGATTTTGACTCCATCTGTAGACGATCAATATTAAATCTTAAAAAAATTTATTTACATTAACTGATGTTATAAATTTTTTAAAATCTAATCTACACCACAAGTCTACAAGTGAAGTCAAAGACCGGGTATTTGCCCATTGGCAATTTATTTCCAAAAAAAAAGAAAAAAAGAAGTTACTTTAATCACTAGGACCGATTTTTGAGGTCGACTATTTGTCGGACCAGAGCTTTGGGCTTGGATCTCTGTTGCAATGGACATTTCCCTTTACGTTATTTAGTCCATGATGTTAGAATAAAAGTGGTCCAATTAAAGTTTAACCTTCAATTTGGGACGACAAATATAAAATTAAAGCCTGACATTCTTGTAATGGGTTCAAGAACGCTCAAAATGGACTTTGGGAATCTGGCCTGCCCATTATCTTTATCTGTAATTTAATAGGCTTTTGGGCTGTATTAAGCCTGACACGTCAGGGTGTGTTCGGTTTTCAAAATTTTTTTTGGTGCCAAATATCGCAAAAGTAAGTATTTTTCAATTTTTCTTCCTTTGATTGAAAATAACTTACGAAATTTTTTAGCGTAAGTTATTTTTCGGATAATTCAAGAGTGATATTAAATTTCAAATACTTACTTTTATAATTTCATTTCCACACTTATCTTGGTTTTCAACTCTTATCCATTCGTTTTTCTGTTAATCATGGGTCCCCCACTAATATCACTATCATTATACATATTTTACTACTACATTATAGTATCATTTAATTTTGAACAAAATCAATCTTTTCCACATTAATCACAATTACTTGTAAGGTATTTATTTCTATTGTTATAAGTTTTTTAGACTTGTATTCATAAAATTAAATATGAAACCATTAAAAAATTTTATTTCAAAATATTTTCATTTTGTCAACCAAACACCGAAAAATTATATGAAAAATTGACTTTTTCATGTAAAATATTTTCCCGGAGAAAATATTTTCAAACCAATCGAACACACCCTCAGTTCTGGATAAGTTCTTCTTTATCTACTAAAGAAAAAAAAAAAAACCCCGAGAAAATTATAGTATATGTCAAATAATATGTGTACAAAATAATCATTTACAATACCATAATCTAATATCACTTAACAAAACCAATTTATGTGGTCAATTCTCCTATTAAATCACTAAATCTCTAATTATATATTTGGTCAGATTTTATTTATTCTTTAATATATCTAATAATACGTCAATAATTTTAACGTCAAGTAATTTTGAATTTGACATCTCGTAAGAATGTACCAATGTATGGAAGGTTCATACTTTTAGGTGCATATGAATTCTATATGTCAAATTCTGGACCACAATTTCAATAATGAGTCGCTACAATTAGTGAGTGGTGTCCCATACATGGTCAAACTTCAAAATGGAGAATGAGGGGCAAAAAAAAAAAAATACCCTTATCTTTTTGATGCAGTATTGTTAAACTCAATTACCTAGTTAGATATCTAGTCAGATTCATTGCCTCATTAATTGTTTGAAGCTTCATTATGTGAATCTCATGCAGTTGGATTCATGAATCAGATCTATATCCATCAAATAATAACAGAACAATCAGCTCGATCGTGCATTGCACTCCTGTCCCGCAGTGGATATCGAAAGTACTTTTATTTGGTTGTTCGTCTTGGCAGGAGAGGACAAAGATTTTGCAATGCAAAGAGACAAGCTAAAAATTAAATCATTTTTTTTTAGAAGGAAATTTCCGGATAGTAAATGAAAAAAAGAAATAAAAAAAGCAAAGAATATGTTACATGTACGTATATTGTGTTAAATCACTTTTTCAAGAGTTTTTTCCCCCAAGAAGGGATAGGGTGAATGTTGGAGGCAATGTTTTGAAAACCGGACTTGACATTGAACCAGTGGTCTATCCTCTTCGCGATACAACCGGTTTGATTGGTTGAATCGGCCGATTCACTAATTTAGGTTTTTTTTTTTACTAAAGTGTGGAATAATTTAAAATGACCTAAAATATTTTATATAAAATCTAAAATAGAAGAAAAATACTATTTTTGGAGAATTATAGTTCTAATACCCAAAAATACTGATCAAATTTCTAAAGAGAAAAATAAAATTTGTACAAAAATAAGTATTAAAAAGATCAAAAAAATAATAACTTAATAGTTTAGGCTTTGGTGTGTTCAATACTATGCCATTTTGAAGTTTATTTCATGGTTTTTTACTTTTTTTCTTTGTTTAAATCATTTTTTTTATTCTGAAATTTAAAAAATCACAAAAATCGGTTGAATCAATTTTTTATCGGTTCGCGATTTTTTACCGGTTCTGTCCAATTTTTTATACAAACTAACTTGTATGTATAGTTGGACCGGACCTATGGCTTTTTCGGTTCGCGGTCTGACTGGTCGAACCGATCGGTTTGGTTTTCAAAACATTGGTTGGAGGGAGAACGAGATTGGATGAGAATCGAACTCTTGTTCTAAGGCCAAGAATAAAGATGCTTAATTACTTACTAATTTCCGACCTTAATACGATATAGTGGCAGAGGTAGAGTTTGATATAGGGGGCAGTAATGCAAAATTTTCAAAATCTTAGGAAGGCAAAATATGCCTTAAAATTACTATGTAGTATTCTTAATTTTTCCAAAATGTAGGGGGCGGTTGCCCCGCTTGGACACCTACTGCTATGCCCTTGATACGGTATGTATCACATTATGTTACGGGAATATTTTACAAGATGTGTATAATTATGTTTTTAAAAATAATTCAATATAATACTAAGTGTTTCAAAAACTATAATGTACAAGTGTGTAAACTTAAAGGGATTGTTTCTTCAATGAAACTATAAAACTTCCCTATATTATGATTATTATATGATCAATGAACAATTGTCTTCCTCCTTTTATTTCTTTAAAATTTTTCTCTGCTTTCTCTCTAAAAACTCTCTAAAATTATTCAACACAACAGATGGTGGTTTCATTATTTTTTCAATGCAAACTACCACTTGCAACCTTTTTTTTTTCTCATGAGATTTGCTTATTGGAAATTTCGTCTCTCTTAAATCAGTGGAAATTTCAATCTCTTTTTGAATAAGTGGGAGTTTTTCTTTTCATTTTTTTTTTGGTTGATACATATGGAAGATTCAGTCAAGACAGATTTTGGCTAACTAGTTTCGGACATGCCACTACATTTTTTACTATATTTGTTTTTCTGCTTTACATCATAAATGTAGTGGCATGTCCGAAACTGGACATCAAAAATATAGTGGCATGTGTTGGTCCCAAAGCAACCTAAGAGGGGGGGTGAATTAAGTTTCTAAAAAATACTTTTAGAAATATTAATCTTAATAAGATTTTTCAATTAAAAATTGATATAATAGAATCAATGAAACAATGAAGTAAGAAAGAGAGGAAATTAAACAGCCAATACTTCCAAATTAACAAGGTTGAAGTATCAAATCACTAGAACACTTCACACACTTGGTGAGCTAATGTTCTTTACAAAGTAGGAAAATTCTTCCTCACACTAAAACTCTTTTAGTTGAGCTAAGAATTTTACTCACAACCTGTCTTTCCTACAAGATTATTACTCCACTCAAAATTGAATTACACTCTAAATTGCACACTAATACAATAAACCACTATAGTCAATTTGTACTAAAATTGCTCTTTTCTAAGTCTTGTATTCAATGTATTAGATAATTTTTACAGAATATCAAAGCAGTTATTTATAGGAGTAATAAATGGTGGTTGCAACTACTTCCTAACGGCTAAATAATAAATGCACAAAAAGTAGCCGTTGGGATTTCGGACGTCCGAGATAAGTAGGGTGCGTCCGACACAGCGTCCGATCTCTATGCAGTTGGTGAAGAACTTTGTTCGGACGTCGTCCGTGCATGCGTCCGTTCCATCTTCCGAATGGAGCTTCGGACGGTCATGTTCGTCCGAAAGAGATTTCGTTCTGACAGTTGTGTGTGTCCGTTGGAGAAGTAGTAAGATCCTTGCTTTCTGCCTGTTGGTTCGGACGGTGGAATGCATCCGAGAAACTTGACATAGTTCGGACGGCGCAATGCGTCCGAACACCCTGTCTCCAGCAAAACAAGTAACAGACCTGCAAAACTTGTTTACATAGTTAAGTGCTTATGTCATCATCAAAATAAGGTTTGGAAAACAACAATCTTCCCCTTTTTGATGATGACAAATATTCATGGAATAATTATGTAAAATCAATCAGATATGAGTGATGACCAATCATTTTGCAATATAAATTACTACTCCCCTTTTGACATCATCAAACAAAGCTCTCCCTGAGAACGTGCAAATATTCAACAGAAATAGTGCAAAAATTCATAAAAAGGATAAAACCCAAATATTCAACAGGACTAGTTCAAAGTAATATCAGGTATAAAATGGTAAATCTGAAAGCAATTTTAACTAAGGAAAAGAAAAATAGAGAAATGCCAAAAACTAAAAAATATATTATTTAATTTACTAATTCGAGTCATTTTTCTTCTTGGAGCGCTTTTCGATCTTTCGACGTTTGGAAGGAGCATCATTATCAGTAGCCTCACTGTCTTCATCTTCTTCAGTACGGCGTTGCATGATGAAATTGAACGTTTCATAAACATCCTCATCATCGCCTTCATCTTCATTGGCAGCACCTTGATTATTTGTGTCCTCTTCGTCGTCCTCATGAACATCCCCATCTTCAGCATTGTTATCACTGTTAGAAGAGAAGTCGAGTGGATACTGTGATTGAATGTTGGCAAATTGAACCTGAGCCGAAGCAGACATACCCAGGCTAAGTGCTTCTTGGAGAATCACCTGACAAGTTTCAAGTCGCTTTAACTTACGATTAGTGCGACATTGAAAGGAACTGACTTGAGTGCTCAAGGAAGTGAGAAGGCCACAGATGTCTACTTTGAGAAAGTGAGGATTCAGAGGAAGATGGATGAGGATCATAGAATGGTGAAGGTGTTTGAGGAGGAGGAGAATATGGAATTGCCAAACCAGAGGTAAAGGCCTGGGATTTTGAATGTTCAATATCAAAAGATGCCTTAGTTAACCATTGATAGTTGAAAAAACGAAGGCCTTTTAGTTCAATATAAGATTTGTTAAAATAAGGGAGAAATTGTTTATTGCCGCTGAAAGGGACATCAAGGAAATCAAAAACTTTGGTTAGAAATTTTCCAAAAGGAATGTTTCTTCAGGTATCAGTAAGAAAGAGTTCATACAAGAAGCAGAAGAGATACCCAAAATCAAGAGAAATGCCCTTGAAACACAAAAACAAGTAAAACTGTATTTTTTCGGACTCAGTGCGATGCCCATCGGTTGGTAATAGCAAATTCGTGACAAGAGTGTATAGAATGTTTAGTTCAGGATTTAGCAATGTAGTTTTGGCTTCCGACGCCTGTTTGAAATTGATGTTACAACAAAAATAGCTCTGACCTTATCAATGTCAAATCGAGTATCAATAGCGGGCCACTTATCTAAAGAAAAGAAATAAGAGAAATCATTCGGATTTGAGACTTCACATTCAAAAATAGTGTTGATGATATTGGAGAAAATTTCAGGATTGGTGCTGTTTACAAGAGAAATTAATGTGCGAACAGTGGGGCCTTTCTGAAAATTGGCTATGAATTGAAGCATCATGTCATGATACACGGGTAAATCAATATGCACTAGGTGACACCAATTTTATTTTTCAAATTATGATTTGATAATGGGAAGATTATATTAATCAAAAAGACTCTGAGAAGCAGGATGTTGAACGATTATAGATTTGCTTAGAAGAGAAGTATACCGTTCGGATGCCTTGGCATCGATGAATTTTGGTAAGGTTGGATTTGAGGAGACTTGAGGATTAACAGACGATTCCCCACGCACAGGAGCTTTCCCTTTTGTTTTTTGTCCACGAGTTGCTGTAGAAGAACCTCCACGGGATTTAACCATTGTGAATGAAAGGAAGAAAGAGGAGAAAAAAAGTAATTTTTTTGAAAGGTTGGCGGGAATTTGATGAAATGAGATGATAGATGGGTGGAATTAGGTACAATAATGGTGATGAATACTTTGGAAATGACAATTTTCCAAACAATTTGTGGAGAGAAAGAAGGAATTTGGAGGAGATTTTGGCAAAAAAATTTCCCCAGAGAGGGTTTCGGGGGTTAGGGTGAGTCTAAAATGGGGGAAAATGAACGGTATTAATCGAACAGGGAGACTGTTCGGACAGCCGAAAGATTGGTGTGCATCCGATGAAGTGTCCGAAAGCTGATGAACGGACGGCCATGGAAGAGCCAGTGCTTCTGATGTTCTTTCGGACGATGGTAAGCGTTCGGAAGAACTCCAGAGAATAAGTGAAGAAATTGAATAGCGTTTAGATGATTATAAGCTTCCGAGGTAGATAGGAGGTTTTCGGACGAGAGAGAGCGTCCGAAAGATAGTGTTGTTCGAACACGATCGAGTGCGTCCGAAAGAAGAGATTATGTCAAATTGATCTGTAAAATCCCCAAATATTTTCTGAGAGATTCAATTGTTGGTCCCAAATAAGTTTAAATGCAACAATTCTAAAGGTTTATGAGTGGACACAAAATTCTTTGGTTTAAAAGAAATTTTAACTTGTTTACCAAATTGGTATGCATCGCAAATTTTATTTTTCAAAAATTTTAGTTTTGGCAAACCTCTTACAAAATCCTTCTTAGCAAGTTTTTCAATCAAATGCATGTTAAAATGACAAAGTCTTCTATGCCAAAGCCAATGATCATCTATGGAAGCGGTAAGACATTTTACATTACTATTGCTAATTTTATCAAAATGGATCACATAAACATCATTGTGTCTAGTGCCCTTGAATAAAACAACATGATTTTTTATCAAGGATAAAAAATTCATGCTTGGTAAAAAATACATATAAATTTTTATCACAAAGTTGACTTATACTTAATATAGTTAAAATTATCATAACTAGAAGCACATTCTTAATCAAGATTTCACCATTTTTCCCTACATTACCAATGCCGATTGATTTTGCTTTATTTTTATCTCTAAATGTGACTTTTCTACTATTTTTGGATATGAGATTTGTGAAAACAGAAGCATCACCCGTCATGTGTCTTGAACATCCACTATCTATGAACCACTTAGCATTGTTGGTGATGTTAAGTACCTACACAATAAATCAATTGATAACTTTTGGTACCCACATTTTCTTGGGTCCATTTGAGTTAGTGAAATTGCTATCAATCCATACGACTTTCATTCCAAATTTTTCATTCTTCTTGACATAACACATACTCTTGACATGTCCATGTTGTTGGCAATATCCACAAATAGTATTTTTATTTCCATATAAAGATGATTTTGATTTTACAAAATATAAGTCATCCCTTCTAAACATGATAAAATTTTTGTTGATTAATACATTTCTATTTCTTTTCAAATCAACAACATTTTCTTTCTTTCTAGTCAAGAGAATATCCAAATCATCTAATTTTTTTCTTCAAGGAGGCTTGTTCTTTCTTGTCCTTTGATCTCACATGCATTATTTTCTTCAAGTCACAATTTTCTTGTGATAGCCTATTATTTTCATTCACAAGTTTAGAGTTAGCATTCAATAGAGTATTTGATTTCTTCACTAACTCCTTATTTCTAGCATATGATTCCTTTAAGCTATCATGGAATTTCAAAATGAAAGATTCAAGATCACTTTCATCATTTTTATCATTAGAGTTATAGTTAAAATTTATCTCATCATCTCAATGACCATAAAGGCCATTTGTGCCGATTCCATTTCTTCTTCAACTTCTCCTTCGGAGTTGCAATCATATCATGTGATTTGAAAGATATTGAATCTAAGTTTTCTTCCTTCCTTCTTTTTCTTGGAAGGGCACTCATTTGCAAAGTGTCCGAGTTGACCGCATTCAAAATATTTTTCATTTTGCTTCTTCATTTCAACCCTTGTCTAATCTTTCCTTTAAAATTATTTGAATTTGTAGATCCACCTCTTCTCATTCTTCGTTTGTTGATGTAATGTTTAAGAAATCCTTTGGTGATGAGTGCAAGATCTCCATCATCAAGATCTTCATCTTCTAGATTGATGGAGCTATTTTATCCTCTTCTTGAGAGGTCTTTAGAGCAATGCTCCTTCTTGGCCTTGCTTCTTCATCATCCACCACTTTGGCCGTCAACTTCAATTCATAAGATGTAAGAGAATTGATTAGCAATTCAATAGCCATTGAATTTAAATTCTTGGCTTCCTCTATAGCAATTATTTTGGCATCCCATTCTTTAGATAGAGCATTTAAGATTTTTTTTATTTTTTTTACCCAAAGAATACTCCTTACCCAAGGTTTCAACATCCTTAATGATGTTATTGAACTTACAATACATTTTGTCAATATTTTCTTGTGCTTCCATCTTGAAGGACTCATACTTGGCAACAAGTAAGGATTTCTTTTGCTCACGAACAGGTTATCGTCACTCCCTTCATGGATTTCTTTCAATTTATCCCAGATTTCTTTAGAGTAAATGTATCCCTTCACGCGAGTTGATTCATTTGCATCCAAGGCATTATATAGCACATTCATGGATTTTACATTTAACGTCAAGTTTGCCTTGACTTGTGAAGTGAGCTCATCCCTTGTCTTTTCTCTTCTTCTATTTGTGTGATCATCAATGATAGTAGTTTTAAAAGGACCTTCATTGACAACATACCACAAGTCAATGTCAATAGATTGCAAAAATATTTTCATTCTATCTCTCCAACTAATAAAATTTGCCCCATTAAACATAGGGGGCCTAGTAACGAATTGACCCTAAAAAAATAGAGCATTGTTGGTTGCCATAATAGTTCTTTTCTCAAAAGTAATTTAAGCAATAAAATGAGACCAAACTTTGATACCAATTGTTGGTCCCAAAGTAACCTAAGAGGGGGGTGAATTAGGTTTCTAAAAATTACTTTTAGAAATATTAATCTTAAGATATCATTTTTTACCAGCTCTAAGATTTTTCAATTAAAAATTGATATAATAGAATCAATGAAACAATGAGGTAAGAAAGAGAGGAAATTAAACAGCCAATACTTCCAAACTAACAAGCTTGAAATATCAATCACTAGAATGCTTCACATACTTGGTGAGCCAATAATCTTTACAAAGTAGGAAAATTCTTACTCACACTAAAACTCTTTTAGTTGAGCTAAGAATTTTACTCACAACCACACTTTCGTACAAGATTATTACTTCACTCAAAATTGAATTACACTCTAAACTGCACACTAATACAATAAACCACTATAGCCAATTTGTACTAAAATTGCTCTTTTCTAAGGCTTGTATTCAATTTATTAGATGATTTTTACAGAATATCAAAACAGTTATTTATAGGAGTAATAAATGGTGATTGCAATTACTTCCTAACGGCTAAATAATAAATGCACAGAAAGTAGCCGTTGTGGTTTCGGACGTCTGAGATAAGTAGGGTGCGTCCAACACAGCGTCCGACTCTCCGTGCAGTTGGTGAAAAACTTCGTTCGGATGTCCTTGCATGGGTCCGTTCCATCATCCGAATGGAGCTTTCGGACGGTCATGTTTGTCCGAAAGAGATTTCGTTCGGACAGTTGTGTGTGTCCGTTGGAGAAGCAGTAAGATCCTTGCTTCTGCCTGTTGGTTCGGACGGTGGAATGCATCCGAGAAACTTGACATAGTTCGGACGGTGCAATGCGTCTGAACACCCTGTCTCCAGCAAAATAAGTAACAGACCTACAAAACTTGTTTACATAGTTAAGTACTTATGTCATCATCAAAATAAGGTTTAAAAAACATCAACATGTCCGAAACTGGTCAAATCTAGTACTAGACTTATCCAACCCTTGAAGTTAGATTTAGATTTTTTTATATATATCTGTGTAGATTTAGATTTTTATATTTGTGTAGATTTAAATTTCTAGGTTTGTTGGGATATTTTTTTACATCTGTTTATAATACGTAAATCTGATTAATTCATTATCAGATCTACTTTATAATGAATTGAAATGATTGTTTTTTTAATTAATGAAATTTGATTATAAAAAAATATATAATCAATGAACATATTTTTGAGAACCTTTTAAGGCATTGAATAAGTAACGTAGCTAAGACTTGTATGATGTTTAATGAAAGTATATAGCACTTCAATATATAAAATAATTTGGTATGACTAACAGCAAGTGTAGGTCAAAATTTCCCCCTTCTTGGATTGGCATACAAGAAATATGAGTAGGAAGACCTAGAAAAAACGTATTAGTTTCAAATGTTGGACACCAATATATAAGTAACCGGACCAAGCAATATTAAATTGGTAGATATTTCTTTATTTATTCCAATAAACAACGGACTCGTATAAACCATGCGAACAAAACCTTGTCCTCTTAAATAAGTTTTTTTTTGTTACATGGACTAAAGTATTTGTATGTCAAAACATAAAAAATACAGGCTTCACATGAGGTATTGGAATCCCACATGAAATTCACATTTTTTTATATCATACTCTCTTCTTAGTGCACGGTCCAAGGAAAAATGCACCCTCGTAAATAAGATTAGCCTATTGAGGGAAGCAGCCTATTCAGCGAAACTTGGGGTGGACGCAGGAATGAAGGTTTGGGGAGCAAAAGTATATTTACTGTATAAAATTATGTGTACGATTTAAATATTCTGTATTTTTTCAATGAGACACATACTTAAACTCGTGACCTTCATGCCACGATCGAAAAATATTTTACTAAAATATCACCCTACAAAATAATTAGATAATTTACATTATGTATTGGTAAAACATGTTAGATACTAGTAATTAATAAACGCGTCAAATTAAGACTTTAAACAAAAAATGGATTTTAAATATTTTATAAATAAAATAAAATATAATGAGATAATATATTAACTAATCAAAATTTAAAGTGAAGCTATAAACAAAAAATAATAATAATATTAAAATAATGAATTATTCATAAACAAAATAGCAGTTCAACATAAATAAATTAATGAACAATTGACATTAAGAGACTGTGACAAATGATAATAATGTAAAAAAAAAACTTAATTTTACAATAATTGAGGATGAAACTCTATTTAAAAATGCGATATTAAAAAGAATTACAGATATAATAAGAACAGTATATATAACAAAATGTCCTGGATTAAATCATACTATTATTTTTTTGATTAAGTTGGTGTAGATATTAGTTATAACAGTTTTGCCGTAAAATTATATAAACATATATTTAAGGATAACTTATAATTATATAATATTGTACAAGTTTAAAATCTAATTTTGTAAGTGTTGTAACTGAAATTCTAAGAATTTGTATGAAAATATAAAAAGTGAAAAATTTTAGATCAAACGACATTTGAAAAATTAAGAGAAAAAAAGAAACTTGCTTAGGGGGATACAAATTTTACACTTTTTAATACTTAACTCTTATAAATATACATAATATTTATGAGTCCTTAAAAACACATAATATTTATGAGTCCTTAAAAATTTTGGGGACGGCAAGAGACAGCCCCAATGCTTATACTTATACATAACCAATTGCTCTTACACATTTTCATAAAAGAAACAAGGTGGGGCAAGACCATGGGTTTTGGGTACAGATTTGTGATTAATCTCTGCGGAAATTTCGAAGAAAACGCGTGAAATTAATCTAAGATTGGCAAACAGAAAATGGGTACAAACTCGTAATTCAGTATTTTATGGTATAATTAATTGAGAAAACATGTGTTACAGTTTGATATTTTGACATTTTTTGGTTCAAACTCTAGCTAGGTCACTATCTCTTTCAAGTCACTTGCAACATTTTTAATGCAAATTAATTAATACCTGGATTGTTACTAGTTGTCGAGTTTTGACTATTGGTGTTTCACAAAATAAAGTTGCCTGAAATAGATAGATCGGATAGCATCTCATTGATTTAAGTATAGTATTATACATTTGGTCAAATGGCATGTACAAATCAACATGAATGAAATCTTCATGCAACGATAAAAATAATAATGTCTAATTTGATGGGACGTTGATAGTACAATTGAGAGAATGAGTATGTGAAGACAAGGTAATTAAGAAGATAGTGTAAAAACGATTCAGATCTTGATCTTCTTGATAGAAAGAAGGAATGAATTACTCAATTGATATATTTAATGGGAGTGAGTTTTTAAATACATTAATAAGAGTCAATTTTTAAATATAATAGTTAAGTATATATAGATATATATAGACGGGAAGATAAGTATAAGTATAATATATAATTATAAATATATATAAATACATAAAATAAGATATACATGTAGTATATGATATAAACGTCTAACACCTCTCAAATTCAAGGTGAAAAAATTAAATTATATATTCAATGAGGGTGAGGGTGAGTTTCCATATATATAGACTCAAAGATAAGTATAAGTATAACAGATAATTACAAATATAAATAAACACATAAAATAAGATATACATGTAACACTTCTATTACACGTGTTGTGCCAATTTTTATTATAAATATTTACTATATCATAATACACTTGACAAATATCAGGTATTCAGAGCCAGAAAGGCCAGAAGTGAGATTGAGGATAAAAATAAAACATTAAATCTGACAAGGTATAGACAGGAGATGGCAAAAAAACTTGGAAAAAAAAAGGGGGAGATGGGATAAAGTGCTTCTGGGATTCCACATATCCTCAATGCCTGATAAACAGTGCATGAATGTGGACTTAGCTATTTGAGGCTCCAATTTTTCAGAACATGCATGAATCTTATAATGATTCTGGTTTTGGAAAGTGCAATAAAAAGAAGTTTTCTATATGTGCAAAAGCTGTCAAAAAAATATAGAACAAAAAAAAAAAAAAAAAAAAAATGTACCACAACATAAAACGCGTTTCCAAGAACTTTGCCTGTTCTACACTATCTACGTTTTTGCGTGTGTTTTCTTTTTTCTCATTGTCCCAAAAATTGTCATGGCTATTTCAATATACTTATCTGTTCACAAAATAGGGTCCATGAGGGAACAAAAAATCTAAGTCAATCTAAACGAGCAGAATGAAGAATTCATGAATCACTAGCAAATGCATTTTCCAATTTTTTTTTCTTGTTTATAATTTTGGTACCTGCTTTTTTGCCAGTATACAAAGATATTTTCATTTTATAATTTAAATTTAGAACACCAAAAATGTTCACTTGTAAAACTGTGTAATTTATGAAGTGAAAACCAGATAATGGGACAATTATCTAACACACCCCCGCCAACCCCCTCCAAAAAAAAAAAAAAAAATTGGAGACAATTTATGACATGAAATTACAGCACAAATTAGCATAAACTTTTTTATCCATTAGCAGATAGGAATTGAAATAACAGCACAACTTAACATATAATAAATCTTTATTGTGATATTCAAAGATCGATTTATCCATTAGCATTAAATGCCAATTGTTACTGTATATTGTCCTTCAACTTCAGCTTGCATTGAACAAGATATTCATCTTTTTCCATGATAAAATTTAATTGAAATTAATTTGCAGCGCTCCCTTATACCTAATTCATCTGGTCAGTAATTAACGTTTCTTGCAATCTCAGCAATACGCAAAGCCTAAAGTACATTAATTGTACTTTCCCTAGACTTGAAAATTTTTTACTTATCTTATATCTCACCTGCTACTAATTTTTTATTTTAGTATTTAGATCAGATAAATATATTTTAACTTATAAATATTATTATGTCAAATTATACATGTTAAAAATATAAAATGTGAGATACGAGATTTGTGAATGAGGTGAAACAAAATACAATATGCCCCGAAAAATACAAGTGCTCGATAAGTTTTATATGTTGTTTTTAGACTTCAGACCATTGGCCATTGCCTCCACCACAATGGCCCACCCCTTTCTCACCGGAGCTTCTTTGAGCTTTATCCTATTCCTCTCTATATTGTCTCTTTCTCTCTCACATTCATTTGGGAGCATGGTATGTAAATTTGGAGACCACAGATATTTTTGAAAGCCAAAAGATATAACAAATTATAAAGTATTTGCAAAAGACCTACCAAATTGATTAAATACAAATTTCTATTTCAAAAGGGATACACTAAAACAGTTAAAAACTTTGAAGTTTGAAATAACAACTTGAGTCACTTGACACTTCTTTTTTCTATTTCCAGTTCTGTTTTTTTTGCATTTGTTCCACCATGCACCTAACTTCAGCAGCTCTCTTCAGCCTTTCGGTCTCTAAAAAGTACAATATACAATTGAAAACTATGCAACTTGCACCATCACCACCACTTTCCCCCTCACCCTACCCCACACAACCCCCCCCCTCCCAAAAAAAAAAAGAAAAAAGAAAAAAAGGAGGACCAAAAGGAAAAAAGAAATGTTACAAAGCATCAATAACCCTTGGTTTCTTGTTACACTCTAATCTCAACAACTCCATTTCCCTCACTCTTTTACCACTACAAGTACTATTACTATCCAGTACAACCCCACCATTCACAGGCAATGGTACCTTAAATATATTCACCCCAAACAATCTAACCATTTCCACAGGCTGATTAAAAGGGCTTGATATTACAGTTACCGGTACCGGACCGGTCACCGCCACCGGCCCATTATTCCTCGGTTTCCAGTCAATATACAGCTGCTTATCAGCTCCGGCTGATCTCTGAAAGCTGACAATGTCACCGGCCTTCAAACTCTTCTCCTTCACAAACCTACTCCACCCTTTAGTCAGCACATAACTCTGACTACTGTTCCAATAAGAATATCGAAATCTCCATACTTTTCCATCATTATCTTCAAAATTTAGCAACACGCCTTTGGATGATGCATTGATCCCATTTTGTAAAGGGAAATGCCTCTCAGCATGTTGCTTTGGTATGACTAACCTGTTCAGCTTTCCGACGTCGCTCGGAGTTACCGCCTTTTCGAAGAGTTGTTCGCGAGCTTTGATTGTTTTTTCTGAACCCAATGAGCTTAGGTTTCCATCTCTACATCCCTTCTTTCCATTGCCAATTGATCCATATATGTTTCTCTTGCTTTGCTGCAACTCATCTTGATAAGTATGCTTGCGAAGCATATCGACGATCTCGGCCTATACACATCTTGAATGGCTATTCAAGAAAGCTGCTTCAGCATCATCTTCATCAGTTACAGCCAATGGTTTGTAGTTTGTTACGGCATCACGGCCGCGAAAGCGTTGGGCCGCGATATCGTATGCCCTGGCAGCTTCCTCCTCTTCATTGAAAGTTCCTAGCCAAACCCTTTGGTGCTTTTCGTAAATTTGTGCACCCCATCTCCCATTTGGCTGAGGAACAACCCCTTTGAACCTTGAAGATGGAAGTTTCCGGGATTCGGCTTCCACGCCGACTTCTGCATCTATTATCACACTTCCTGTTCCACTCCCTACTTTGCATAGAGACTGCTTATCCGGCGACTTAATATTCGCCGGTGCTGTTGTAGATGTCAAAGAGTAGTCGCTAGTAGTGGTCTCATCTATGCTACTATTATCCATTAAAGATTTGATTTGATTTGATTTTGGTGTGAACTTTGAAGAAAAAAAATAAAATTGAAGTATTGAAGTTTGAGAGGGAAGTATAGGATAAGAATATGTTAGACTTTTTTTGAGATGAGACAGAAGAGAAGAAGTATGTATGAAATTGTGGTGGTTGTTTGGTGATGGAAGGTCGAAGTTGATTATATATATATAGGAATAGCAGCCTAAAGTTTGTGTGTGAAAGCTGTTGCAGTACTGAATAAAAAATTGTATGCTGATTTTTACAAAATAAAATACAAAGCTAGACTTACTATAAGGAAAATAGTGACATGGATATGTGGTTTTGTGGGTCAACCACAAGAGATGGTAAGGAACTAGGAAGATTCATTGATTGATTTTTTATTTTTTATTTTTATGGGGTTAATACTCAGATCTTCCGTGTGATTTTTTATAGTATATGTTAATCTTTTGTGTCACTCTTTTATGTTATGTATGTGTGCTTTGAAAATTATTTATAAATCACGAATACATGTATCACGCATTTTAGAAAAAAAATTTATAGTTTTTTTTTTATAAATTATTTTTATATTTTAAATATTTATATAATATATAATTATATATTAGATTTTACAAAATTATATTATATAAATATTTAAAATTTAAAAAATAATTACATAAAAAAATTATTAAAAAATTAATATATATAAGAAGTGAGACAGAAAATTCGTACCCACAGAAGAATTGAATAAGAGAAGTATGTATATGTTGTGGGCTGTGTATATGAGGTAGGGTAAAGAATCTAAAGATAAAATGAGCAAGTTCTTATGGGGTTCACATGAGTGTGGACCGTGTATTACTAAGTTCATCCCCCCTGATCTTTGCTACTACTGCTGACTATCAGCATGGTCATAATATCCTTTCTTGCTTTTTTATTTTTCTTTCGAACGTTTTTCTGAATTACAACGGGTTCATTAAAAGCAATTGACAAATAATAGAGAAGATTTTGATGAGGTTGTAGCACTATCAGAAGCAGATAAGATGAAAGGACAGAGAAATGCACCATATACTACAAGCTCGTTACTTGCTATAAAGGGAAAATGAAAGGGGTGATACCGTTGTCATTTTCATTTGAAGCAAGTTTTGACAATTAGAATGTGTACGATAATTATTGAGATAATTAAAAGGTAATAAAAGTTTTTATGATTTTTAAGTATTTAACGGTTAAAAATATTCACTTCAATTACAACGTGAGTAACAAAGCTTATTTTCTCGGTTGAACGTAGTTTTTGCTATCAAATAAGTAGATGTTTTCGTTCTTATTATGTATAATCAAATGTGAAAATGTTAAATTTTGCATTGAATGTACAATAACTCTTGTCCAATATTTTAAAAAATAAATAAATCTTATTCATTATTTAAACAATAAATAAATCCTATTCATTAAAGTATATGCATATATAGAAGATCTTCACCATCCATCAACCCCAATTGATTGATCATTTGGTTCCACTAGGATTGGGGTCATGGGCAAATGTTTTATGAGGAATGGATAGAGTCGAAGACAAAGCTCATCTAACAAGAATTTCCCATAAAACTTACCTGGCTTGATTTGATACGTCCTTTCCGCCTCTGTTAATTGTCTTTATTGGCTAGATTCAACTTAGTACTATATTTAAAATAAAAATAAAAATAAATAATAATAATAATTTCATAATATTCAAAACGTTGAAAATGTCCAAACAAAAGTTTTTTTTGTTTTTTTGTTATTGTTTTCATTTAACAATTATTGAACTTATAATGCTAACCTTGATGAACGATATCACTATCGAATGCTAATTTCGAATAAGTTAAAGATTTGTTCAAGTTTTCAAAAGAAACCAATTTCTCTTTAAAAAAAATAGTATTATTTTAATGTCGTCCTCCAACGGGTTCTTGATTAGGATTTAAATTGTTAAGGCATGAATAGTATTTTTTCTTGACTTTAATGTTTTGACTTGTCCTCATAATTTAAAAGAATTACTTGCAATAAAATCTTATGCCAACAGTTTAATTTAGTTGATTCATTAGTTATAAAATTGTTCGAAAAGAGAAAGTTGATTCAAGAAGACTTATTAACTACTGTATTAATTATGCTTTGCATTCAAAACATTAATAATTGTAATCTAAGTTTAGACACTCATGTTTAGTACGCAGAAATGGTTGGAATTGAAAGATTTTTCGAACTTATTTTTTTCCTTTCGTGTTTGGTTTAGAAAGTTTAAGTTGGAAAGGTTATTCCACAAGGAAAGCTCATTCCACAATATTCTATAAAACCATTCTTTAAAATGTGTATAAGAAAAGCCCTCTCCAACATTAATTTAAAAAGAAAAATATATGGGATCTCAAATTTATCTAACTCTTTTCAAATTTTATTCAAATTTTTTGTTACATAATTGTAATCTTATTGCTTTATAAATAAATAAAATATTATATAATTAGTTAGATTATATAATATTTAATTATTTGAATGTAAAATAAATATAATATGCATTTTTTTATCATTAGGATAAATTGTTAAATCATATAATATAATTATTTGAATGCGTAATATAATTATTTATAATTTTTTATCATTGAGATAAAGTAGTTAGATTATATAATATAATGCTAAAAAGTTACTGTTTTTATACAAAATTATATTAAATTTTTATTTACATTCAAATAATTAAATTGTTTACATTCAAATAATTAAGGTGTACAAATTAATTATTCAAATGTAAATTAAAAAATTAATATAATTTTTTAATTTTTTAGTTTTAATGTAAAATACATAAAGATTTTCTTAATTATATAAATAGTTCATGAATAAAAACAAAAATGAGAAAAGTTTTTTATTTAGTATCTATTGTATTTTAATATCTAAAAAAAATTATATTAAATATAAAAAAAAATACACATTCTATTCTAACTCAAATTATCAAACATTAAAGTAAGAATAAGCCCTATCTATTTCGAGTGGTAACTTACTGTGTCTAAAATGATTTTTTCTATTTTAATTCATTCCTACGTATCAAACGTGGAGTAAAAGTTAAAATTAAAACAAAGTTGTGGAGCTTGTCCTCTTTTGCCTTTTCTTTAGTGAAATCATCCTTATCCTCATCAAGTCATCACTGGATTTTTTTTAGCTTACCAACAAGTACTTTTCGCTAGTATTAATCTAGTAACTTCTCACATATTATTCGTTTCTTATTTCCTAAACAAAGTATATTTTCTAATAATTTACAAATATTAAGTGCTTATATATATTGTATAAATTTTTAAAATAAAAAAATAATAATTTATTAAAAAACACTGTAAAACTCCCCCTCCTCTCGAAATTATTCTAGTTGTTGAGATGAAAATTAATTAATAGAATATGGGTGATTTTGTACGGAAGATGTCCTTGGTCATTGGGGTCCACAAACAAGTTTATTAAAAAAAAGAAAAACAATAGGCGTAGCCTTTAAGCACTGGAATGGTTTCCAAGCTTGTTATGTCGGTCCCATTTTGAAAATTCCCCAACCTTATATTTTGCATTATTCAAATTTGAGTATATATATTTTGCATTATTCAAATTTTAGTATATATATTTTGTCAATTTCAATAATAATGCATGTGATTATGTACGTTTTTTTATTTAATATCTGAAATCTTAATTATGGGTATTTTTTAATTATGTATAATCATATATAATAATTAATTAGTATTATTATTATTATTTCATATACACATTTATGCAGGGGCGTAGCCAACGTCCACCCTTACATCTTGAAAAAATTAAAAATATTATATAATAATTTTAAGGTATATATATTTTACCTTCTTCAAAATTTTGAAAATTTTGTATTACTGTCACATACATCAAAACCCTAGATCTACCATTGCATTTATACCCGAAAAACAAACATTGATGTACGTACTTTGTTTGCATGTCCGTATTAGGTTATACGGAAATGATGTCCCTTACAGGTGGGAACATACCTTAATAATGTAGGGTTTTTCGTTTCACATGAGAAACCTTTCATGTGATGATGAATGTACATGAACCCTATCATTCTTGAATGATGGATCCAAATTAATTTTTGGTCGACTAGCCTGTGATAAGGTTAGGTCACTCCTATTATAACTTGAGAATAGATTTTCTCTAGTTTTTATTTTTTTTTTTTTTTTTTGCATGAAAATAACTTAAGTAATCTTTAATTAAGTTTGACCTTCTAATTACCCTGTTTTGCCAATTTTTAATTTGTTTTACATCTACTTATAATTATAGTGATAATCACATGAAAAAGAGGGGGAAAAAAAACCAAGTGATATTGGAAAATGAGGTGAGGTAAATGATGGAATTGTTATTTTCCTTCACGTCAAGAGAAACATTATTCACTATTGTCTAAATAATATTTGTAATAATTTCGTAACATATTTTTTAATTATATTTTACCTCACATAAATTACATATAAAAAATTGCTACCATACTTATTACAATAGTTCAAATAATATTTTATTTTAAATAATAGTTGTTGAACCAGGTATCCTTAATTAGTCAAATTGCATGTATATGTTCAGTTGTAATTCAAATTAATGGCTGACAAAATATCCACAAACATCAAATATACATTAAAACAACCGAAAGTATATAAATGGGGAATCTTTCATGATGTCCCAAAGCTCCTTACTTTGTTCCATACAAGTGATTATATATTCTTAATTCATTTTACCATCAGATTAGTATGGTTTAGGGAATCTTACCAAGTCACTATTATTAACTATTAAGCGTATTAGATGATTCATTAACCTTATCAAAACTCAATTCCTTAATTTATTCCCTGTCTCTTTCATTTTCTCACACACGCATGTGGGTGTGTATGCTACTAGATAATTAGTCTCCAAAACTTTTTAGTTGCAACCAAAGAAAGATGGCTGAAAATATAACGACATTTAAAATTTTGTTCCAATTTCAGTTTTCTTTTAAATTTATATAACACACTTTTATTAAGTGCACAATTAACTTCATTCACCAAAAAAAAAAAAAAAAATGTCAAATACAAGAATAGAAAAATTCTACAATTCTTTTAAGAATTTATCTCCTTATACTTTAAAAATTTATATAATATAACACTATATATTTTAAAATTACAAGTTTTAAAGCAAACGAAATAATTTTGTAAACGTAAATTTTCCAACAAGAATATATTACCTTGGTAAATTATTATAGACAAGTGATACGTAGTGATGAAAGTAACAATTATTGGCTTATGTCATTTGTTTTTCTATATAAATGTGGGCTATGAAATTGGCCATGTGATTCCTGATTCATTTAATTATTATTAAAGGATAAACCAATTTGCTTTGTATAGAAATTTGTTGCAATCCTTTGAAGATCACCTTTCCACACAAATGAGATCAGATAATCTGGCGTCGACTAATTGGGTGGTAGGGTCTCAATTAATATAACCCTATATACTGATATCAAATGCACGTCAGAATCCAGTGAGTGGGGACAATTAAAAGAAAAAGTCGTGCCATAAACTTGGAAATTTTTTTGTATTATTCTTTTTTGTTTTTCACTTTTTTAATATTTAATTTAGAAAATAATCCATACAAATATTATATGTTATCTGCTAGGTATCATCTGTTGTTATTAATCTGTTCTGTTGGTTGGTCTAAAAGTTGTTAACAACTTCATTTAACATCATAGAGGATCATATCTTGCAAATTTGGGGCAAAAGTTTTGAATAATCGCATCGGACAATATATGAGGAAATCAACTATTCTTAATGAAATATAAATTTTAAAAGGTGGATTTTTTTTGTGAAGAAACGAAATGTTCAAAAAATAACATTTACACTATTTACTTCTTGTCCAAAGGAAGCAATCCATATTTGACAACTAAATAAGCCAATTAACTTCTAACTTGTTAATCACTATACTTAGTTGCTTTTTCCAATTGATCTCCTAATCGTTATGTATGCATTTTCTTGTGGGATTTCGTTATTCCTCTAAATAGAGTAATGGATCATCCATTAGTCATATTTATCTCTCAAGGACTCTACCATGTTAATCCAATCTTCAATTAAACTACTATTAGTTTAGTTTTCTCTTGCATCTCTCGTAAGCTTATATTCAACTATATCTTTAACTGCTCATTCCACATAATTGTCAAGTCTCAACCAATAAAGTTTTTGCGATATGCATAAATCAATATCTAAAGGCATAAATTTCTACATCAATACATCTACATAACAAGGTGCTAAAACATGCATGTGCATAAAGAACGAAATCTGTCTAATAATATAAATTTAATATGATTTTGTCACTTAATTTAGTTTTAGCGTGTAATCTTGAATTTATGACTTTATAAATTATTTTCTTTTCAAAAGATACTTCTATATATAAATTATTATTATTTTCTTTTTTACAAATACTTTTCTTTCGTGAGTCACATTAGTGGTAGTTTGTAAAAATATTTCAATGTGGTTTTTTCTGTTAGGCGGCCGTTGCAATTTGCAAAGTATGATTCCTTTTCTTTAAGCTGCTGTTGCAATGCTGATCAAAAGAACCCTCATCCTAGATGATTTAGTGCCTAGTATGGATCAAAAGCCAAAAATGTGCAATTAATTAATTATATCTAGTGCTTTTCATGATCAAAGTGTAATCTTCAGTAATTATCTCAAACTGAATTATGGATAAATTAGTACGATATCACACATGCGCACTTTCCAACTCCCTAATTTTTTGGTTTTTTTTCCCCAAATGGACATGACATAATATATGCGACTAAAATCAGCATATGCCAAATCAAATATAAAAAAATTTTATAGTCTTATTGAGATAATAATTTTATTGTGCATTAAAAGATAAAATAATATAACATTATATATACACACTTTTAAAATTAATAAAATAATTCTTTCAATGAAACTGTAAAATTTTTCTTAAATATCATAGCCACCGAGGTTACGCATGTGCAATTAGATACGTTTCAATTGCCATATCATAACTAGAGGAGAATTTGTCACCCTCGTTGGTGACGAAATTGATAACAGGGAATCTTTGATTTGGAAATTTAGGTAATTAATAATTAACTATATCGTTTTAAGAATTTTCTAATCCTACTTTATGTTATCATTTATCCTAACCGAAAGTTAATAACATGACAAAGAATGCACGATAATACCTGAATTACTAAATTATGTAATTTGCTTTAATATATATGCACATGTTTAAGCAGATGACAAAGAATTTGACAGCATAGCTTTTGATCTTGTGAGATTACAAGTATTATTCAACTTTAGTTTAAGGAAATATTACGATATATATTTATATCAAATTTTGTATTTGTTTCACTTTCAACAGAAGTATGTCCAAAATTCCGTATGTTATGCGTCGTGTCAAGAATCTAGAATGCATCATAAAGAGAAATCAATAACTTTTTTTTAATCAATCTTAAGCTTCCTAAAGTAGTCTGAAGTAAAATTTACAAATTATCCGTATGTGTTATTTTAGTATTTACTACGGACTTACTCTATTCCACATTCGATGTCAAAATTAAAACAATTCTTATGAAGAGATTTAATTTTATATAATCTCGAATTAAAATTAATGATACTCCAATGCCGAATAGGACAACGTATTTAAGAAATAATAACAAAATATTTTTACAAATAATATAATTCAAATTAAGCCGTACAGTTTTTTTTTTTTTTTTTTTAAACAAAACTGGAATATGAATGTTCAAACTTGGAATTATTATGAACTATGAATAGTGAACTAATAAAACGAATAAAAACATTGAAAACAACACACATTTATCTTTCGAATAAGTTTTGATATTTACTCCGTAATGTAGAATAAGTATGACAGTAATTGATATCGCTGAAAAGCTAATTAATCTCATTACTTTATAATCATTCAATACTCGTTCCACAACCCGCAATGACTACCAAAGAACTTTTCTTATCCTTCCTCTTATCTCAAGGGACCGTGATCATGATGGATCACCATCTCTCGAAGAATCGGTCTTATCTTCGTTTATTGTTTTAATGACAGTTTATGTTTGTCAATGGCCATAAGAAAATAATATTATAGTCTAATCCAAATTAAAAAGCAACTTATTTAAATTGTTTGTTGCCAGTTACCACGTCATCGCCACGCATTACTTTTTCTTCAATATATTCCAACTGTTTCATCTCGTTCACACGCAATAAGTACATCATATTCTTTAATTTATTTTTATTCAAATAAAATTTAAAGTATATATTTGTAGTAATAAGCAATTAATCCTTTATATTTTAAAAAATGCAGAACGTAAATAGTACAATATTAAACAAATTGAGATAGTGATATGTCGAAATCTTTGACCGCTGCTTGATTTTCTTCTGTCGACATGGAAAAGACCCGGCTTTTCGGGTCAACCCACGTGATCGAATCTGTTTTAGGGGCTTGTTTAGGGTTGCTGTAAACTTCTTAACCATCTTCAAGATCTTTATATATATAATATGAGAATTAATTAAAAAAAAAAGAAAAAGAATGTGAATTAATTAGAAATAACACTATATGTAAGTCGTGGAGACTTAAAAACTACATTCGTGATTTGTCTCATTTAAGAATTAGAGGTTTTGGATTCTAGTGTCACAACCATAAGTTTAATCTGACTTATCTCAAGATTCATTCTATTATTTGTGGGGTTATTTGTAATATTTTTGAATTGTAATATAATGATAGATTGATATTATTATTGTAGACTCTGTATTTATACCACAAATCACTAATATATATAAATGTTAGTTTTAGCTTCTAATTAAACACCTACAAATTATTCTAAAGAAACTTTTTTTTTTAGAATATTACACATACCGATAAATGGTGGGATTGAAACAATTATATCACAAACTAATAATATTATGGATTTCCAAAGTCACAAATTTAGGATTACTTTTAAAATGACTTTATGTGGTAAGATCATATTAAATTACCAACATCTTGATTTTAGATACTTATTCAGATTTTATTCTTTTTTTTTTTCAAATTTAGTAACACATAAGTGACATTGTTGCTTTGTATAAATACACAATAACATTATATACATTCATAATTATGAATAAATACATTAATTAAATTAAACAAACATTGAGGAAGAGAAACTACACTGTCTACAACTACTAAACTGCATTACAATGTACCATCTGCTACACATACTAATAAGAGCAAAATGCATACATGGTTGTCAAACTTAATTGAGTCGTTGCATGTAAGGTTATTAAACTATTTATTTTATAAATTTGGTCACTAATTTATCTTAAACATATATTTGGAGTCACTTAATTATAAATTTAGTCACTAAATTACCTTAAGTGTGTGTATGCAATTATCATAGAAATAGAAGAAACACACACTTAAGGTAGTTTAGTGATCAATGTAATAAAATAAATAGTTTAGCGACTCCAGATACACACTTAAGATAGTTCAGTGACCAAATTTGCAAGACAAAATTCAGTGACTTTGTATGTAACAATCTAATAGTTTGATGAGTGTATTTTGTTCTACTAACAAATACCTATCTAGCAAGGCCATAATCTTTTGTAATTTTTCACAAGTAGGAGATGGATGATCCAATCATATGTTGGGAAATAAAACAGGGAAGTTACATGCACGAGTGATATTTTGATTGTGGTATCCTAATTTTTATAAAATAAAAAATATAGTAGAATCCAATCTTCTAGAACTAAAAAAAACCACTCAATGCTCATATTTATATAACATGTACTTGAAAAATGAATTTACAATGAAAATTATACGTCCATTTTATGTACAAAATTTCAAAAGTTTTAAATTTTTTATATTTTCAAGTGACACTTATTCTTAATTTCGAATATACCATAATGTTTAATTGTATGATTTAGAATTTCAAATTTTTATAAGGTCAATATAAAGAAAAAGAAAAAATTAAAAAAATTTAGGGAGTGCAATAATAAGATAAAATTAAAATTTTTAAAAATTTTCATTACCTATTTTGTAATTTTTCAAAGTTGGGGAATTGTCCATCCTCAACCAAGTGTGGCTTTGCCCCGACTGGTTTGATCCTTAATCTACTTAATTATTTTAAGTACAAAGAATGACCATGTACTATTACTTTTCCACTACTAATTACACCATTGACGAGCCATAATCTTTCCAAATTCAAGTAATTAAGAGCTAAAACAATGTAGACATTACATTTTTTATTTTTTTTTGGAAATTTCAATCTTGCAAAATGAATATTCAATGTATAATGCACACAATACACCTAATTTGTTGAATTACCTTTTTGCTTGTGTTAACATTGCTAAATAAAGTAAATTCGTGTTTAATTGGTCTTTAAGAAGTAGTTGATTTTATCTTATTCACGGATGGAACAAGAGTTCATTAGGAAACCAAAACCGGAGAATTCAATAATCACGTGCTCCAAGAATGATTAAAAATAGAACAACAAATAGGATAAGTATATAGGTACCGAACTTTAACCCAAAAAAAAAATTAAGAAGTAAAATGTGGCATTATAATGTTATGTATGTAACTACGAAATGTATTACAAAAATCTTTACTACTGATCACCAGACAATATAAAAGTAAGTACTTGAATTGTTAGATACTTAAAAAATAATGTAATTTTTTTATTTTTCAGTAATATTAACGAATGTAATATAAAATCTCGTTGTGAAATGAGTAATACAACTTACCCGAAATGTACACCCCACCACAAAGAATTTGTGTCAAAATCAGCATTACATTTGTAGCAGTAGACTATTATTAATAGGGTTTGTTATCGTTAATACGATCAAAGTCGTGAGTTCTTGCGAGAAAAGAAATCAACCAAGCCATATATAATAGTCTCAGTCTGCCAAACAAATATATTAAAATTTCATGCAAAAATTATGGACTTCGCTTTCCGCCGAAGAGCCCACAAAGCCATTAGGCCAAGTTGGGGTTTTTCACTTTTTCTTCATTTCCTCCCTACTCCCCATATGTAGCAAGTTGCTTTTGTTGACTAAGGCTAGTAATACTTCTAATATCCATTGGGTCCCACCACCACCCTGTATACCATATAACTGCTCCCATTGGCTGAGATGTAGCAGTATATATCAAACGCAACAAATTTTTATTTTGTTTGTTTTGCATGTATTATACTTGAAAAACGTAGAGATTACCGTTTATTATATCACATACACTATGTAACATTTGTGTTAATATAAACTCATTCGATTAAAATTATAGTTGTTATAAGTAGTATTTATTTATATATTTATGACTTTAAAAATTATGATATGTTATTCGAACACTTTATACATTTAAGGGATCTCGTCCTACCTTAGTATTTTTTAATACTCAAACAAAAGTTAGGCGGCACATTATATTCGTATGTTGTCTGAACATTATTCTTTGTGTAGCGTGTACATGTTTTTTTTTTGTTTATTTTTTTTTTAAAAAAATTTGTGGGGTGAATTATCAAGGATGCTTGACTTGATTAAATTGGTGCTTCAATTGACCACAGAATTCAAGAAAGTAGGCATATATGGATACAACGCCTTGTTGAAATGTCTAGGGCTGCTATCATTTGGAGTTTCTGAGGAAGATTACCAATACCAAGTGATACCTCTGAAACTTCGATCAAACTTTCCGGTTGTTTTCCTTAAAACATACTCCGAGGGTAATTCATCCAAAGCCCCTGGTTGGTTGCCTAATTAAAATGTAGACTTTAGTATATCTTTTATATGATGTTACTATTATTGGATAAAGCTTTAAGTTTGTGAGAAAAAAAAAAAAAAGCAAAAAGAATGACATGAAATGGGCTTCAAAAATTGTAATAGTACATAAAATAGGATCATTTTTACATGAATTTAAATTTGATGCATTACATTATACGTACGTTAAATCAGATCGATGGAGACTTTTTGTGTTTTTCTAGCTAGTGCCTAATCCCCTTCCCCAAGTTGTCTAGAAATTACATAGTCATAATTTTCTTGTTTTTGTTCTCATTGTCACAAATATGGACCGCAGGCTCATGCCGGTTTTGTGAAACATTTATGTGGTGTGAACAGAATTACCATTATTTTCTTAGATGTAGAAAAAAAAAAAAAAAAATCCAAACTGATATTAACTTTTAGCTAATTGTGTAAACCTTTACCATATAATCAATATAATCACTCACATGTACAAAATCAAATAACAGTAATTATGGAATCTTTCCAACTGTAAAAGGGTCCAGAAAACCTATAAATTAAGTTTTGAAATAAAATGATGGTTGGGGGGGGGTTCAGTTGATACTTTGATAGTTATACATGGGGACTTCTGTTGCCGACATGATATATACGCATATAATACTTAAATGTTGAAAAGCCAAATTCGTTTTTGTCACTTGGGTATTTGTAGCTGGCTATACCAAGCAAGTTGATACCATTTTTTTTCGTTTTCTTCTGTTGCGGATAAACATTAATATTGATCTCATACCTTCCTGAATCCTTCCTCCCACGAGTCGATTCTCATCATCAGGACCATATCCTCACAGTTATCACCACTAGTTTGGATAAATCTCATTATTTATTATTCTCTAATTAAGAAAATATTTATACAGACCTAATTCTTAGCACCACTTATAGATATCGGAGAATCCATTAATTTATTTATAATATAAAAATCTATGGGTGAGATATAAAATTAGTGAAAATTTTATGCATTCACTCCACAATTCTGTGTCGAGTAGTGAGTATTACAAACCCTTAAATAATTAAAAAGTTATGAGATTTACCATGTTTTTTAATCATTTTAACGGTTGTCGTACTTACTCTCCTTACGGAGTGAGCAATCAAAACTTACCCCTAAAACTAGATTTTTTTAATTATTTCTTTATTTCGCATACATACGTATAAAAGTAACTTACTAACGTATCGATTTCAAATATTATTCGAAATAATATCGTGATTCTTTTGTTGAATTTTTATGTCATCATACTTGCTGAATTGCTACATGGGATAAAGGATGTATTTGAAAGAATATTTTCCCCTAATAAGAATTCTCTTAAAGTATTATTTAGTTTCCTAGAAAATATGTAGAAAATGACAAAATGAAGGCAACAAAGAACTAAGGAAGACTTGGTTTTATTTGGGGAGAGTTGTTCCACGCGTAACGAGGTCAACAAAGTCAAGAAAATGCAAATTATTATTGCTTTGATTGGTCACAGAAATGGATCTTCTTAGCTCTTTACGCGTTTACAATAACATCAATTGTTTTTGAAATTTATTTTGTGCAAGTTACCGAATCATGAATCGTACATATTGATGCTGAATAATTTCTTGGAGTCTTTCTCAATTTGCCATGCAAAACAAGGTCAACTAGTTGAATTTTGTAGCAAAACTTGCAATTAAACAAATAGATTTTGAATTGATTGTTCATGTGAGCAGATTTTATTGGATATTTTTGTTGAATTTATTAAAAATCCTATTTCAAAATCAATTGATAATAGATGAAGTGGTCAGTAAAATATTTTATAATTTCACAAGAAGTTAACTCAACCGACACAAAGATAGCAAAATCCATGATTCGTCAATTAGGTCGATAATAGGTTTAGTTCCCCATATTATAGGTGTGACGTTTTTGTTATATCATATATCAAGTGATACTTGTCTATGATTTAACACTGTCAAATTTATTAACATCTTGTAATGAATAATAAATAATACACTCAAAATTTATCGATAATCCTAGCTTATAGCAAATATAATATAGGATTTACCCATATTTAAGTAACAATAGTTTGTGTGTAATCTGAACCATTACGTGGTGCAATCTTCACACTTCATAAGTAAGCACGATCTAATAAAATAGAATATCACTTTCTTAAGAAATAGATTACAGCAAATACACTAACTTCTACATAAGTTTGGTTTGCCATTCTTTTTAAAATTGTAATTAATGCTAAAACAGCAAAGAAATTAACTAATTAAAGTAATAATAGATTGAAGAGCGTTGGCTAGTTATACAACATCTGATACTCTTCATAAATAATATTTGCATTAAAGAATTTGTCAAGTTGGGTGGTGGAGTCAAAACTCACAAATGTTAAGCATTGAATGTGACCAGAGAGTCTCGTGGAATTATCATAACATTAGTTAGCCTTAATCGGTGACACAATAGTTTTCTCATCTAATTCTATCTAAACTGTCCACCAATGACCGAGTCTCCTTTGATTGAAAGGTGCATGAGGAAGGTGACAAACAAGTGAGTGGGTTGAGACTTGAGACAGTTACTCAAAAAGTCAGAAAGATCTTGGCGTTCTAATTCACCAATCTTGAAATTTTCAATAATTAAAAATAAGAGAAAATTATTCGTGTGACAATTATTATTCGTAATATTATTTTAAAAAATATGATATTACTTTATACTTTTATATTAGGATCATGTATTATTTTATAGTGCATAAATATTAATGCATATGGTACAAATTTATAATAGATAGAGGTGTTTATATCTTGATTCATCGAATCGAAAAAATTCATTAAACCGATCTATTTCAAATCGTGAAAAATAGGATGTTCAAACTTATTAATAAAACCTATTCAGGTAGCAAGTCTGAAATTTGTGATCCGACAGGTACCGATCTAGTTTAAACATTGGGGTAACTCTATAATTTTATATATTATGGTCTAATATTAATGTATTTTTTTTCTCCCTTCCCATTCATAGGGGTATTTGTGTAATTAGTAATTGTTATTATTTTTTTGTATATTTTTAAATTTTTGACACTAAAAAAATGTAATATTGGAGTATTATTAAGTTAGGTACCCGGTCATCTGACCCGCTTTGATACCTTATGCATATTGATCGGATACTAAGTTACTTTTTTCTCGACTCGGTATAGCTGAGCTGAATCTGATAATAATTTTATAAATTGAATACCTGGTTCATGAACACCTCTAATAATAATAGATAAAATTTTATCTTAATATGTCATATCAACATATTCCAATTCATCTAGTTGAAAGCCGTTAGTCCAAATCTTTACATCCTTTTGTCCCAATACTTCCATTCTATGGTTTTTGACATTTCTTCAAATGTGAAACCACAAGGATTCCAAACGTAAACAATCAGGTTAATTAGGCATTGCCAAATTCATTTCGTGTACGTTCAAAGTTTGTAGCATTGGCATGCATTTAACTACTTTTAGTGTATTACCCAAAAAAAATAAAATAAAAAAATACTTTTAGTGAGAAACCTCTCCCTTTATTTTTTAGTTTTGGTGTTCTATATTTATTATATTGACCTAGTGAGCTTCTGACTCTGCTTCGGAATTGTCAAATTTTGCACATGATTAATAGAATATACCTAAGCTTAGGCAAAATCCACTGTTCTTCTTGTTTAATTGAAAATTCATTTCTTAAAATTTAAATTTTTGGAATTTCCATCTTTTTCCATGCTAAAAGTCCAAGCTCCCAACGGGCCATCAACAACGAAATATGGGAGAAATGGTTGTCAAATATCACTAGGTCCCTCCACAAAAGGGATGATCAAGACAACATATATGAAGATATATCCAAATAGTATTTATTTTCTTTTCTATCTCAATCTGCCTTGAGGGGATGTGAAGCAGATTATAATGCTATGCTTGGACAGAAGCCATTATTCATTATTTTGTAGATAATATTTTGTGATCATTTTTTAACATATTTTTTAACTATTTTTTTATCTCATATATATCAAATCACAAAAGTTGCTACAGTGTTTTTTTTTTTTTTTCAATAATTTCCAAATAATATCGCGAATAATAATTATCCAAATAGAACCAAATCTACAATTTTTTCATTTGTTTTATTCAAACTGAATTTTCTGAACTGAATATTAATTTGTTTGAAGAATTGTCAATTTTCATGAACCAAACATTAATACAAAACAAAATTTGTATTTGTGAGCCACAAGCATGTTAACAAGAAAAGGATAAAATTATTAAGAAAAAAAAAAAAAAAAAGTGGTGCATTATCTAGAAATGCATCAAGGTTGCAGTTAATGTTATAGCCCACAATGGGCATATATCCCATGGAGGAGGGGCCCAGCAAAGTAAATAATGCAACAATGGGTTTATGGGACTGCAAAAGATAAAGGGTTTTATCTATATATGGATTACAATTTGAATTCACATCATATTTCGTCAAATGCCAAAAATTGGGTATAATACATTGGGGGCATTTGCTCTCTCACTCTCTATCTGTTTCTTTTCTTTTCTCTTTTTGGGAATGGCTTTGGTGAAATGAATATATTAAGATACATTGCACTCTCTACAAACAATGTGGTTTTCCAGGACCCCATTTCAACACAAATTGTTGAGGAAAAGCCAAACCAAGTCACATCTTTCGTGAGCCTATATCCCTCTGCACATTGAATCAACACAGTTGAGGTCCCCTCTCTAGCTATGCCCTCTTGCAAGCTGTAGTAGTCTGTGTAAATCTATGTTCTCTTCAAGAAAGTGCTTGTCAATTTGAACTATAAGTTGGTATGAATCCTTTGGCATGTTGGCTCTCCATTTCGAGAGCCATCAAAGATTTCTGCCGTTGATACCTGTTTCTTTTTGCAGCTAATGCTGTTAAAAAAAAAATGGAAATGACAACATCCGTCAGGATCGAATTGAACTTTTTATATGTTCACAAACAGGATTATGTTAACGAAAATTTGTGAATCTTGAATTTGATATCAGATATAAATGATTTCAGGTTATGTAGCAGATTAATTTAATTTGATGACAAAAAGCTTCGAGGGTGAAAGCTGATAATGAGCAATCTTGGATAGTCTCTGGTAATATGCAGCATGTTTTATGAGGTATGTCTGTGACAATGTACAACTGAATACATAGCCAGACATACATGTAAGAAAAAATTATAGCAAGAATCACATAATTTCTTATGTACGAGACATCTGTTTTTTAATGCATTTTGGCCTCAGAATAGGCAGTGAAAACCCTGAAATATGAGTTGTTATCGCAAAAAATAGATCATACAAACTACTTGAATTTCTATTTAGATAAGTCACCTTTAGCACACAAAATAGATTAACCTTTCTCTACCAGTCTGATTTCCCAAGGTCAAGAGACGGAAGTATACGGTAAAGCACAATTTTCCAGAAAAGGTATTAGCTTGGCAAATTCCCGATCTATGCTTAAAATACAAGGACGAAAAGAAGCAACACGCACATGCAAAGAAAGAACAAACAGAGAGAAAACCAGAACCAAAATTTTACACGGAGTACTTACACATCAACTCGTGCGGGAAACTGAAATCATAATCATTTTGCCGTCTCTTGATACATATGTGTGTCACAAGCAGCAGAAGACCTAAAAGACAAACAGACATGATAGACCAATGGCAACTTTACCACCAGTGGATAAGCCATCCTTTCCCCAAAATAAAGGACAATCAGGCAGAGAAGGTACACCGCACAACCCCTTGTTACCGGAAAGACTGTCAAATGAAGATAAGATCCTATGATAAGCAAAAGACGAAGAAAATAATTCGAAAGATAAAAAATACATCAATCAACCATTAGCAACAAAATTTTTATGCACATGTCATACTAAATACTCTGGTTTGTGTTATGCAATGCCAGATTTTTCATTAATCCTAAATTATAACAGCTCCTAAGTTACAATAATCGGTTCAAATGCGAGTATCGCTGACAATCAACTTCTTCCAAGTTTTACTGCGTCAGGATAGAGTTCAATATCTTAGTCTCTTAGATATAAAATACAAGATAATAGGCAGAATTGGTTTTCAAGATCGGTCCTTGAAAATATTTTATTTGAATGGAGAACTCTGAAGGCAATGAGTTCATTGCAGGTTGTGAGCAACGGACAAAAATGATTTACTCAGTTGAGCTAGTTAAAACTGAAAAGCCTCCTTGAAGAAGATACTATCTTCTTTTCTGGATCGTGCCCAGTAGTATAGCATTTTGGCAGAGCCTCATTTCCAAATAGATAACATAAGCTTCTTAAGTGATAGTGAATTGTGAAAATAGAAAACATTGATCCTCAAGTCAGGAATTATCTAAGAGTTGTATTGCTGCTCCTGTATCTCTATGAAACATTCTCTCTCCAGACTTCTCAGTGTTATGTTTTAATATACAGGGACTCCCTTTCCATGAGTTTTAAGTTTCCACTACAGCTTGAGAACAATACAAGCTCTTAGGAATACCACAGCTCGTGACAAATTCTTTGATTTAGCTTCAAGTTTGGGCTGGTCTTCATGTCACTATTCTTACACTGTAACAAGCATTTTATGTAGTTTTATGATTTCAACATCTGCTAAAGGTGTCAAATTACTATGTAGTTACTATACCCTTCGTCCCCTTTAGGTCATATTCGGCCAAAAACTAGGTTAATATCATTTCAGGACTGCAGGATATTTCAACTCCAAATCAATCTATCCTTGTGACTATGTATTTCAAAGTAGCTACTTAATGTTCTGTGCGCAGTCCCAAATTCCTATTCCCATAATCATAGACGGAAATATGTCCCTAAGTAACATACAATGTGTAAGCACAAGGAAACTGTTATTAAGAACATAGTCTTAATACAGCAAGAGAAAATGGATTTTGGAGAATATTCGATGGATCCCTTGTGAGGGCAGAACATCTCTCTATCTGAAGCATTTTTCTTCTCTAAAGCGTGTAATCATCATCCTGGTACATATTGCCCCCTCGCGATAAGCAATTCATAGCTTCCATCTAAATTATTGTCAGAATGGTAATGTAAACCAGAATTTGACACATGCACTTTAAGGACCTATACTGAAGCAACTTCTTTTAAATAAGGGGCGCCCCATTGCTTGAAGGCTCCCTGCTTTGTGAGGGTCCTAAGGGAAGGGAGTGTGCTGCATAAGTATGCAGCCTTACCCTTGCATTTTGCAGAGAGGCTGTTTTCACAACTTGAACCCGTGACCTTCTGGTCACAAAGGAGCAACCTTTACCAATTGTGCAAGGCCCACACTTCACTGGGGCAACTTCTTTTATAGAAGTTAAATTATTTTTTATGGAGGTAAAAGATTACAACAATTTTGAGACTGTGAAGTACATATTACTTGCTTATAAATGCCAAAACAACTTCCACTTCCACAATCCCTATATTTGCCAAAAGCACAATTAATGAAATAAATTTTGTGAACTATTCTAATCAAGAAAATCCAAGAAATCTCATGTTGTGTAATCCGGCCTGGCGAAATCCAATTGTATGACCCCAACAATCCATTTTCACCAATTGACGCAGTAGATATTTCATGGTTAAAGTCTAAACACTTTTCTAGTAGTTAAATTTAGAAAAAGAACCAGATAGTCAATTTCATCATGTTTTATGAAGTTTAGGCAAGAGAGGTTAGGGGAATGTTCTTAAGTTACTATTTTGCAGTAAAATCTTTTCATGAATCATATCTAGGCTTAAATTTTGCATTCAAGGCTTTGACGGTTGTTGTGGGAGTCCAAAACAAGTTTCCGGAAGTCAATTGAATATGTTAATAAAACATCTGTTTGCCCATTAAATTTGTCAGTAGACAGTATGTTTGTCAGCCAATGCAAATTTCTACTTTATCTACTCAAATGAAACTTCTAATGCATTCCATGGATGATTAAGAATATTAAAAGGAACATAGCAAGCAACAAAAATCAAAGAGAAACTAAATGCAACAGAATATATGTATAAACAAAGGGTCCATTCTAATAGCATTTTGAAGCACACATATGAGAGTTCACAAGCACAAAGCAATAAAACACATCCTTCATATTTAAAGATCCCTAGTAAGGGCAATCACCAAATAAGCCAAGCCTTCAGCAGAGCACGTGCATATGATAGTATTATAGGTTTAGTTGTAAGATTATCAAGATGAATCCAACACCATACATAAAACAGCGCCAAGTACACCTCAGTGGCGGCAGAACTGTGCAAGAATAGATCCAACATCAGCTACCTCTGAGGGGTCAACTTACTCAACTGTGGGCCCTAAAATGCTACTGTAAAATGGGGATCACACAGTATAGAGCACTTAAATGCATACAAACAAATATAGATATGTATATAAATACATATATAAACATATAATTACGTATTGGGTGTGTGCGCATTTGTCTGATGTATGCGTTTGCCACGCCCAGATAACAATAGACAGAGGATTAGAATTGGACATACTCAATAACTCCACCATGAACACCAATTGAATAAAGTTCCTCAGAGACTCTGCCATCCAGTTTGTTATCATTCAAAAGCCTGGTAAGAAATACATAACATTAGAAGGAAGGTTCAGATCAAAATGTGAAATAATATTTCGTAATTGACTTGTGTAAGGAGATTCTATGGTTAAAGACAGAGGTTTCCCAGTTCATACTAGTACTTATGTTTCCATCGATCTATCAAGTGGGTATCCAGAAGCAGGTAAAAGTGGATTATTGGCCTCATGACCTCTAAAACTGAAAGGAGTAGACTTGAAAATGATGAGGAAGAGGTACAGGAAGATCTACTATATTTTGGTTGCCAACTCATGTAAACTAAAATGGCTAAGTCACAAAGATATTAAAAGCCATTCCAAGCGACCATCTTTATTTCAAACAGATTTCCTACTTTTTCTTTTTAGTAGTCAAACTACTCTTGTTAAATGGAAAGCAAAAATATTTACTCACTCTTAAATTTGCCATGCAATGATAAAAATAATCATACACACCAGTTTCTCTTAGAATTCATATCAACTGAAAAGGTAGCCCCAGTTTATTAAATTTTCCACAAGTCATCCACAATATCCATGCCCAATCAAAGCGGGACATAGATTCACAGAAAACAGCTATTTATACAAGAATATATATGAACAGACAGACAACTTACACGAGTTGCATTTCTGATTAGAAGAAGTTAGACTATCTGGTATGGACCCAGTGAACTTGTTGTCTGATAGATCCCTGCATCAACAATGCAACAATGAAACCGAATACAGTAAAGCCTAGAGATAGTTTAACAAATTACGACAGAACCCTTAAAAGATATGAGAGATTATAATCTTCAGTTTCATACACTTTCCAAAGCAGATAGGCAGGACTCCTAAAAGCAAATATACAAGTGATATAATTTTATTCAAGGTCAATGTGTACAATAATGCATGTCCAAGTAGAAAATTTTCATACTTTGCCTAGACTTTCTAGTCCACAGATTTTCAATTAATAAGAAAATAAAGATACAGAAGAGGCGTGGATACTCAAGAGTGAAGTATGAAGCAGGGAAGGATATTTGTTAAAAATGCCTAAGAAAAAATACCATTAAAAAGAAAGATTATTGCACAATGTACAAAAGCAATGCATATAAAATAGAGTGAAAAGGCCAGCAGAGCATTTCAAAATTCAAAACCATTTAATTAAGGAGAAAAAAAAAATAAAAGGTGTTTTTGACATGGGCCAAGAGTTATTCATATAGATGGAGATTTTCCAATCAAAAAAGTAGAAA